>PVHT020000237.1:5971063-6010967 GCA_004024745.2 Catagonus wagneri | reverse complement strand
GGATCCTTAACCCACTGAGGGAGGCCAGGGATCAAACCTGTATCCTCATGGATGCTGTTCAGATTCGTTTCCACTGAGCCACAATGGGAACTCCTAAAATTCCTTTTTTTAAAATAAGGGACCACAGTGTTCTGTTTCCTGGGTGAGCACACCCCGAAGGTGCTCAGGGGAGAGCTAGCCTCTCGTCAGGTCCTGGCTGGCTGAGTCCCAAATCTCCATCAAAACCAGACCCATGTGAGGTGCCTATTCTGACCTCTGAGCTGAGCCCCGGTGGGTGTTGTCCCATCCTCCCAGCCTTGAACAGGACAAGGGATTCTCCCGTCTCAGAATCAAATCCTTCTAAAAAACCAGGATACTCACCTGTTTGGATTTAACCTGTAATGAACTGCGCTTGGGTTCGATAATCCTAAAAGCAGCCCTAAAGAAGCCTATTAATCTGAAACAGGTGAATATGACATTGAACTCAAGTCATTTATTTGGACACTGTTACCATGTTAAGTCTTCAGTCGGGGGTTAGTGGTCCCCTGCATGGTGTCGTAGAAAGAGCATGAGGTTTGGCATCAAACCAGCCTGGGTTTGAATACTGGCATCTCGACTTGCTTGCTACAGACCTTGGGCAGTCATTTAAATGTTCTGAAGCTCAACTGCCTTCTCTGTAAATTAGGGGTGATAATACGCATGACATAACACTACTTTAAACCTCTTTATAGGTACCTGATACCCGGTGTCAACCTCCCAGTTCCTCCCCACTTGTCTTTGCTGGAAATAAAGTAAATAAAACCAGCAAGCAGCATCATGAGCGTGAATTCTGTTAACAGCCCTTCCTTTAACTTATCTACCCGCCCCCAGGAACAGCCCCACAAGCATGGGCTGGAGGAGCTGGTTAGTCTCATCCGTGGACCATCCAGACAGACGACTGGGGCGCATCAGTGCCTCCCACGCTGAATCACAGGCTAAGGGAGAAAAACCAGCCCAGCCCGTAACTTTGCCTCCACGGCCGTTCTCTCTCCCTCTTCCTCCCCCCGCGCCACCCCCCGCCCCACGCACACTCACAAGCATCTCCACCCCTTCTTGTCACCAGTCAACTCTCAGTCTCCATAACCTACACAACTGTGTAAATTGTACCTCTTTCTTTTTATTGCAACCGAGCTAGTTTTCCTTCTTTTTTTCTTGTTCCCCCAGGTAAGCTCTTCAGGTCAGAGGCTCTCCGGAGACAAGGACTTTGCTTAGAGGAGGAGTGACTTCCTCGCCCAGAAATGTTCAAAGGAGAGCGAGAATAAAAGCACCTTATACTGAGCGTTACAGCATTTCCCTCTCTTGTGAAATATCTATTATTCGGCAGTTTTACATGGCTTTTCATCCTACTGCTGAAACCCACAGACAGAAACACGTGCAAACACAGGTACAGGTCCAAGGAGAGAGTTATTGGGGAAAAGCATATTACTTAGTATCCCCGTGTTACTAATAAAATTTATATGACACCTTGCAGTTTTCAGGACCCTCTGTATTATCTCTTTAATCACAACAAAAAGATAAAGCAGGTATTATGAATCCCCGTGTACAATGAGGAAAGAAATGAAGAAAAGTGACTTGCTAAAGGTCAAACAGTGGAGAAACTGACTGTGTGCTAATTCAGTTTCAGTCTAGCAATTCACTGTTCACAGAGTCAGAAGTTGCTAAATCCAGAAATTGTCTTTTCACATTAAATATCTGTTCATTCATTCAACAAATTCAAACTTTACTCTCTACCACTTACCCCAAAGAGAAAAATCTTAGTACCTGTTGCTTATTAAACTCTACCATTCTCGGAGTTCCCGTCGTGGCACAGGGGAAACGAATCCAACTAGGAACCATGAGGCTTAGGGTTCAATCCCTGGCCTCGCTCAGTGGGTTAAGGATCCAGCCTTGCCATGAACTGTGGTGTAGGTCGCAGATATGGCTCCGATCTGGCGTTGCTGTGGCTGTGGTGTAGGCTGGCAGTAACAGCTCTGATTAGACGCCTAGCCTGGGAACACCCATGTGCCCTATAAAAAGACAAAAAGACCAAAAAAGAATTTTTTTTTCTACCATTCTTCCCTCACAGATAGCTACTTCTCTTTAAGTCCAAATCTTATCCTGGAGATTCCCACCATTTCCTCCACGGCTTCCCTCCCCTATACCCAGGGAATTCCTGCCCACTCCTGTAAGGGACGCCAACGCAACCCTAACTCACTGGTCAAAACTGACTGGACCAGCACTGGACTGATCCAACCTGGTCCAATCAGATCCTTTCTCCTGGAAACTAGGAATTGAGACATAGATTCTCAATTATACTGAGACTGTGGGATCATGTCATGTTACAGAGAGGCAGAAATTAAAGTTTGACTGAAAACACCTGTTTGCCTAAAAGAGACTAGAGTAGACCTATATAAAGTGGCAGAAGTGAGAGATTATTCAACCCCAAAGGAGAAAAAGTCAAGAAACTAGCTGTTAGTGTTTTTCTTATTTCTGTGAAAGCCAATGCACAACAGAATTTCATGTGACTCTCTTGTTTCTTCACTAGAACACTACTTTTACTGTTACTACTGTCACCACTTCTACTACTAACACCCACCACCACCATCACCACCATCATCGCCACCATACCCTCACCACCACCACCATCGTGACCACATGACCACCATCACCTCCATCATCGTCGTGACCACATGACCACCACCATCACCTCCATCATCATCGTGACCACATGACCACCACCATCCCCTCCATCATCGTGAACACATGACCACCACCATCACCTCCATCATCATTGTGACCACATGACCACCACCATCACCATCATCGTGACCACATGACCACCATCACCTCCATCATCGTCGTGACCACATGACCACCATCACCTCCATCATCATCGTGAACACATGTCCACCACCATCACCACCACCATCATCACCATGACTACCATCATCATCACCATTCTTTCCCTCATCCAGGATCTATGAGCTTCTATACCTGGCAACCAAATAGTCTCTGCTGGCCCTGCGGTGACGGCCTCTCATTTGTCTAGGGTAAATATCTTCACCAAAACCTCTAACCATTCCAGTCCAACTTATAAGCAACACGTGGTCAGCATTTTGCGGGCTTCTACAACCACTTGCAATTATAGGACATTCATATTCTCACAAAGTCCCTCGAATTGTTTGGCCTCCCCATAGAACTGTGCTTCTGGGATCAGGATACATGTGGCCTAGGCATATGTGGTGTTACATTGAGACGTACACAACACATCCTAGAAAATCAATTTCAGTCAAAGATCCTTGGAGAAAAGGCAGTTTGAACCAATATTTTGAATTATGAAAAATGTGAGTAGAAAGTAATAGCGTGCATTTTTTTCTACACAAAACACAAAATTTTACGGAAGCTTTCCTCTGTGATGAGACCCTGGTGAGTCTGATTCCCCCACCATCCCAACTGCAGGGGAAAATGTGAAAAGAATGCCATAGGAAACGTCCTTGGGAACCAGCACTGTCTCCCAGCCACGCACAGTCTCTGTCATCGTTGCCCTCTCCCCTGGCTCAGCCTCTCGCCCTACATACTCCCTCTCTGTTCCGCTCTCTGGGAATCGCCACATCTGCACCATCTCCCCCGTCTCTGCTGGATAGTGTATCCACCAAGTGTCACTGATGCTCCATGTTCTCTTACTTTTTTACGTAAGGGGGAAACAGAACAGGTCTGCTTGTCATCCAAAATCTCCCAGCTCTGTCAGCTTTTATGTAAAACCTCATCTTTCATAATTCATACCAGTGGACAAAGCAAAGCTTAAGAGGGGTCCAGTGTACCTTCTAAAGGAATCCCTACCCTGCTGGGGACAGGTCCCTGCTGTGGACAGCTATCTAAGTATGTCTTTAACTACACGATTCAGCACTTGCATCTATGTTAACCAGACCAGCGCTGGGCACTAGCCAAAAACAGATAAGTCTGTGTCATCTCCGCTTGCTGAACCTCTTTGCCCTCCTTCCTCTGACAAACCAGAGCAGACAGGAAGCAGAGACATCCTTCTTTTTGTGTCCTCTCTTGGTGCTTCCTGTTTTCTGCCTCTTCATGACAAGTGAACCTAGACAGACAGACAGACAGACAGCTGCCCTTCTCTTGTTCCACTTCCTTGTTTCAAACACCTAATGCGCAAATGGACTCAGAACCCGTCTTGCAGGCAAGTTATCGGTTAGTCATTGCATTCAGCCTCTAGCCACAGTGACTCAAGCATTGTGACTTAAAAGACAGAAAGAAATCACCTTTCTCACGTAACGAGAAGCCTAAAGCAGAGAGCCGTTGCTGGTGTGGTTCCAAGAATTCAAAATCTTCAGGGTTGAGATTCTCTTGGGGTTTCCTTCATGGCTGGTGCTCACGGAAAAACGATCAGGTGACAAAGGGCTTTCTAGGAAATTCCACCCAGTGTCTTCTTTGTCTCACTGGCTACTCTTATCTGAAAGGAAGATGGGAGATGTAGCAAAGTTTTAGTTAATACGGGCATACCCAGTAACACAGGGGTTCTGTTGGTAGTCAAGAGTAGAGAAGAGGTGGTGCGTAGGCAGTCGGAGATAATGACTATGAACAGAAAGACAAGTTGGATGTGTGGATTCTGCCTAGGCCTCCTGCATGCGCCAAACCAACCTGTAATGGAGTTCTGCCTTGGGAGATTTAGGAGCTGGTCTAACCTTTAATAGGTATTACATACCCCACACCCCATTCCCCAGCTGTTCCTCTTATGTAATAGGAGTAATTGCCAGAGCTACATTTGGTAAATTCTTGGACTCTCGGCTATATGCCATCTAAAAGCATCAACATCCTAACTCCTCACTTAGTAATTTAGTTGCCCTGCCCAAGATGTAAAATTAACTTTCCTGAAACTCCACGTTGTCATCAGTAGAATGGAAGTCCCGCTACACTCTTCACAGGGCAACTGTGAGATGAAAGGATATTCAGCCTACCATAAAATGGTAGATAAAGTCTAAAATCTCAGTTCTGTAACATGTGAGGCCCCCTCGTTGCAAAATTACATCAATAGCCAGGGTAGCTTGGCTGGGAGTTTCCAGGTCTCCTAGTGGTCTGGCGCCACCTACTGGCAGCTGTTGAATAATGCTAGGAAGATTCTGGATCCCAAACTGGGCTTAACTTCTGGAAAATGGCAATGAGGACATGATTCTGGACAGAGCAGCCACCAAACCAGCCTTACACCCCTGCTGACCTCCAGAATCATCTCGCTGTGTCCCAGAGCAGTGAGCCTGTTTCATCCCCTAACTCCTAGGGGACTGAGGTACCAGCATCCCTGTCCTCACTTTCTAACTTCACAACAGCGTGATCTTTTTCTCCTACAGACTGGTTTGTGGCACTTCAGCAAGCCTCCTGCCTCTGGAACCTCCTCCTCTGTTCAAACATACCTTCAGATTTCAGGGGTTATGGGCAGAGCGCCCCCATACATGCTCCTATCTCTTAGGCTCCCTGAATCCTCTGAAAACAAAATGAAAAACTCCTCTCTCCCAATGACTCCCTAATCTGTGTGTGTGTGTGCACTTGTGATTTTCTGAGTGTAAAGATAGTTCTGTTCTGTTCAGGAAGTGTCCATTGTGGCTCAGAGGTAACGAGCCCAACTAGTATACATGAGGACGCAGGTTCGATCCGTGGCCTTGCTCAGTGGGTTAAGGATCCGGCCTTGAGGTGAGCTGTGGTGAGGGCCGCAAACTGGCTCAGATCCCACGTGGCTGTGGCTGTGGTGTAGGCCAGCAGCTATAGCTCCGATTTGACCTCTAGCCTGGGAACCTCCATATGCTGCAGGTGCAGCCCGGAAAAGAAAAAATAATAATAAGAAGAAGAAGAAGAAAATAAAAAAATATACAGTTCTGTTTGTCAAACTTCATAGGAGGCTGAGGGGTCCCCTTTGTGTTTCTCTTTTAGAATGCTGTGACCTTTATTGCATCAGTGCCTTGTCATAATGTGGTCCCTACAGGATTCTTTTTTTTTTTTTTTTAATTTTATTGAAGTAGAGTTGACTTACAATGTTGTATTCGTTTCAGGTGTACAGCAGAGCGAATCGGTCATACCTATAAATACATCCATTCTTTCTCCCCATATATGGGATGTGACTCCTTTTTTGCCTTTAAATTTCAGGGTGATTACTACTCCTTCTAAAATGACACCATCTGTTGTGAAATACCTGGTTTCTTACTCATTCTGAAGGTCTCCACCTCAATATTACTTCTAGGAAGCCCTCTCTGGACAAACTCCCTTATTTTTTCCAGCTTTACTGAGAAATGATTGACACATAAAATTATACGATGTTGAAAGTGGTTACATGTGTCAACTCTAAAAAGGACCATTCTCATCTAGTTATGGACCATCTCTCTCTATGTATGTATAGGTATGCATACGTATATTTGGGGAGAACATGTAAATTTTACTCTGAGCAAGTTTTATGTATGCAACACAGTGTCATCACTGTAGTTGCTACATTATACACCTGATCCTCGGGCCTTATCCATCTTCTGGCTTAAGTTTGCACCTTTTTACCAACCTTTTCTTATTTCTACCACGCCCCAACCACTGGCAATCCTTTTTTTACTCCCTATTGTAAGTTTGTTCTTTTTTTTTTTTTTTTCATATTGCAGATATGGTAATAAGCGATACCATATGGTATTTCTCTTTCTCTGTCTGGCTTATTTCACTTAGCAAAATGCCCTCCGGGTCCATCCATCCATGTTGTCACAAATGGCAGGATGTCCTTCTTTTTTTTTTTTGTCTTTTTGCCCTTATCTAGAGCTGTACCCGCAGCATATGGAGATTCCCAGGCTAGGGCTCTAACAGGAGCTGTAGCTGCCGGCCTTCGCCACAGCCACAGCCACGCGGGATCCGAGCCGTGTCTGCGACCTACACCACAGCTCACGGCAACGCCGGATCCTTAACCCACTGAGCAAGGCCAGGGATCGAACCCGCAACCTCATGGTTCCTAGTCAGATTCGTTAACCACTGAGCCACGAAGGGAACTCCGGGATGTCCTTCTTTCTCATGGCTAAAGGATGTTCCACTGAGTCCGTTCGTCCATTAATGGACACCTAGGTTGTTGCCATATCTTGGCGATGGTGAATAGTGCCGAATGAACGTGGGAGCTTAGGAAAATCTTTGATAGCCTTTTCCACTGCCTTTGTATATATACCCATATGAGGAACTGCTGGATCCTATGATGGTTCTATAACTAATATGTATTGACTAGATGTCATACGCCAAGCGCAGTTCCAATCATGTTACACATGTCAATTCAGATGATGCTCTCCACCCTCTGAGGAAGGTGCTGTTTTGATCGTCATCTCCATTGCATCTGAGATAAAGGAAGAGGTTTAAATCACCAGCCAAGGCCACCCAGAGAGGAAGGGGCCAAGCCAGGCCTTAACCTGAAAGAGGCTTGTTCCAGAGCCCATGTTCTCAATACAGAGTACTTTCCACTGGGGCGTTTGTGCTCCACAGACCCCTGAGCACACTCAGAGGGAGCAGACTGCCCACAGTCAGGCTGGGAGTTAGCAGAAAGGCCAGGGAAGCACGAGGCAGAGATGCAGACAGGTGGGGAAATGTTATCACACAACAAATAGCAAAGCAATTATACAACCCCTCCCTTCCTCTCATCTTCCTTCATTCATCATACAAAATAAATGAGTCAGTGAATGCAGCATGAAGGCAAATAATAACAGAAAAACTGAAAAACCCAAGTGTCTGCAAGAGTGAAAAAGAAGTACTAGATGGGGGGTAATATTACAACACAAAACCCCTAGTCTCTGAATGATCAGTTCTCTAATCTCCATTGAGCAACTGGCCTGAGTTTTCACGGAGCATGCAGCAGGGAATGTGAGATCAGCTCATATTCCTCAAGAGGTCAAGGAGAACTGGAGATGATGGAAAGCCAGAGGTCACCAAAATTTTGGAAATATTAAAAGGAGAGAAAGCTAGACCTCAGAAATTACATAGCCAGCTATGTTAGAACGTCAAAAGTGCTAAAAAGTGGTACTGTTAAAAAAATGTCCTCTAGATAATCCACAGGCATGTTACAAACTACTAAATGCTTCATTTGCAAAAATTTCATTCATTCAAAAACTAGTTCCTGAGTACCTGCTATGTGCTTCCTTGAAACTTATGTGTTTAGTCAGGGGTGGGTATGTGCAATAAAGAATTGAATGTGTGCAGAAAAGTACAACAGGTCAAGTATGACAGGAAACACCCAAGATGTGGGCAAGGGATAGAGACCTTTTGAGAAGAAAGCGGGACACTGGAGCACGTGGGGAAAAGCACTGAGGCTATTGGAAGTGCAAGTGCAATGGCCCTGAGGTGGGAGGGGGCTTGGCAAGTTCACAGAACAGGAAGGAGGTCCAGGTGGCTGGAGTGGAGTGAAGGAGGAGGCAAGTATCTCAGATGACAACTGAGAAGGGACAGAGGACCTGATTATGCACGTGGGACCTCTGGGCTACTGTGAAAGCTTAGCTGATAAGGTGAGGGAAGTGGGAGGCCTTGAAAGGTGTGCTCAGAGCAATGACACAATCTTAGTTATACATCAACCGGATCACTGCTGTTGTTTTGTAGAAAGTGTGCTGTGGGGGTGGAGCAGAGAGAGCAACCGTAGCCTTCTGCAATGATCCAGGCCAGATATTCCCTCTCCGCTCCCTGTTCAGAGCAAGATGCCTGTCTTGTTCATGTTACCTTGGTTTTTGTTTGCGGTTTTCTGGCCACTCCTGCAGCATCCAGAAATTCCCAGGCCAGGGATTAAACCCGTGCTACAGCAGCAACCTGAGCTATAGTGGTGACAATGCTCCTTAACCCACTGAGCCGCCAGGGAACTCCAGGTCTTGCTCACATTAATACTCCTCTTGCCAAGCATGGTATCTGGCATAATAACCATAACAATGATGGATGGCTGCACTCTCTGGCAATGGCAGAAATACCAGTCATCCACCTGGTATAGGGGAGGAATCACGCGCTTGTCCGTATTAAAAACAGTCCATGGGAAGAGCCTCCCAAGGGGAGAAAGAAAGCATGCAAATGGAAAGAGACACCATTTTCAAACCTTAGTTCACACAGAACATATGCTTTGCCTGCTGCCACTTTCCTGAAAACCCATAAGCAAATCCTACTCTCTTCTCCACTCATGTGGGTCCAGATGGGCATGCAAAACCTGGACTTGGGAAATTGAGACCCTGTCTTGTTTGCATCCGTGATGCCGGGCCCTGGCCCTCTGGGGACCTGTTGTTACAGAAACACCTGGGTTTATTAAAAGCCTCTGCCTCCCCCACAACACTGAACCATCATTCCTGTGCCCTAACGCTGAGCCCTTGGGTGTATCCAACAGATACTCTAAAGCAACACTAGCCTTCGAAGTTTACTGTCAGAACTTTGATGCACTCACTCTGGGACAAATCTCGAGCAAGAGCCAGAGGCCTGGGGAAGGAAAGCGGCCCAGGAGGTCCATTTCTCTGCTGAGTGATATGCGAGTCTGAGATGAGGCCAGTAGGCAGGGAACACCATGGTGCCTCTGACTCCTGTCAGAACTGTGTCCTATGAAGTGAAGAATGCATTTCTGTTCTTTTCGGTCCTGGAGTTGGCAGTGGGGATGCTGGTCAGTGCTTTCATTGTCTTGGTGGATTTGGGGGGGACGTGGTGAGGAGGCGGCCACTGAGCGACTGTGACCTCGTCCTGCTGAACCTCAGCCTCACGCGGCTGTCCCTGCACGGGGCGCTGTTTCTGGGTGCCGTCCAGCTCACCCGCTTCCCGCGGATGAAGGACCCACTGAGCCTCAGCTACCAAATCCCCACCGTGCTCTGGGTTATCATGAGTCAGGCTGGCCCGTGGCTTGCCACCTGCCTTAGCCTCTCCTGCTGCTCCAAGACTGTCCGCTTCTCTCACGCCTTCCTGCTCTGCCAGGCCAGCAGGGTCTCCGGGAAGACACCCCAGATGCTCTTGGGGCGCCGTTCTCGTCTCCTGCCTCTGCACTGTTCTTTGCTTATGAGACTTTTTTAGTAGCTCTCACTTCTCAGTCGCAATTAGGTTATCGATGCATAGCACTATGGAACTCAGTTTGAAAATGGCAAAACTCAGTTTCTTTCGTTCTTTCCTCTTCTGCAGCCTGGGGTCCACTCCTCCTTTCTGGCTCTCTCTGGTTTCTTCTGGCGTGGTGATTGCCTCCCTGGGAAGGCCCATGAGGACAATGAGGGCCCGAACCAGGGACTCTCGGGATCCCAGCCTGGAGGCCCATCTTAAAGCGCTCAGAACTCTCGTCTTCTTTTTCTGCCTGTACGTTGTGTCCTTCTGTGCTGCCCTCATCTCGGTGCCTTTACTGATGCTCTGACACAGCAAGATCGGGGTAAGGGTCTGTGCAGAGATGCTGGCCGCCTGCCCCTCAGGACAAGCAGTCATCTGACTACGCGCAATGCCACGCTGGGGAGAGCAGTGGAGGCTGTTCTCCTCTGGGCTCAGAGAAGCCCAGGGGTAGGGGCGGACGGCAAGGCAGATCCCGGGACGCCAGATCTAAGCTGAGAGTGGACACGAAATGGGTTCTTTGTGACTATGCCTTGGATTGTCCACAAAGCCTTCAGACACCCATGCAGCGAGTTCCCAGTGGGTTAAGGATCTGGCATGGTCACTGCAGTAGCTCAGGTCTGATCCCTGGCCTGGAAACTTTTATATGCCATGGGCATAGCCAAAAAAAGAAGCGAGAGAGAGAGAAAAAGAAAGAAAAGGAAATTTATTCCAATTTCTTTCGCAAAATATAACTATAACTGAGAGTCTCTCTCCTTTATATCAATACTCACTGTAGCAGAATAAAATAATTGAAGACCTATACACAGTGTTTACCAGTAGAATGGCCTTGGTTGCCTAGGTTTGTCTTGATGAAATGAAGAGAACAGAGAAGTGGAGAACACAGCGTAAATGCTTTGTGTAGTAGCAAGGTTGTTTGTGCCGGTTATGAGCCAGACCATGAGCAGTCACCTCTTGTGAAATAACGTCTAAGCCCCAAGAGAGTCTGATTGGCTTTTCACATGACTATTTCCTAACACTGCTCTTTCACCATATTCGCTACGAGGGCAATTATCCTCCTCCTCCAGCTCTGCAGTTTTCATGGACACACGGGGTAGGAAAAGACAAACCTGGAAAAACAGTGATGTCATCGCTTCGGCTTGAAGAGGTACCGCATTAAAACTCCTGCAGGAACCAGAGCATGGGTTATGGTGTCTGAAAGCGCCTTTCTTCGGAACCGTGCATTCAACCTGCTTTAGAGTAAGAAAAAAAGAGAGGTAGGTATTTGCTCAGTGGGTGGCCTGGATGCCAAAGTCCCTCCTGCATTTACTCTTGAAGGCAGCGCTTTGCCTGCTACCAAGTATTGGTGAGTCTAGATGGGGAACTTGCCCAAATACCCGCATTAAAAGGTAGGTTTGTAGAGACTAGAATTCTCCGCCTGCACAGGAACCTAGCCAGGAAAGCTTTCCTCAAACCTGATCCTAAAAGACTCAGGAGCGAAAAAGGTACACCAGACATAGATCTTCGTGCGTTTCAGAGGCACAGCCGGTCGTCACTGCAGCCCCTGGTTCTGCTGGCTGCGGGTGATAAAGCCATGCTACCTCCTTGTGGACGCTGTTCTTGAGAACTCTAATCCCTCCCCTCAGTTTTCCCAAGCAAATTACCCTTTGTGTCACCTCCCGTTTGTACCTTCATCTGGTTTCTCTTCCTTGGTGGACACCCAAGTTGTCCTAGGTTTTCCCCAGAGACAGTGGAACCCACTCATGGCTGCACATTAAACTTACCTGAAGAGCTTTTAAAGTATCAATGCCCAAGCCCCACACCAGTCCGATTCAATCAAGTGTGTGGAGGTAGAACCCAGGCATCATTTTTTTAAAAAGCTCTCTGGGTGATTCCAGGGTGCAGCCAAGGTTGAGAACCATTGTTCTAGATACTGTTTATCTTGAGCTGGATGATGGGACCCTCCAACTGAAGTGGCTTTTTAATTCCACCGTTTCCTGGACTACTTGGAGGAATAGGAAAATAAAAGCAGATGATAAAGGGTATCCCTTCTTAATTTTCTCTATTTTTGCATAAACTCTTCTCTGGTCAGGTATCCATTACATCTTACTGCTCTCCACAGCTTTATTTTTTATTTTTATTTATTTATTTTTTTGCTTTTTAGGGCCGCACCTGCAGCATATGGAAGTTCCCAGGATAAGGGTCGAATCAGAGCTACAGCTGCCGGCCTATGCCACAGCCCCAGAAATGTCAGATCCAAGCCACATCTGTGACCTACACCACAGCTCATGGTAACACCAGATCTTTTACCCACTGAGTGAGGCCAAGGATCGAACCCGCATCCTCAGGGATACCTAGTCAGGTTCATTTCCGCTGAGCCACAATGGGAACTCCCTCCACAGCTTTATTTTTAACATGTATTTTGATGTAATTTCAAATTTATAGAAAAGGTACAAGAATTCCCATATACCCTTTATCCAGATTTACTCATTTTTTTTTACATTTTGTTCCATTTCTCTCGCCTCTCTGTCCCCCAATTCCAATCCCCAAATATACGGTTCACTTTAGTTTTCCCCTTTTATGTATTTGTAACTCCCTTCTCTAACCATGAGAAATAGCCTCCATTTATGCTCAATATATTTTCTCATTTACTGATGCCTAGAATACAGAGAAAGGGGTTTTGGAATTGCTTTCCTAAAACACTGCAAAAAGCAAAATTAACTGGAGTTGGTGGTTGTTTACAGAATTTTCTTTCATTTTTAGGCAAAATTTACATACAGCAACACGCATAGATGTTAAGTGTACAACCTGGTGAGATTTAATAATTACGTATGTATGTAGCCAACACCCCAAATATGATATACAATATTTCCATCAGCAGAGAAGGTTCCAGGATTCCTCTTCCATAAATGTCCACCCACCATGAGCAACCACTGTACTAATTTCTTTCTACAGATTATTTCTTCCCAATGATTAATCTTGCCTGTTCTTGTCTGGAAGCTTATGGTATAGACTCTAGTTTCTGCTACTTTCTCTCAACATAATGCTTTTGATATTCATCCTTATAGCATGTGAGTCATAACTTGTTTATCCACTTTTGATGAATGTTTGCATTGTTGATGGTTTGGCACGATGATGAATAAAAATTCTTGAATACATCTTTTTGTGGCCACAGTTTTCATTTCTCTTAGATAGATACCTAGCAGTGGAATTACTGTGTCATGAAGTTGATGTACATTTAACTTTTACAAGAAGCTGCTAAAGAGTTTTCCAGAGTGAGCTCAGCGTTTTATGCTCCTGTCAACAATGTAAGAGAAGTCTACATTTTCACCAACATTTGGTATCGTCAGTATTTTAAATTTGGGCCATTCTAAGTGAAGGTGTATGGTACCTCGTTGGGGTTCTAATTTGAATTTCCCTAACAACTAGTGACATGGAGTACCCTTTCACACCCAGATGGACATTCAACCATCTTCTATTATCAAGTAACTATTTGATTTGTTTTCCCCTTATTTAATTTTTGCCACAACCGTGGCATATGGAAGTTCCTGGGCCAGGGATCAAACCCATGCCAAATCAGCCACCCAAGCTTCTGCAGTTAACAATGCCAGATCTTTAACCCACTGCACAACAAGAAAACTCTTTGAGGTGTCTTTTCATTATATAATTGTAAAAGTTTATATATAGAGAAAGAGATCTTAAAAATACTCAGTCTATAAAAAACTAAAAATAGAGTTACCATGTGATCCAGCAATCCCACTCCAGGACATATATCCAGAAAAGACAAAAACCCTTAATTTGAAAAGATACATACACCCCAGTGTTTATAGTAGCAATATTTATAGTAGCCAAGACATGGAAGCAACCTAGATGTCCATAGACAGATGCACGGGTTAAGAAGATGTGGCACAGGAGTTCCCGTCGTGGCTCAGTGGTTAACAAATCCGACTAGAAACCATAAGGTTGTGGGTTCGATCCCTGGCCTCGCTCAGTGGGTTAAGAATCCAGTGTTGCCATGAGCTGCGGTGTAGGTTGCAGACGTGGCTCGGATCCCGCGTTGCTGTGGCTGTGGCGTAGGCCGGGGGCTACAGCTCCTGTTAGATCCCTAGCCTGGGAACCTCCATATGCCGCGGGTGCGGCCCAAATAAGGCAAAAAGACAAAAAAAAAAAAAGATGTGGCACATACACACACACACACACACGTGTGTGCACGTACACACACAATGGAATATTACTCAGCCATAAAAAGAACGACCTAATTTCCAGCAACATGGATGGATCTAGAGATTATACTAAATTAGGTAAGTCAGACAAACAAATATCATATATCATTTTTATGTGGAATCTAAAAAATGATACAAATGAAAGTATTTATAATATAAAATAGAAACAGACGCACAGATATAGAAAACAAGCTTATGGCTACCAGAGGAGAAAGAGGTGAAAAGGGATAAATTAGGATCTTGGGATTAGCAGATACAAACATCTGCACATAAAATAGATAAATAACAAAGTCCTACTTGTATAGCACAGGGAACTATATTCAATACCTTGCAATAACCTATAATGGAAAAAAATATTCAGTCTGACAATTTATGAACATGATATATCCATTCATTTGTTTTATAATTTCTCTTAGCAATATTCTATCATTTTTAGTGTAGAGATTTTGCATGTCTTTTGATGAGATCATCCTGAAGTATTTAAAATTTTGTAATGTTACTATATATAGGATATTTCAATTTTCATAATGCAATTATTTGCTGCTAGTTTGTAAAATGTTGGTTCATTAACCATGTATCTTGTTGCTTTCCTAAATTAATTTAATAATGCTAATAGTTATTTGTAGGTTCTTTGAAATTTTCTGTTCAAATAATCATGTCATCAGCAAATACCTTCCTTTTCAAACTTTATGCCCTTTATTTATTTTATTTAACTTATTTCACTGGCTGAGATCTTCAGTAAAATCTTTTTATACCTTTTCTCTTCTTTTTTAAATTAAAGTATAACCGATTTACAATGTTGTGCCAATTTCTGCTGTACAGTAAAGCGACCCAGCCACACATATACCTACATTCCTTTGCTTACATTATCTTCCAACATGGTCTATCCCAAGAGACTGGTTAGAGCCTCTAGGACCTCACTGCTTACCTATTCTAAATGTAATAGTTTACATCTACCAACCCCAAACTCCCAATCCATCCCACTTTCTCCCCCGACCCCCTTGGCAACCACAAGTCTATTTTCTGTGTCCATGAATTTGTTTCTGTTTTGCAGATAGGTTCATTTGTGCCATGTTTTAGATTCCACATATAAGTGATATCATATGGTATTTGTCTTTCTCTTTCTGACTTACTTCATTTAGTATGAGAATCTCTAGCTGCATCTATGTTGCTGAAAATGACACTATTTCATTCTCTTTTATCGTTGAGTAATATTCCATTGCATATACACACCACATCTTCTTAATCCATTCATCTGTCGATGGACACCTAGGTTGCTTCCATGTCTTGGCTTCTGTGAATAATGCTGCTGTGAACTTACAGGTGCATGTACCTTCAGTGAAATCTTGATTAGGAGTAATGTGAGTATACATTCGGCCTCATTCCTATCTTAGAAGGAAAACATTATTTCATGAGACTATATTTCGGATTCCCAATTGAATGCTTGGCCTGAGAGGACATCAGAGATTGTTTATTCTTATAATTTACCCATTATCTGAGACTGGGGCTAGACCATACTCCTGAGTACAAACCTGTATACCTCTAGTCTCACCTCGACACTTGTTTTAATACAGCAATTAATACTGACCTTTTCAGGGAGCCCATCTGTGACTATGCCTCCAAGAGCTAAGTGCTCTGCATCAATACCATTCAGTGCCTTAGGACACCTAGACTCCTTGAACTTTGTATAGGCTGCCCTCTGCCAGGATCACCCCTCTATCTGAGACCAAATCAGTCCACATGGGAATACTCTGAGGTGGACTGCAATGCCATTCAGAACTTGTCTTTTCTTTCACGTAAGCCTCTTTAAAGTTTTCTCCCTTTTTTTAAGTTTTCTTAATACAAAATTTATCAGTGTGTTTCTCCCTTGAACTTTATTATCCTGTGCATTTTGCAAGGAATTCCTTGGAGAAGGAGAGATCCAGAACAGCAGTGGAGCTGCAATTGAGTAAACTTAGAGATTTCAAGTTAGATTAAAGATTGAAGATTTCAGAGTGATGCAAAGAATAATAAAACATGTTCTGTTTAGTGCAGAATTTTTAATTTACTTGGGGGGATACACACCATCATATGGGGCACATTTAAGTGGAATAAAAGGCTGCGTGTAATTGAGTGTCAAAATTCTTGGCATAAATAAAATGTGTGACCAGAGTTCAGATCATAATTTAAGTGAAATGGCATAAACAAAGGTGTAGAGGTGGGAATAAGCATGGTATGTTCTGTACAGGTAGGTCAAGGTCAGACTGCAAAGCCAGCTCAAGAGCTAATCCCTGTTCATGTTAATGGTTATAGCAGAACCTTCAATAGGAAAGTGATATGATCATAGCAATGATTTTATAAAGTTTTGTCTAAGAGTGTTTTCTAACTTCAATTTGAAGGGGAGGAGCCATTTGCACTCCAATTTCAGAGAAATATTTAGAGTAGGATGGAGGTAATGGGAAGGGAGAAAGTGAAATAGATATACTATCAGAGCTTTTGAAAAGCATCATCAGCTAGCCTCTTGACATGTTGTGTGACAGAGAAGAATGAATCAAGGAGGCTTTCCGTGTGTTATGCTGTAATACGATATAATCACTAACAGAAATAAAGAAGTTGAGAAAGGAAGTTGGGTTGAGTTTGAGGAAAATGGTAAATGTGGTTTGGAACTTATTTGCAACTGGACTGACATCACGTCCTTTAGTTGGAAAACACTGGCAGAGTCTTGAAAATGAAGAACTAAATTTCAGATCAGAGGACAGAACTGGAAATAGACTTGTGGTCATCAGAAGAAAAGCTAGTCTGGAAAAAAATGTGAATTTTGAACTGGGTTAGAAAGGTGAAGGGAAAACGTTGGCAAGGTTGTAAACCATAAAGTTCTGGCAGGAGCAAGTGGTAATCAGAATGGCTGGAATAGTCCAGAGGGGGTAACTGCTCCTCATGCTCTAAATTAGGATGTTTACCATGATCCTGCCCCTGACCATAATTGATGAAGCTTTTCTAGGTCCATTAATGTCTACCTTTGGGGTTTTTCTAACTTGATCCCAGAAAAATTCGTATGGCATAAAACACAGCAGCTTCTCACGCTCCCTGCCATATATCCTGTCACAAGTAGACATGAGCAGAGAAAAGAGGTGGCTATGGCAAGACCTAGTTTGTCTCTTGACATTCCAGAGGTCCATCTGCATCCTTGCCTGCCCTGGTTTCATTGTGTAACCTTTTATCATATGCCATGAGCCAGTACAAAGGTGTAGAGGTGCGGGCGATACTTTTGCTTACAGTGAGTTTGAATTGAGGTTCCGCGACTTGCCACCAAAAGATCTACGATACCATGATACTATAATACAAAACCCATAAACAGAACCAGTAGGTCCATGAGCAGACACAAAGAAAGTGTAACAATTTCAGTTAATTAAGGACAAAGAGGGGGAAAAAGCATTATTCTTAGAATGGGCCTGCTCAGACTCAATCGGAAATCCAGATAATGAAGGATTAACTTCAATAATGCAAAAACGATGAGTAATCACAGGAGGTCCAGAGAGTGGGTTACTGTTAGGGCTGCTTTTCCATGATACATTTTATTCCCCTTGGTCTACTCTGTTTGCAAGGAATATTTAATTTAACATGTTAATGATTACATTTAAATGAAGGTTTATTTATTTAATTAATGGTGCTGCTGACTTAAATACTGCCTGAGATGGCATCGTGCTTTTCAAAGAGTGAGAGGAGAGGAGATGTTGATAGAGGAGTCAACCCTCAGCTCTCTGTACAAAGGAGGCCCTAAATACACACGGCTCATGTTTAACTACTTGGGGGGAAGGCCCCCAAATCTCTCTCATCCCAGATAATCTCTCCTCCTAATCCTTCAGCCAACTTTCTGTAGGTACCTGAGGTGTACCCATGCCAAAAGGATAAGGAGGGGAAACTGAAAAAGAACGAGAGATGACAAAATATTTATTCTGCTGTTTGGCTGGACTAGCACCTCCCAAGTGCAGACAAAAGGTGCTCTGGGTATCTTCTAGTTTGAGCAAAAAGGCAGTGGAAACGTTCATAAGAGGAAGCTTGCATATACATGCACATATCTCAGAGGAAACACAAGAAGTCCATCTATGATCTCTAAGGATTTCCAACATCAGTACCAAATGTTTGAGCTTCAGATTGATTATTGAAGTAACTGGTAGGCTCCCTGGAGGAGGAGATACTGCGTGCCTCTAAACATTTGTTGGGTTTGAGCAATTGTTTATACACAAAGTTTAGTTTCACACAGACCCGGGGTTTTTCGCTTCATTAGTTTCTATCTTTTATTTTCCATTTGGATCTGTGAGCAATGACCTTGGATATCAGGTACAGATGCTTTTCCCCATTACTCTTTGCTTCTAGGACACAAATCTGCAGAGACAACTCATGGTTAAGCATGAGGGTTCAGGGGTCACAATGCTCAATGTTGTTGATACTGACTACATTTGAAACTAAAACATCTGTTAACAGAGGAATGGATAAATAAACTGTGATATATTCAGGTAACGGTATGCTACGAAGCAGTGACATTGAACATGGATGACTTCACAAACACACTGTTGAATGATAAAAGTTTTAGGGTGATGCACACAGCGTGATACCATTTCTGTAGGCCCTAAATCCCTGCAAACTTCATCACGTATTATATAGAGTTACATGGGTGTGTGATAGAGTATAAAGAAATGTGCAAGAATGATAAACAACAAATTCAGCAGAGTGATTACTGCTGATGGAAGAGGTGGATGTGATTGGTGAGTAGTACACAGGAGTTTCAGTTATACTGCAATGTTTCATTTCTTGGACTAGCAGATGGGTGTCCATTACAGTATTCTTTACTCTTTTTTGTACACTCGAAATATTACATGATATAATATTTGAGAGACTGCATCAGACTTGTCATTACCTGTCACCAAAGCATTTTCAATACATCTTTGCTGGGACAGTCACATGGAGGTACACAGCTGTGAGTTTGTCAGACTCAACTCGTCTGACAAAAAGTCTAATTGGGGAAAATTTGTTTAGCACTAAATAATCTAGTTCATTTTCTTTTTTTTATAGCAATGAATTTATTTCAATTATAGGTGTACAAAGATCATCACGAGTCAATGTGATAGATTTTGTGTCCCAAACCCACAGTGCATCCCCCCATCCCCCAGATTGTCTTATTTGAAAAACCAAGGTTTTACAAAATCTGTGAGTCATTGTCTGTTCTTCAAAGAAGTTCACTGTGTCTCTTTAGTTTCCACATGTAAGCGGTAGCATTGGGTGTTGCTGTCTAATTGTCTGACTGGTTTCACTTCACATGATAATTTCTAGGTCCATCCATGTTGCTGTAAATGTTGTTATTTCATTCCTTTTAATGGCTGAGTAATATTCAATTGTGTGTATGTACCATATCTTCCCTATCCACTCCTCTGACGATGGGCATTTAGGTTGTTTCCCTGACCTGGCTTCTTCCCTCTCTAGCTGCTTTGAATGTAAAGTTAGGTTGTTTATGTGAGCTTTCTCTTGTTTCCTGAGGTAGGCTTGTTTTGCTAAATAGTTTCCTCTTAGAACTGCTTTTGCTGCATCCCAGAGGTTTTGGAGTGTTGTATCTTTGTTGTCATTTGCTTCTAGGTATTTTTTAATTTCCTCTTTTATTTCTTCAGCTATCCATTGGTTGTTTAGTAGCATGTTGCTTAGTCTCCACGTGTTTGTATTTTTGGCCATTTTTTTCTTGTTGTTGATTTCCAGTCGTATAGCATTGTGGTCAGAGAAGATGCTTGATACGATTTCAATTTTCTTAAAGTTACTGACGCTTGATTTGTAGCCCAGGATGTGATGAATCTTAGAGAATGTTCTGTGCGCACTTGAGAAGAATAATTGTGCATGGATGATTTAGTATCTTTACTGTATATATGCCTTTCCTGGTGAGTCTTGTCATTTGTGGTGTTTTTGTTTCTGGTTGTAGCCTTTTCTTTTCTAACTAGAGAAGTTCCTTTAAGATTTGTTGTAAAGCTGGTTTAGTGTTGCAGAAATCTCTTAGCTTTTGCTTCTCTGTAAAGGTTTTGATTTCTCCTTCAAATCTGAATGAGAGCCTTGCTGGATAAAGTAATCTTGGTTGGAAGTTTTTCCCTTTCATCACATTAAGTATATCATGCCACTCCCTTCTGGTCTGCAGAGTTTCAGCTGAAAAATCTGCTGATAACCTTATTGGGGTTCCCTTGTATGTCATTTGTTTCTTTTACCTAGCTGCTTTCAAAATTTTCTCTTTGTCTTTAGTTTTGGTCATTTTGATTAATATGTGTCTTGGGGTGTTCCTCCTTGGGTTTATTTTATATGGTACTCATTGCACTTCCTGGATTTGAGTGAGTGGTTCCTTTCCCATATTAGGGAAGTTTTCGGCTATTATCTCTTCAAATGTTTTTTCTGTCCCCTTCTCTCTCTCTTCTCCCTCTGGCACCCCTATAATACGGATGTTGGTGCCTAAAGACCCCTCAGGCACACAGCCAGCCTCTAATCTCATCCAGAGACAAAGCCCCACCCAACAGAGGGATAAGAATCAACTCCACCCACTGGCAGCCTGTTTACTGATGGGTGGGGCTGTGATCCCACCTGGATTATTGTTTGGCATGGGGCTTCTCAGCGCTGATGGGAGGGACCAGGTTTTCTCAGAAATGGCCACCTCCAGAGAAATGCAGGCTGATGAATGTTCCCGAGAGCTTCGCCTCCAGTGTCCTTCCCCCACAACAAGACACAGTCACCCCTGTTTTCCCAGGAGATCCTCCAAGAATTGCAGTCAGGTTCCACCCAGATTCCTATGGAGACTGCTTTGCCCTGGGACCCAGTGCACGTGAAAGTCTGTGTGTGCCTTTCAAGAATGGGTTCTCTGTTTCCTCCAGTCCTGTGGAGCTCCTGCACACAAGCCCCTCTGGCTTTCAATGCCAGATGCTCCGGGGGCTCTTTCTCCCTGTGCCTGATCCCCAGGTGTGGGGTTTTGATGTGGGGCTCAGAACTCTCAGACCTGTAACTGAGTCTCTGTGATGCAGTTACTTTCCGGTCTGTGGGGCTTCCCACCCAGGAGGTATGGGGTTGCTTCTATCGCATAATCGCCCCTCCTACCTCTTGATGTGGTCTCCTCTTTGTCTTCTGGAGTAGAATATGTTTTTGAAAGTTTACAGTCCATTTGGTTGAAGGCTGCTCGGCATTTGGTTGTAGTTTTGTTGTTTTTTGGGAGAGAAGTTGAGCTCCAGTCCTTCTATTCCGCCATCTTAATCCCCAGCCCTGCTTTTAATCTAGTTCATTTTCTATGCCAAAATCAGTTTTCAGAAATGAAGCAGATGACAGGAAATAAATTTCTAAGATTATAAAAAATTAATTTCTAATACATGCTTGCCAATTTCAAAATTATTAGACGTGTTCTATTCATATTTAGGAGAATCTATACTTAAAAAGAACTATTTTCAGAGTTCCCATCATGGCTCAGTGGTTAACAAATCCGACTAGAAACCATGAGGTTGTGGGTTTGATCCCTGGCCTCGCTTAGTGGGTTAAGGATCCGGTGTTGCCGTAAGCTGTGGTGTAGGTTGCAGACACATCTCGGATCCCACGTTGCTGTGGCTGTGGCGCAGGCCAATGGCTACAGCTCTGATTAGACCCCTAGCCTGGGAACCTCCATATGCTGCGAGTGAGGCCCTAGAAAAGGCAAAAAAACAAAAAAACAAAAAGAAAGCTATTTTCCATTATGAAGCAGAATGCAATTAAATACGGCTCCTAGTTAAAAGGATTCCGGGTAAATTCTGCATTCTACATCTCAATGTACAATATTAACCTGAAACTTCAATCAACAAAAGAAAAAGTATCAAGTTTTTAGGTCCAAAACAAAAACGTGTAACAAACATTTCTAACTTTCAATTTGCTTTTATTTCAATGAACTTAAAATATTGTCTTCAGTTCCCATTGTGGCTCAGCAGTAAAAAACCCAACTAGTGTCCATGAGGACTCAGGTTCAATTCACGGCCTTGCTCAGTGGTTTAAAGGATCTGGCACTGAGGTAAGATGTGACATAGGTCGCAGACGTGGCTTGGATCCCATGTCACTGTGGCTGTGGTATAGACTGGCAGCTGCAGCTCTGATTGGACCCCTAGCCTGGGAACTTCCATATGTCACAGGTGCAGTCCTAAAAAGCCAAAAAAAAAAATATATATATATACACACACACACACACACATATATATCATCTCCAATATCATATATTTATGCTATGTGTTTAGTTGAGTAAAAATTAAAAGTTTCATGTAGTTCTGGCAAGTGTTTTTCTCATACTCATTCAACTTCACTCATATTAATTGTCAAGTACCTATAGGTATTTGACTTTGCAAACCACTGGTTTATAAGCCACCATACTATACAAACATATAAAGCAAAGATGTACTTTTTCACTCAAAAGGCGGGAGAAAGTGCTCTGAGACATAACCCTGGTAGAATTACACAAAATATCCATCGCCAAACAAAATAATGAAATCTGTGACTTAATGTGCCTCCACTGCAATAAATTCGCTGTTTGCATCAGCCACCACCACAAAATTTTCAGGTCATACCCTCACAATTGTGTATCTGGCCAACTCTAAAGTTTTTCTAAAGCCAAGGAATAGTGCTCCTCAAAAATGATTTCAAACTCAATCTTAACACAGAGATCACATTTAAAAGACCATTTTCTTGCCACTTTTACTTTACAACTTTCCAAAATGTTAGGGCCATCTGTGAGCAAGGACTAGATCTTCTACTTCTTGAGTCAATTTTGGTAAATTATATTTGATTAGTAATTTATCTATTTTGCTGAAGTTTAAAACTTTAATGGCTTAAATTTGCAGTATTTTCTTTTTCAAAATTTTTAAAAAAAATTTTTATGTGGTTATGTTCTTACCATCATCTTTCACAGTCTCTTAAAAATAGCATCAATTGTAGAATACTTTCTTATTTTACTCAACACGAAGGAAGAAAAACTAAAAGCTGCCTATCAAATACGGCTTTCTTATTGACTATCATATTGACTATGATACACCTAAATCCAGAGATGTCATAATATGGAAAATAATGTGTTTCTCAGAGTTAGTGAAATATGGTATATTTTAAATCTCAGTATGTGTGTTCCTTTGTTAGTTTCCAATGTTTCTTAGTATATGCATGGAGTACAACAGACTATCATGTTATGAGATAATTCATGCAAAGCCCTGGTTTTCCAAAGTTCCAGACCTTCCAGTTGTGTTTGGTACACAACTTTAATTACCACATGCATGAATATTGTAGCGCAGTGGGTTTCCTAATGAATGACGCAATGAGCAGGCTTCAGTTTCCTGCCATTGCAAAATGTTGCCACGAGTGGTTTGGATTCAGGAATAAGTCTGACTTTAACATGCACCATCACATTATTTCCCCCAGTCGCACTTACTAATTTGACCTTTCTATAGTAAAATATCAAAGCTTTTCTTAGTACACAGATATAGATCATTTCTTAATGTTGTAGATCATGGGTGCCATTCAACAAATGCATTGGTTGCACAAACGTTTTAATCAATACCACAGGTAAATATAGCTAGTTACTTGGAATTATTATTTATACCCTTGCTTTCATCTGCTGCAATTATAAAACTCCACAGATGATTTAATTCTTCTCTAGCAAGTTCACAGCCAATAATCTAATAAACAGTATCTCTGGCTATAATACATTTGTGAATGTTTGATTCTGTTGAAGTCACATAATTTCTCCTTCACTCCATAAACAATCCTTTCAGAAATTCATTTTCGGTAAAGGATTTTATGGCTACTTTTCCACAAAAGTGTCAGAGAAACCTAATTTATTTGCATTCAAAAATTAATCATGGAAATTCTAGTTTTTTCTTTCGGTTAACTGAGTATCTTTTCTCTATAACGGTTGTTTTTTAATTTCTTTTTTCTTTTTTTGTCTTTTTGCCTTTTCTAGGGCCACACCTGCGGCATATGGAGGTTCCCAGGCTAGGGGTCTAACAGAAGCTGTAGCCGCCGGCCTTCGCCACAGCCACAGTAACGCGGAATCCGAGCCGCATCTGCAACCTATACCACAGCTCACGGCAATGCCGGATCTTTAACCCACTGAGCAAGGCCAGGGATCGAACCCGCAACCTCATGGTTCCTAGTCGGATTCGTTAACCACTGAGCCACAATGGGAACTCCTGTTCTTTAATTTCTTTCATGACTTTATCTTATGTTTTATTTTTAGCAATGACACATTTTGCATTTTCAAACCGTAAAGTCTTACTTACTTTTTGCAAAGGAAGAAGAATCACAGTTGTTCAGTTGTTGAATAAATCATATATGCATAAGTGTAATAATAATATAGCATTAAAATTAATATTTTGACTTGAAAAGCTATCTATAATACAGTATTAGTTTAACCTACAGTGCATAGATTACAAAATAATGTATACAGTACGATCCCACTTTTTAAAATGACCCAGTATCTATCTATCTATCCAGCTATCTATCTATCTATCTATCTATCTATCATCTATCATCTATCTTCTTACCTACCTGCTCATCCACAAAGCATACACACCCAGAGGTGTTAACAGTGATATAGCTAAATGTGTGAATTTATATGAATGTTTTTTTATTTTCTCAATTTTCCTTACCAGTATTTTCTAATCATTTTTTTTTTTTTGCAATGAGCACATGAAGCTTTTATAGTAGGGAAAGTATAATGAAAGAAAAACTTTACATTTAATATACAATAAAATTCTTTGATGATAAGACTTGAGTATGGTTCACCCTCACCCCACCTGCTGTATCCAGCAGAGAGTCATGCTCAGCAAACACTGAAGGGCCATCATCTCCATGTGGCATCTGGTCTGGAAGGTGAGCGGCTGGGGCCAGAGAGGAGACCAGGATAAAGGGGACCAAGCAGGGCTGTCTGACAGTGATGGAGCCAATGCGACCCACACAGACCTGCTCTCTTGCGCATATACCCAGACAAAACTTTCCTTGCAAAAGACACTTGCACGCGCATGTTCACTGCAGCACTATTCACAATAGCCAAGACATGGAAACAACCCAAATGTCCATCGACAGATGATCGGATTAGGAAGATGTGGTATATACACATGGTGGAATACTATTCAGCCATAAAAAAGGATAAAATAATGTCATTTGCAGCAACATGGATGGAATTAGACCCTCATATTGAGTGAAGCAAGTCAGAAGGAGAAAGACAGATGCCATATGAAATCTCTTATAACTACAGTCTAATATACTGCACAAATGAATCTCTCAACAGAAAAGAAAATCACGAACTTGGGGAACAGACTTGTGGTTGCCAAGGGGGTGGGGGTGGGAGGGAATGGGGTTAACTAGTGCTTCGGTGATGGAAAAGCAAGGAGATCCAGCTGTACAGTATAGGGAACTATGTCTAATCACATGTGACAAACCCATATATGTACATGTAACCGGGTCACCACATGGTGCAGTTGGAAAAGTTGACAGAAATCTGTAAACCAGCTATAATGCAATAATTAAAAAAAAAGAAAAAAAATGAAAACAAAACAAAAAAATAGTGACTTCAGATGAATTTCTTTTCTTAAAATTTTATTTTGATCACTTCAGATCTGCAGAAAGGTTGTAAGAGAAGTACAAATAATTTACAGATGCCCTTCACTCAGATTCCAATTTGTTCATATTTTACCACATCTTCTTTCCACTATATTTCAAAAGATTCAGATACAGAGAGAGGGTTAGTCTGTGCTTTGGTTTCTAAATTCTCCTACAATCATCCCCTGTATTAGAACCCCTCTAGCAGGATGCTTCCTCTTGCAGATGCTACCGACCTCCCTTCCCCTCCGTGCCCCACCCCCTCCCTGGGCCAAGAACGCTGAACAGGAAGAAGCGCTGGCTCAGGGATGCAGACAAGACAGAGACTGTGCGAGGAAGGAAGGACACTGCCTGAGCAGAGGAGCGTATTCTCAGGAGAAGGGCCTCTCCCCACCGAACCAGGAATAAGGCACCGGGGAGATCCCCACCTGCGGCCCAGCCTCCCAGGGAGAGAGCAGGTGAGTCTGCGTCTGTCTTCTCTGTACCCTTTGTCGCCCTGCCCCAATGCCAAGGACTTCCAGGACATTGGTCCTGCCTGTCAGACTACTGGCATAGTCCTTTGAACACAGGGGCTTCTCAGAACTGAAGTCAGTATGGCCAAGTCTATAAGTGAAAGTCCTAGGGAGCAAGGTGATTTCAAGGTTAAGGGTCTGCAGAGTCCAGGAGAGGATTTATTTCATTAGACAGAATTTAGGAGACCACAAATGGGAACATGGCTGAAGCCTAGAGCTCAGGGTGATGAAAGAAAGGCAGCATGCCAAGTTCAAAGGCTCCCAACCAGAATAAGATCCTACATCTCTTGCGGACATGTTCTGGGTCTTCTTCTTGCACCTGTTCAGTGGCACGCCCAGCTTGCAAGCCCCTCAAGGGTGCTCTGAGAAAGAGTCTGGTGTGTGCCAGAGTGGAAAGAAATCTGGAAAGAAGCCTTGTCCCGATTCTGATGGTGATACTGTGCTCTGATGCCCACAGGCCTCCTCGTCCCCTTCATCATGAACTGGCACATGATAATCTCTGCGCTTATCGTAGTGGTGCTTAAAATTGTTGGAGTGACCTTATTTCTGCTTTATTGTGAGTATTTGACCAACCTCTTACCACAAATCATAGTGTCTTGTTTTTGACTCTTCTCTCAGAATGCAGAGTTAAATATAAAGTCTGCAATGCCCAAGTCTTTCCAGCTGAGGATAACTGGCAATGCCCTTCTCACTTCCCAGCACCTACCGCCATGGGCCAGGTTCCTTGGTCTACATTGGAGATGCAGAACGGACCAGTGCCTGATGGTTAGGACCCCACACAAAGCTTTTGCCACTAGAGTATTAGCTGGATCATCTCAGCTGAAGTACTCAGCAGTGTGGGTTATAGCTTCCAAAATGTGAAAATCCAGCTCCAGTTCAACCCAATGATAAATTATGACAAAAGCTACTTCAAAGGTAAAAGGATTTTTACCAAGAGAGGTATTTTCCTCTATGTACATAGAAACTAATTCATTCAAATGTTCAGAAAAAAAAGAGGCCTCATATCAACGGATTTGACTGCCGATTGCAGCAAGTAGAATCTTCTCCGGCCTCAGAAGCCAGAAAGTCAATGAGGAAGGAAATGCCAAGTCAGAGGCAGCTATTGACTAAGTGGTGCCTTCCTTACAACCCAGTCTACAGGTGTAGCTCCTAGCCCATAAGAGAGCAGGAAGAAAATGTGCATGTGTTCATGGAAAATGTATGCACATCTTCAATGACCTGAGTCAGACAGTTCAACATATCACGTTGGGAGTCACAGATGTCTGTCTCTTATAGTCACTGTGCAGCCACCTTTGGGATTGAGTCAACAGCTGATTTTCTTTGCAGTCCCGCAGATTTTTGGTGAACGTAATGTCAGCTTCATTTCCACAGAGAGCCCTGGGACAGGTAATGTGTATGACAAAATTCTCCTCCCCACCCTCCAGGTTCTTTTGTGCTAAAAAATCCTAAAAGACTGTTCTCAAGGTCTCCTTTCCCTCGAAATTCTTTTGCAAGATGGGTTCATGAGGATCTGCTAATTGTTCTAAGACGAATAAGTTCTGAAAAATCCAACGTACAGCATGGTGACTAGAGTTAACTCTGTAAGCCATCTTGAAACTTGCTAAAAGAGTAGATCTTTCTTTTTTTTGTCTGTTTGTTTATTTGCCTTATCTAGGGCCACACCCGCGGCATATGGAGGTTCCCAGGCTAGGGGTCTAACAGGAGCTGTAGCCACCGGCCTTTGCCACAGCCATAGCAACGTGGGATCCGAGCCACGTCTGCAACCTACACCACAGCTCACGGCAATGCTGGATCCTTAACCCACTGAACAAGGCCAGGGATCGAACCCACAACGACATGGTTCCTAGTTGGATTCGTTAACCACTGAGCCACGACAGGAACTCCTAAAAGAGGAGATCTTGAATGCTCTCACTGTTGATTATGTGAGGTGGTGGAGGTATTAACTAACCTTACTGTGTTGATAATTTTGCGATAAATACAAGTATCAAACATCAAGTTGTATATCTTAAATTTATGCAATGTTATATGCTAATTATAACTGCAATAAAGCTGGAAAAATAAAATAAAATAAAAATAAATTAAATTTAAAAATGCAGCATACCAAGGGGGGAAAAAAAACCTTTTAATTAATTCTCTTACTTTTATAGATGAGAAACCAAGACTAGACACAGTGAAATTTGAGATGCTCCATTTTCCTCCAGGGTATAAGGCTGAGTTTTGTATAATTACTGTCATGTAATATAAAGTACTTTATAAATGCTATCATTTAAAGAATTCTTAAAAAGAAATCTATGTCCCACAAAAATAATCAAAAACCGTATCCAGCACCTTTGTGTGTGTCAAGCAGTGTGCTGAGCCAAACACAGAAGAAGACTTAAAGCAGGAGATTTTAGGCAGCTATCATGCACAAAACCAAAATACAATACCAGAAGCTGTGGGAGACAAATGAGCACGGCATGGTTCTCCCTATTAAATCTGCCTGAAGCTTTTGCAAGAATCTCTCTCTCTCGTTTTCTCTTAAGACACTTATTATTATAATACACATCTTATTATTATACACATTTCTTCCTCGTCTTTGTGTCAAATGAGGCACCCACTACAGTGGCCATACAGAGGACAGGCTCATGAAATATTTATGAAGCTCTGTTCAGTTATAATCTCCAAGTAGCTTCTGATACATTGCAAAGGTTATGCTATATTACAAAGAGCCTTTGAACTGGGGACCAAAATAAAAAGTGAGTACTAACCTGTGGGTTTTATTAATATAATATTATATTTATAACTATAGACATATAAAAAATACATATTACATATGATAGAAACATATTATTTATAAGTATATATTATATATTCTGTTATATAATATGCTATATTTATATATTATATGTATTAACTATATTACAATTATATACTGTCATATACTATGTTATATATTAATATATATTAGTATACTATATATTAATATAGTAATAATATGTAAATTTAATAATATGTAAGCATTATAAATATATTTAATTATATAGTAATATATAAAATATACATTACATATAAGTATACTACATGTAATATATATAAACATATTATTTATAAATAGTATACAATTAAAATGTATTAATATAAATCACTAAGCAGCTGATTTGGTGTCTGGGTAAACCAAATTGGTCTTCAATCACAATGAACAAACAACTGGGTCATGGAGGGAGGTCTGACCAGCCTCTAAAGCTACTGTAGCTGCTTGCCTGGAAAGCCAGTATTCATTCTCCCAAAATAATGGGGCATCTTGGAGGCCTATCAATTCCCCTATTTATATTTAAAGAAATAAGTGGACTCTCCTATGCCCATAAGAAATCTCTGTCCATAGGAAATGTTTACCTGCCTCCCTATCTGCCAATAGCCTCTAGTTCTGAATCTGGTTCCAGTTAGCCCCATCCTTAGAGCTGACCAGGCTGATGAGAGAAGAGTCAAGAGCTGCTCACCAGGATCAGGAGCTTCTACATAGGGTGTGGGCCACCAGAAGTGGGGAGAACAGCAAAGATGCTGTGTAGGGCCTGGAGGGTAAGTGCTCCAGAGAGCTCTTTGGGGGTAACACCGTCAAAGGGATCTCTGAGACAGAAGCAAGAGGTTCCATTCTGGCACTAAATTCATCTATTCCTCCTTTTTCCTCCCCCCTTTTTTTTTTTTTTAAGGCATCACTTGTGGCATATGGAAATTCCCAGGCTAGGGGTTGAATCAGAGCTACAGCTGCCGGCCTACACCACAGCTACAGCAACACCAGATCCTTAACCCACTGAGCAAGGCCAGGGATCGAACCTGCAACCTCATGGATACTTGTCAGGTTCGTTACTCCTGAGCCACAATGGGAACTCGTCTCCTGTTCTTTTTCTTGGCAGTTCACGTTTACTGCCACACCCAAAAGCAGACATAAAACAGGACCAGTAGTAGTTAGACGAAAGGTTCAAAGAAAGAAAATATCCGAAAAATTCTGACACAGAGTGGCTAAAAGTTCCTCGTCAACGTCAACATCCAGAGACAGTCACAGCTCTGTGTGTGTTGCATTTGTGTGTTGCATCCATCATACAGCTGCCTTCAGGTTTTCTTTGCATTTCAGTCCCACAGATTTTCGGGAGCAGCAATGTTAGCTCCACTCCCACAGAGAGCTTTGGAACAGGTAAAGTGCATGGTCTTAACCCCCTCCACCTCCAAATTCTTATGTTCTGAATGCTCAGACTCTTCCCATTGTCTTTCTTTCTTACGAAAGTCAGTGGAGCCATCAAGACCTTCTAATTTATTCCCTTCGTGGTATAGACAGGGAAAATGAGACTAAAAGTGGGTGAAATTTCTTCCTGGATTGAGGATGATTGTACTGATACAATAGTTATAAAGAAAGCCACGCCCCACTATCTTAGGACTCAATTTCAAGGTTCACGGCCAAAACCACTAATTTCAGACTCTCTTTTCTTGAATCCCTTTAGTCTGCCCCACTGGGTGGGATTTTCATCAAGGAAGATGTTTTTTCTTGTCCACATCTGAAAATTCTTGGAACAACAGCATGAACTCTTGCAAAGAAAGAGGATCCACTTTGGCCATTGTCAACACTCCAGAGAAACTGGTGAGAGCATTAGAGTGGCACAGTAAAGCATTCTACCCTGCATCAGCCTCAGTAGGTGAAAATGGTGGGGCCATTTGATTTGTGGAGCAAGGGCGGGGTAAGTGATGGAGAGGGGACTGGCTGAGCTTGGAGTGAGGAGGGTCTTCTCGACAGCGGTGAGGGGTGTTCCTTCAGTCCATTTGAGCGAGTGAAATCCACACTCTGTGATCTTTTCCATGAGGCTTAGCGGCAGGTTGGCATCTTGGGGATGGGCCAGGACATTTAAAGCACAGGGAAGGACCAAATGAGCTGATGTGTATAAAAGCTTCTAAAAACAACACAATACGGGGAGTTCCCTTCGTGGCTCAGCGGAAATGAATCTGACTAGCATCCATGAGGTCGCAGGTTTGATCCCTGGCCTCGCTCAGTGGGTTAAAGATCTGGTGTTGCCGTGAGCTGTGGTGTAGGTTGCAGATGCGGCTCAGATCTGGTGTTGCTGTGGCTGTGGTGTAGGCCAGCAGCTATAGCTCCAATTCGACCGCTAGCATGGGAACCTCCATATGCCTTGGGTGCAGCCCTAAAAAGACAAAAACAAACAACAAAAAAACCCCCAAAACTACAGAATTCTTTGCAGATGTCAGCTGTTAATATATGATCCCAGTCAACCTAGTTAATAAGGAAGTTGCGAATTAACAAAATTAGTAATATGAAAAACAAAGAATCAGGTCATGGAATTGGAATTAAGGTGTGCAATTATGCTAATTGTAAAAAAAACCTTATTTAATTATCTCCTTTCATCCTCATAGCCATTCTGAGAAGGTATTACTATTTATATCTTAATAAAGATATAAATAAAAGGGTGCATAAAAATAATTTGATCAAGGTCATGCACCTACTACATGACAGCACATGGAACTGAATTAAGATGTCTCTAAGTTCCAAACCCACACTCTAGTCAATTTTAGACTGTAATTTAACTTATAGTTGCCTCTCCTTCAAACGCTAAGTACTTGCTGAGCACTAGGCGTTGCGCTATTCACAGTATTCTTGCTTCTCTCCCCTCTTCCATTCACCCATCTTCTAAAAGCTCCTGTGACTGAGAAGCACTTATAAGAGGGTCTTCTGTGCATCCTGGTAATAGGTATTCAACAAAGATCAGGCATCAGGATGCTGCAGCTCCTCTAGGCCTAAGTACCCAAATGGGAAGGAAAAATGCCTTTGGGTTAGAAAACCAATAGCAGGACAGGAGACAGAGAAAAGAAAAGAGGAGGGGAAGAGGGGAATGGCCTAGGAAGTCAGTAGCCTCTTTTCATTTCCTCAACCCTTAAGAGTTGGTGCATCTCAAATGCCATCCTTGGCATTCTCCACAGCTTAACACATAAGCTAACCCCAGAAAAAGCTCATCACACCAATGGGTGGCTGATGACTCTCACATCTGCAGCTCCAGTTCCCCTCTCTGGACCAGGCAGTATATCCAATTCCACGTCGATGTTTCAAAAGCACCAAAAACTCATCATGTTTAAAACTAAATCCAGTATGTTTTACCCCAACTCCTCCTCCTCTTGTATTTCAAATACTGGTGAGCAGTCGTGTCACCCAAGATTGAAACACACCGTTTTCTAAGACTCTGCTTTTGCTCTTCTCTCCTAAATTAGTTGCTAATCAAGTCCTCTCCTTGCAGTCCCCACAGCACCTTGTTCAGTGCTCCCCTGGAATTCTTCAGAATTCTTCTGCATGCTCTTCTGGCCCCTAGTTTTGCTCCTTCTTACCTAACCTCCACAGAACTGACATCATAACACTAGCGGGCCTCCAGCCTCTCTGTGCTGTTTTCCAGACTAAAGTGAGTTAAAGTCCAGTTTCCCTAAGCATGACTTACAAGGCCTTGTATTGTCCAGCCTCTGCCTTCTCTCCAGTCTTGTCTCTCAACCCACCTCCCTCTGCACCTACCAACCTGAGTATCTTGTAGTCCCCAGACACCTCAGTCTGCTCTGCCACCTGCCTATGATCTGACACTCCCTCTTCCAGAAAGTTCTCTCCTGACCCACACCCTCCCCATCTCTTGCCCAACAGCAGCTGTCTCCCCAAATTCATCTCAGGTATCACCTCATCTACAGTCTTTGTTCAATCCCTAAATCCTACATAGACTTGATCACTTCCTCCTTTCTCCCTGTGCCACATCTGGTACGTTATTTCCTGGTATCTCATCTGGGACCCCTCGCTATGCTGGTGAACTCATAGATCTGTGAATCTTCGTGTTGGGATCACCAATGTTTTGGAGATGGTGATGAAATCCACACAGCTCTTCCCAGAAACATTACATAAGCACAACATTTTGAATAAAATTCCAGTGTCTTTATGGATCCCTGTAGAAACAATCTCTGGCTTCCAGCAAGAGAGTGAAAGTTTACATGAGAACCCTTGTCTTAGACTATAGGTCAGCAAATATTTAAAAAAAAAAAAAAAGGATCCCCACTTGTCAGGTCGTAGGTCCTCTGTCACAATGACTGAATAGTGCCATTGTAGCTCAAAAGCAGCTATAGATCATATGTAACAAATTGTCACAGCGTGTTCCTTTAAATCCTTGTTTATAAAAATGGGCTCCAGTCTGGATTTGGCCCAGTGGTGGCAGTTTGCCAACACATTTTAGATTATAATTTCTTTGAGTAGAAACAAATTTATTTTTGTACCTCCAGTCTCCTACAATGCCTAGCACATAACAGACATTCAAAAAAGGCTTATTAAACGAGTACACTTGGTGATTACTTTTTTAAAATTAATGAAATGAGATATTTCATGGAAGGAAAATATTAGGAAAGGAGGAATAAAGGCATCAGCCATGGGGATGGAGAAAACATTCAAGTGAACTTGGATACCCACTGGTCGTGGGAGGTATGTGGAGAATACAGGAGAGTCCAGGGGACACCCGAACTCCTGGCTGGAGTGATGTGTGACTCACTAATTCAGTACAGAAACTAAGATGTCTGGGATTTGTCTCAATTTAGCAAATACTCAATAAACACTGATTGTTTTTGTGTGTGGCACTGCCTGCTTTAGCAGCATGCTACGAGTCTTCCTTGTGCCCAGAATCAGATAGAACCATGGCACCACTGGTACAAAAGAGGCAGCAGAAAAGGCCTTTCTTTTGAACTGTTTAATTTTTTTTAATTTCTAGAAGTTTCTGCAGAACATAACTGGTGCTGAGAAGTATTTTATTGGCCTACTATACCAGCATGCAGAGAAAAGGTGGCGCTGGATCAACAACTCCATATTTAAGGGCAAGTACGTGAATAGCCCACATTTTTCTGGGGATCTTGGTTTGCCTTGAGAGACCAGACCTGGGATTCAGTGGGTTGGTCATGGAACAACACAAAAGCTGAGACTTAGCTCTGTGTCCTATTCCTCTCCTTTCTTCCGACTCATCTATTCCCTGAGACTAAAGGTCATCATTTTTTGTAATTTTTTTTTTCTTTTTAGGGCTGCACCTGCAGCACATGAAAGTTCCCAGGCTAGGGGTTAGACAGGAGCTGTAGCTGCCAGCCTATGCCACAGCCATATCTGCAACCTACACCAGAGCTCATGGCAATGCCAGATCCTCAACCCACTGAGCGAGGCCAGGGATCGAAACTGCGTCCTCGTGGATGCTATTTGGGTTTGTTACTGCTGAGCCATGACGGGAACTACATTTCTAAGTAGAAATGAGTGTTCATTCAATGCATTTGTTTTATTCAAATCAGGATCGAAACAAATGCACATACATACCATGTTTGATATATCTCATAAGTATCATTCAACCCATAGATCACCCTTTATTACTAAGTTCTTACAAGTTCCCCAGATACGGCGTCTTTATCTTAAAAAAAAAAAAAAAGGCTACTATAGACAACTTGTTGATGCCTTAAAGCTGTGAATATCAACTGCCAAGATCTATCTCCTATGCATCATTCTATGGATACAGCACTGGTGGAGAACATGGCTTTCTCAGCAGACCTATGAAGTGTCCACTAAATGCCAGGCACTTACTAAGCATGTAACACAAGTCATTCCCCGCAGTATTCACAGCGATGCTACAGAAAAAGCTTTTATTAATCTCCATTTAACAGACAGTTGACTTGAGGATGAGAGGCTTTGAAACGTGTCCAATACCACAAAGCTGGAAAGTGGCAGAGCCGCATTTCGACCCCATATCTGCTTGACTCCAAAATGTATGACCTTCCCATGAAACCAGACTCTGTCCAGTCAGACTTAAAGGGACTGAAGGACAAAGAAGTAGGAAAAGGCCAACACAGTTTTTTGTAAAGCCAGGTGCTGTCTAGAAAAGGAAGAGAAATCTCTTTCCTCCTCCTCCCCTTGGTTCTCCTGCTGAAAACATAGTTCATACAGCATTAAAACAGTGTTTCTGGGAGAAAAAGGGGTAGATGACCCATGAGATATTTCTGACCAAACAGAGAGTGAGTTAATCCAAGACCCTGAGTCTATAAAAGTTCACGGGCGAGTTGACAGGAAAGCATCAGGCGTAGAGCTGGATTTGGGCATGAGGGTTGGGGGACCAGAACCAGGGAAAGGCAAGGCGGAAAAGATGGGCCCTAATCATGCTTTCTTTTCCCCATCAGTGTTACCAATCAGGGTCACAATTTCAACTGCGTGACCATAGGCCTAACAAAGACGTTTGATGCTGCATCGTGTGACATCAACTACCGCTGGATCTGCGAGAAGAGCGCCCAGTGACTGCAGCTCTCTGTGACCTCCAACAAGAGCAACGAATACACTCATGGAGACAGCAAGAGAGAACACTGGCAGTTGGGACCAGTCCAGGAAATACAGAACATCAAATTACTGTGTCAGTCTTGCACAGGTCATTGGCAGAGCTTCCTAACAAATCCTCGGGTCTACCAGACCCTCCAGAAATATACTTGCATATATATATAGATAAGATATATAACTGAGGTAAACTCATTCTGAGTCAGAAATTCCCCAAGACAGTTGCCTGTGAAAGTCACACTCATGACTTCGGGTCTACACAGGTCATCTGGTCAATGATGCATTTATCCATTTGTCTACTAGTAGCGGTCCTTGCCTGTTTGGGGAAATGAGCTTCTGTATTCCACTTTGGGGAACTGGATACTAGCCATCTCCAGGAAATAGTGTCAGTATTATGGAGACAAGACAGTTGGTATACAGATGAGGTCTGCTTCTTCAGAACTGAGAATTTCTGACTGGTCAACGGGGTTTGGTTTATCCTCAGAGCACATGCCTATACTACCAGCAAGCAGGCATGGACGTTATTTAGAGGATAGCAAGGGTGGAAGAGGGATAAACTCAGCTTCTGCGAGCTCATCTCTTGTCCCAAGAGACTCCTGTTCACACGCCCCCCGCCCCCACCCCTGCCTGGGGAAGGCCTCCTCTGTCTGAATTGAGGCCAGGCCTGGTCAATGAGAGCTAGGCTTGGAGCAGAGAGGGCATTGTTCGTGGGAATAAAGAGTGGGCTGGGTAGGGCGGGAATTTGCGAGGAACAGCCAAGATGACCACACCTCAGAGAAATGAATCTCTGTCCTTCGGCAAAATCCTGAAGAAATACTCAAGCTAAAATTTTTCTTGGTCTTGGCCTGGATCTCTGTTTTAATGCGTTTTGGTCACCTGGCCATGTTTGTTGAGTATATTTTAAGAATTTGTAATGGTCTCTTGGGCCCCAGTGGTCACGACATATTCCTGCCTGTAGTCCTAGAGAGAGCTTTCTGCCAGTATAGCCTACTGACCCAAAGATGCCACAGCCTTGCGCTGATGGCATCACACTGACCCGGGACTGGTCCAGCTGAACAAAGAGTAGACTAAGAGGAGGGCTGCTCAAGGAGACATTGCGTGCAGACAAGGAGTGGGCATATGACAGAAAGGGAGCACCAGGGACCATAAAAACGCCATAGAGGAGGAAGCAGACTTCATTCGGCCATACTGAAAGAAAGACAAGAAAAAGCTAGATAAGACTTGGGGCATCCTGCCGCTCTCTGTACTTGTAAGAGAATTTCAGCTACAGACTCTCCTCAGTACACGGAAAAGAGAAAAGAGGCTGTATGTGTTTTGAGTAATGATAAATAAGCCATAAAGGAGACCTGTAAAACTAATGGGCGTTTATCTAAGTAAACTGCTCACCATTTACGTCAAATGACAATGTACTACAATGACTGTGTACATCACTACATGTATGTCAAATTCAATGACAGTTTTATAGTTCATAAAAATAAACATATTTTTATATTCCCAGGGTTCATAATTTGCAGTTAATTAGCACGGCCACTTAATGTTTTAAGATGAGATGATGTGTTATGTGTTAGAACTTGCGTAAAGGAAGCTATCAGAAATAATTCGTGTTTTGGTGGAGTGGAGGGTGAAGTTATATCAGAACTTGATGGAGGTACAAGCTTTCTCTGATGGTGTTAGCAAAAAGCAAGTGCTACAGTGAAGGGGGGAAGGCTGAATGTGTGGTAAAGAAAAGAATAAACAGAATTCTAAGCAAAAGTAAGCCCCGCACAATCAAAAACACAGCAAGAAAACCACAACCCTTCTATTTTAAGAAGGGAGAACTGAGGTTGCCACATTTCCTATTTTATGACAGAATTAACTGCAGGCTTTTATAATCAGGAAGTGTGGACATTCAGTGATTTCCCTAGCAGATGGCTCAAATCTCCCCCAAGATGAGGAGATACTTCTGCACCAGTTCTAAAAGAGGCCCAAGCCGGAGTGGGGCTGTGGGTGGGAACCACGTAGGAAACGTTGACTTTGGCTTAAGTTCATTACCGGAGAGCTGCTCAGTCCTCAGAAGGGTAGATGAATGTGACCTTACTGGGCAGCAACGGTGTATTTTTTTTTAAAGCAATGGAAATTTAATAAACCAGTGGACTGGAATTTTAACTTTGTGTCCAATATGCTAGGTGAATCTGTACAGATTTCTTACCCTTTCTGTGCCTTAATTTCCTTGCCTCTAATATAGAGCAGTGATACTTGGCTCAAAAAGTAATATATTTAGTAAGATTCTATATATCTCGACTGCATGAAGCCCATCTTTGCCAGATGATCTTTGCACTCTCTGCCACATACACTTGGCCAGGGTCGGGATCCTGGTCTCCCTGGTCAGAGATAACAGGTAAAATCTTTCCCCTGCCCAAACCACACTCTATGTTAATGGCACAGCCCATTCCCGTCTCTCCAGCATGTATGCGGTCCAGCTGTGCTTGTTCAGTCGTGTTTCTCTCTAGATCTCCTAATGTTATTGAGTAACTTCCCTGAGCTGGTTGAACTGAGGAGTAAAGGTTTAGAAACAACATTCAGGATAAACCAAAAATAAATAAATAAAAAATAAAAACACGTAAAAGTAAGGATGACTGGGATGTTGAGTAAATGGCAGAACCGTATTTTAAATATTTATTTTTTATACTATCAATACAATTGTCTGGATATTTCAAGGTATCCAGTCTCTTGGGATAGACCATAATGGAAGATAATATGAGAAAAAGAATACATATATATATATATACTATATATATAGTATATATATATATATACACACACACACATACATATATATATAGTGAGTAGGTCACTATGCTGTACAGCAGAAATTGACTCAACATTGTAAATCAGCTATACTCTAATACAAGATGATTTTTTTTCAAAAAAAATTGCCCTTTCTCATAAAATTAGCACAGGTCAAAATCAAAACTTCAAATCAACAGACACCGGGTAAAATTAGATACCCCTCTCCCTACCTCCCTGATTCTCCTAATCCATTTCCTAGAGCTAAATATTATTACAAATTTCTAATCTATTAACACAGAAGTTCTCTGTATATGCACATGAATGTCCACATACCCTTATTGAGCAAATTGTATTTTAATAAATATACTGCCCACTATTTTCTTATGAATATATATGTCCATATATGCAATAGTATAAATTATTAAAAAAATCACATTACATAAATGATATCTTTTTTTTGTCTTTTTGTCCTTTTATGGCCGCACCCTCGGCATATGGAGGTTCCCAGGCTAGGGGTCTAACAGGAGCTGTAGCCGCCGGCCTTCGCCACAGCCACAGCAACGCGGGATCCGAGCAGCGTCTGCAACCTACACCACAGCTCATGGCAATGCCGGATCCTTAACCCGCTGAGCAAGGCCAGGGATCGAACCCGCAACCTTATAGTTCCTAGTCGGATTAGTTAACCACTGAGCCATGACGGGAACTCCCATAAGTGATATCTTAATGATAATAAACATTTTTCCAGTGTTTCACTTCTACATATGTGACTGGAATACTGCTGCAACAAATACCCTCACATGTCTGCAAATATGTACAAGAAATCTTTTTAATAATATTAAATGGTTAGGTGTTATCAAATCACCCTCAAAAAAAAGGTGCATCAGTGTATGTTCTCCTGAAATGAAATGGTATTAATTTAAGACTGTTCTCAGAACTCTTGGGCAAGATATTTCCATTTCAGTGATACACTGCCGAGATGCTAGAATGAAACTAACATACCAGGAATGATTACTGTCACACTGTGCAGTGAGAACCCATCGCAGAGGACTTCATCCCATGGGAACCGTGCAGACGGGGGCCCAGGGCACCTCTGTCCTACGGTCTGTCTGTTAGCTTTTGAGTGGTGTCACGTGATGTAGACTGGAGAAATGGAATGTAAGGCCACTGGCAAACAAGGAAATCCAAGGAGGATGGACTCTCGCTCAGAACACTTACTGCAGAACCAACATCACAAAATTCCAGACATGGTTCAGTTTCTCCAGGCATTTTTCCAGTGTTATCAATTACACATTAGCAGAGTAGGAGAAAATGGAGAGGGAAGAAGGTACATAAAGAAATAAATCTGGAGTTCCCGTCGTGGTGCAGTGGTTAACGAATCCGACTAAGAACCATGAGGATGTGGGTTCGATCCCTGGCCTTGCTCAGTGGGTTAA
>PVHT020000237.1:5927296-5970063 GCA_004024745.2 Catagonus wagneri | reverse complement strand
AGGGAGGGAGGGAGGGAGGGAGGAAGGGAGGAAGGAAAAAGGAAGGAAGGAAGGAAGGAAGAAAGAAATCTCCTATGGAAATTACAACAAATATTCACTCACCCTATGATAAGCCATTCTGCTTACAAGTAGTTGCCCATAAGTGATACCCAGTGTTCCAGATCTTGGCCATTCTACTAGGTATGTAGCATAATTTCATTGTTGGTTTTATCTGAAATTTGCAGATGACATATGATGTTGAGTATCTTTTCATGTGCATATGTGTCATCTGCATATATATATATTTGGGGGGGGGGCGGACCTGTGGCACATAGAGGTTCCCAGGCTAGGGGCTGAATTGGAGCTACAGCTGCTGGCCACAGCCAGAGCCACAGCCACAGCAACACATAATCTGAGCCATGTCTGCAACCTGTACCACAGCTCACAGCAATGCCAGATCCCTGAACCATTGAACGAGGCCAAGGAAAGAAATTGACTTCTGAATATTAACCTTGCATCCTGTCACCTTGCTGTAATCACTTATTACTTCCAGCAATTTGTTGATTCCTTTGGATTTGCTACATAGATAATGTCACCTATGAACTGAAACCATTTTATGTCTTCCTTCCCAATATGTACATATTTTATTTCCTTTTTTGTCTTCCTGCATTAGCTGGGAATACCAGTCCAACAGGAGGAGTGGCGTCGGCATGTTATCACAAATGACAAGATTCCCTTATTTTTATGGCTGAGTAATATTCCATTGTTCGTTGACGGATTCTTAGGTTAATTTACGGACTTACTTCAGGAGAGAAATAACTTCTGTAGCCCCGCTGGTACCTCTGCTGGGTGATTCCGGTGATTCTGAGGTTTTCTCAGACCTTCTGTGGATATACCTGCTTCAAATGTCATGCATCTTTTTGTCACCAAATTATTAAGCTTGTGTACCCTTTCAGTCCTGCAGTGTACCAGGCCAGATATGGACGGACTTGAGTTCTCCCAAGGATGGAGCCAGTGCTCAAGCCTGCGGTTCCTCTCTGCCCTGCAGATCTGGACCAGCTATGTGAGTGCTCACTAACCTCATGCCAAAGCTCACTCAAGCTGCCCCCGGGAACGTGGACAAGGCGTCAGCCGCAAGGTGGGGACAGACTGTGGCTGAGGTACACTGAGCACTGGGGGTCAGTGTGTTGGGGTGTAGAGTGTGGGGTGCAATGGCCAGTGAGGAATTCCCAGCAGCCGCTGTGTAAATATTTTTACCTGGTCACAGGGACAATGAAATATGATGCCAGAGTAGAAACATCCAGTCGCAAAAAACTTACCTATTATGAATTATCTCTTAGAAGGATGCTGGCAATACTGTTCCACCAAAACCTGGAAGCAAACAAAGAAGAAAGTCACAAAGAAGAAGGAGAACAAAGAACAGGGGAAAAGTTACAGTTAGGTTTAAGATGTCTGAAACTTACAAAGTGAAAAAAAGGGGGGTGAATACTCAAGCATAATTTTTAAAGAAGGCAATTATGAAATAAAGGAGAAACTAACTGAATAATTGAGAAGTACTAGTATATTAGCATAAATATATAGCAGTAGAAACAGTTGCACATGGCTGCCTCTGAAGAGTAGAACTATGGAGTAGAAAGGAAACAGGCAACAAGCTGATGAATTACTACAGAAATCACTTAGAACTATCAGACATTTTTTCTTTTTATTTTGATAAAATAACTTTGATAAAATATATAACATAAAACCTACCATTTTATGTGTACAGTTCAACGGCATTAAGTATATTCACATTGTTACACAACCATTACAACTGTCCAGCTCTAGAATATTTTCATCACCCCAAGCTGGAATTCTATACACATTACTTGGTAACACCCACTGTTCCTTTCCCCACATCCCTGCTACTCTTTGTTTTACTTTGTCACTATAAATTTGGCTATTCCAGGTACCTTATATAAGTGGAATCACACAATATTTGTCCTATCGTATCTGGCTTGTTTCACTTAGCCTATGTTTTCAAACTTTATCTGTGTTGCAACATGTATCAAAATTTCATTGTTTTCTTATGTCTGAAAAATATTCCACCACCTGTATATTATAGATTCATCTGTCAATAGACTTATAGCCACTTTTAACAATTGTGAATAACAGCACTGCTTCCTTTTATTTTGGATGCTTAAGAGTTATGAATAGCAAGTTATTAAACATTGGCATATAAAAGTGACTGCTCAGGTTTGGCATGTAAATGGGTAAAACCCTGGGCTGGGTTGACTTCTCTCATTTAGAGTTCGTAACAAGCGGCTCACGACTGCTAACTTCTAGTGGTTGCAGCCTGTGGCACAGAAGGCATCAAGGACAGTGTGCAAAAACAATATTGGTTCTTTGGATTGGAGGGGTGGGGGCTGCAGGTAAAATGGGTGAGGATTCTAATATATTGGTTGACCTGATAAAGGTAAATGCCTCTTTAGGAGTTTAAAACCTACCAGATGGCATTGTACAATAATATCATGACAACAGAAAGACAGAAAATGTGAAAAGAAAACCGCTGGGACATGCAGGTGGAAGACTCAGGAGTAAGCCTACTGTCACAGAAGAAAGACAAATATGAGACATAGACAACAGGTAAGAGAGAGGAAAGATGAAGGATGTGTCCTCTACCATCCAAGAACCTCTACTCGGCCCCATCGTCAGGGAAAAAAACTCACAATCATATATAAATCGAGAGTCCTATACCATGGGCTTTAGCTATTTAACTATAGATTCAACACAGCCTTAACCAACATCCCAGCAAGCTTTTTAGTAGATAACTACAAAGTGATTCTAAAATTTATATGGAAAGAGAAAGGTAACAGAAGAGCCAAAAGTTTTGAAAAATATGAGCCAATTTTTTTTTTTTTTGGCTTTTTAGGGCTGTGCCTGCAGCATATGGAGGTTCCCAGGCTAGTGGTCCAATCAGAGCTACAGCTGCCAGCCTACCCCACAGCCACAGCAACATCAGATCAGAGCTGCATCTGTGACCTACACCACAGCTCACGGCAACGCCGGGATACTTAACCTACTGAGCGAGGCCAGGGATTGAACCTGCAACCTCATGGTTCCTAGTTGGATTTGTTTCTGCTGAACCATGATGGGAACTCCGACTCTTTATTTTACTTATTTACATCACATACTGATCTATCCACCTGCATACATATGTTCCTCTAAACACGAGCACATACTGATGTCTCTAACTCTAACCCAGTACTATACGTCTTGTTCTAGCCTTTTCCCCTTGCTTGTCTTACTTTGCCTATACACAGTGAGACTTGGCTCTCACCGTCTGCCAGCCTTTATTTCTTTCTTCAACATACAAAGCTTTTTCAGAATTGTTAACTCACACTTTCAGGGAGAAACAATTCGACTAACAAGAGTACTAGGTGCACCATCCTTTTGTTAAATTTAATTTTATTACAGTATAGTCAACTTACCAAGTTGTATTAGTTTCAGGTGCACAGCAAAGTGAATCAGTCACATGTATACATATATCTACTCTTTACTCCCACAGAGGTTTCTACTAACTACTGAGTAAATTTTTCTGTACTGTTCAGTAGGTTCTCGGTAATTATCCAGTTCATGTAGAACTGTTTATATGTTATTCCCACCCCCCCGTTCCTTCCCTCCCCCCAATGGTTTTACCGATGGTAACCATAATATTTGTTTTGAAATCTGTGAGTTTCATTGCTTAATTTAGTCTTCCAGATTCCAGTCATCAACCATGCTTTTCAGAGTCATGAAGGCCAGCTCCCTTTTGCCCCTCCCTCTCCAGTGAGGTCAGGTTCTACAATTATAATGTTGGGAAGACTGTATCATGTGCACAGCTCTTTGACCTCTGCTTGGCCACAGAATAAAAGCAGAAATATTCACTGGCAATAGTGATGGGACAGGAAGAGTGGCTGAAATGGACAATTAGAACAGAGACGTGGACAAGGAAGCTAAGAGTAGAGCTGGAAGGTAGCCAGGTAAAGTCAGTCTGTGTTGGGGGAAGGAAAATAGAAAAGGAATCCAGAAATGAATCTGGCAATGACAGAAAGTAAAACATGAGAAAGAATCAGAAAAGAACCTGGGCGAGAAGGGCTGGAGCAGCTAAGAGAGAAGAGAGATGGAGAGCACAGGTCAGGATTGAACAATATGAGGAAGGTAAGGAGAAGTGACTGGGGGTCACCTCCTTCTCTGTCCTCTCTCCATCCTCCCTCAACCCAGAGACAGGGAAGCTGGTTCTCTTTTGTTGCTTTAGCTGCAGGAACCCAGCCCCCTTCCCTCTCATATTTAGGGCTGGCATGACGACGTGAGTGATGCCAAAGAAGAGAATGCCTCCTTCTAAGACCCTCCCTCCACATCCTGAGAAAGTCCGCCCATTAGAGACCTCTCAGTATTAACAGGCATCTGGCCTTGAGGTTGGTAGGGAGGCAGAGTTGTGGATTGAGCTGTTCTTGCAACGATCAGCTAAGGAAATCTACACAGATGCATTGTCACTGCTGGACCATGGCTCAGGAACCTCAGAAAAGTGTGACTTGGCATCACTCATGGAAGTCATACGAGGAGCTTTAAGCAGTGAGAAATCAGGAAAGCACAGGACAATACAGGCTAAGAGACCCAGCACCTAGACTCAAACACTGAAGTCAGCTGTCAGAAAATGAATTACACTTTGACTTGCTTTTCCCACTCAACGATCTCGGTGCTCAAAAAAACCACACATATTTTATATATTTATACTGGTCAGGTTTATTCTGTGAGATTCATTTTAAGATTAATTAATAATATTTATTAATTTTAAGATTAATAACCACAGTAATGTGTATAAATGTATATATCCAATTACAAATTATAAAGTGTAGGAATCATCCACTTATAAATTGGAGCACTGTTAGTGTCCCACAGCTCCCTCAAAGATCACAGCCTGTTTGATGAAAAAAATGATCATTTCAGATTGGAATTAGTGCTTTCAGAATTCTCAGGTCCAGGATGATGAGTTCACGGTGGTCCTTAGGACAGAGCTAATCCTTGAGGAGTTGACAGCAGCGTTTCATGACATCTCTAAAAGCCTCTATGAATTTGTCATTCCGGAGGGTGAAGATAAAAGGGTTCAGAAAAGGGGTCACCACTAAAACCATCAGTGACGCCACCCTGTTGTACTCGGTGGCCTGAGTTTGCTTGGGTTTCACGTAGAGGAACAAGCAGGTGCCACAGCCGATGACGACAAAGGTGAGGTGGGAGGCACAGGTAGAGAAGGCTTTCCTCCGGCCAGAGGCAGTGGGGATCCTGAGGATGGTGGAGATGATGTAGGCGTAGGAGACAATTGTGGGGATCAAAGCACCAACGATAATGAAAACAGCCATTAAAAAAAGAATAAACTGTGTGAATCGGCTGTCATTGCAGGAGAGCTTGAATAGTTGGCCTCGGTCACAGTAGAAATGGTCTAACACATTTGATTTGCAGAAAGTGAGATGAAACGTGGCATAGACTGGCCAGATTTGAAAGAGGAACCCAAACACCCAGGACACGATTACCACCCAGATACAGGTGCGGCTGTTCATAATGATGTTGTACCTCAAAGGGTTACAGACAGCCACGTAACGGTCCACAGCCATTGATCCCATTAATATAAACTCCGACGTACCCAAAGAAAGGTACAGATACAGTTGCACACCACATGCAGTCAAGGATACTACCTGCATCCCAGGGAGCAGCAGACCCCGCAGCATCAAGGGGACAGACACAGATGTGATCAGGATCTCTAGCACAGAGAGGTGACCCAGGAAGAAATACATGGGGGAGTGCAGACGTTTATCAACAGAGACAATCACAATGATCAGCATATTTCCCATCACTGTCACGGAGTAAAAGAGGAAGAAGGTGGCAAATAATACACGGCGTAAGTCCCGGGAGCCAGGGAAGCCTAAGAGATAAAATTCAGTAGCACTAGTGTGATTCGCCAGCATTTACTTTTGAGTGCTTGTTCCTCCTGAAATCTGGAGAGCAAAAAAGAGAGAACATTGCCACTGATCTCAGAGAAGGAGAAACAGTTCCAGGTGGAGAAAATATTCCCCTCCTGTTGAGAGCCTCCACAGCATGACTAGGAAGGGTTCATACTCTACTCTTCCCTCTATGTGGTCAGGGCTAATTATTTTTGAGAATATACATGATATATGGAGAACATGAAATCTGGCCAAGACGATGAGCCCAGTCGCTGATGCTACACCATAGGCAAGAGGGTACCTGACCAGGACGCGTGACCTGCATCTCTCAACCCACTGGGCATCCTGCCTCCCCCTCTGCTCTGAACAGCCATCCAGTCCACCTCCTGAAACAGTGTACTCCTGGGTACTGCTTCCCAGCTTCCATCTGGAATGGGACCACCTGCTCCACCCAATGCATTCTGTCCTGGGAGTCTGCTCCAGTATCACATCCTATAGAAGACTCTTCCTGCCCAATCCTACCCAGGGCTGGTTATGTGTTCACTTTGTTTTTCATGACACAGAGTCCATTTGCACCATATTCATTTTGAAGATTTTCTTTACATCTCTCATCGGTACCTGTAGTGGGCATGGATTGCTTTGAGGGTTTTCTGTAAGTTACTGAGGGCAAGGACAGAGTCTTCCTCAGTCTACCGGTCAACTAGGTGCCTAGCTGAATTACTACTTTCTTCCGCTCTCTTCTTAGGAGGGAAAGTGTGCTTTGCTTTTCTCTTCAGGGAATGTGTCTTCTCATAAAAGGCAGAGTAACCAGCACCTAGGTTTAAAATAGGGGCCTCTCCCTCCCAGATTCCAATACCAATAATCGCAGATCCACAGGAGGAGGGTCTAGAGGAGGGCAAGCGAGGAACTTCCATCCTCAGCCTCCACCTGTCCCTCATCGACCTCATGCTGGGACTGGAAGACAAGAGGCTAAATAACCAAAATAGACAAGAAGCTAAATATCCAAAATCAGCATGCCCTGCCTTCAAAACCCTAGATCCAGCAGAGAGTCAAGGCCACCAGATGGGGACTCTGGGTCCAGCCCAGACCCTGCAATACAAGTTGCCATGGTCTCTAGAAAGTTTCATAGCGTCTCCCCAGAGTCAATAGCCCTTCTGCCACAAGGTTTTTCTTCCAACATAATATGAGAAAGTAGAGAATGAGCTGTCATTACTATGAAAGAGACCCAAGGACCTGAGCCCCTTAGGATATCTGGGTTCCATTGCTCATTTCCTTCAGATCTTTGCTCAAATGCCCAAGCTCAGGGAACCTCTTTTCATCATCCTCTCTAAAAGAACACAAACCAACTACCCTTTACTCTCTATCACCTCACCAGTATCTATTTTTCTCCTTAGCCCTCATCCCCTAAAATTCTATGTTTACTTTTTATTTCCATTTCATAACATAAGCCCATGAAAGCAGAAAAATTTTGTCCTGCTTGTTTCCTGTTTCTGACACCTGATGAATAGTTTTGAATAAATTGATCAATTAAGGAAAGAATTTATGAACAAAGCCTATCTGGTCCTGGCTTTGGCCTGTCTTCACCAAAACACTGTTCTGTCAACAGGCAGTCCACTCTGGAGATCCCTTAGGAAAGGCAACTGAGTAACAGGGGTAGATTTGTTAAGAGAACTCGGTGGTCTGCCTTCCATAATTTCTGCTTAGCCAGGGCCAGAGGGAAAAAAAGAGAGGGAGCCCCTAACCATAGCAAGGAGCTGTGCCCGTGTCCAGAACTGAGCGAGGGAAGGGCTGAATCTGCTCTCCGCGGTGTGGGAGGATCTGGAGATGAGCCCATCCACTCTTCTGCTGCCCCAGCCCACTCATCAGGCTGGAGGTCTCCTTGTTCTAGACAGCAGCCAGCCCACAGCTTCCCACCCTGATCCTCTCCTACCCTTCCCTTCGCAGAGGAGAACTCCTCAAAGATACTCACCTCCAGAGAAAGGGACTGAACTGGAAAGGTCTATGGTTCTCCCAGACTTGGCCCAGGCTGCCTCCTACCTGACTAGTGCTGGGCATGTTCTGTAGCCAGAACACATCGCTGCTGTCTTCACCCCGACGCAGCAGTTAGGAAAAGTCCAGTAATAATAGTTCTGAGGGGAGCCCAGTTGTTTGCCCCTGACATTCTCCTTCCTTCATTTCCTCACCACTGTGCCTCCCCAAGAGTATTTACTGAGGAACTAGATTTGCCCAAGTTCAGGGAAACCCTAGGGATGCAGTCAAAGGAAAGCCAGAGAAACTTTCAACCCTTCTCTCCTGAGGCTAATCAAATCTCAGAACTCTTAAAAGTTTATTTTTTTTTTTGTTTTGTTTTTAATGGGCAAACTTGTAATCTCCCTTGTCAGGAGTCTCTCGGGACCCAGGCTGCCATCATCCTCCCAGGTCCCAAACCAGGTCCCCGCCCTTTTCTGTACCTCTCTCTCATTCCATTTAGCCCTACCGAGCCTAAGATACCCTCAAGAAGAAGACAGCAACAAATTCTTCCAATATGTGCATCAGAACCCCAGAGGCCAGGAATGGGCAAGTGGCCTGGGCAACACAGTGGAATACGCGGCTCCAAGTTCCTGTGCCTCCAGAGGAACACTGCAAAACGAGAAGACCCAACTGTCAGAATTCTGGAAAACATTCAAAGACTTAAGGCAACCGAGGTAACACTGAGTCAACAAAGAGGCAACTTCAAAAGTTAGGAAAGCTTCATGCTGTTTTTATTTACCCTTGCCCACACTTTCCCCAGCTCGGCGGCAATCTTGAAAATGACGATCTGTGTTCCCAGGATGGGACCCCAGTCCCTGGTTCTAGAGGAATCAGAGCTGACTTTATTTACAAAGTATTGTGTGTGTCTGCTCTTACCTGTCTGGGGATACCTGAGGACTGACGTAGGTGCTTGTCTTTATTTCACCTACCAGAGAACTCACTGAGGGGAGAAAGCAGCGGGCATTTCCTCATACAGCTTTTTGCTTACACAAACCGGCACTCACCTGGGGCAAAAGATTATTGTTGAGACATACAATAGACTATCTAAAGACTCAGAGGAAAGTTGGGGCAAATCTCCTTGAGAAATAAGGCAATTTAAAAATACCCTGTATACTGGAGAATTTAGAAAACCACACAAACGGTAGAGTGCTAGATGTAGGTTCAGAAAAGAGTGCTAGATGTAGGTTCAGAAAAGACCTGAGAGGACAGTAATATTTTACTTTAAGTAGAATAAGCTCAGAGAGACTCATACCCAGGCACATTATAATCAGTAAAAATTCAGAGACAAAGGTAGAATCCTTAAAGCAGCAAGAATGAAGCACCTTGTCACATGTAAGGAATCTTAATGAGAAAAACAGCCAATTTTTCATCAAAAATGAGGTAGTATAGAAGGCAGTGAGGTGGTATATTTAAAGTCTTGGGGGAAAACTGTCAACCAAAAATTCTGGATCCTGCAAAGCTGTCCTGCAAAAACGAAGGAGAAATGAAGACAATTTCAGGTAAACAAACACTGAGAGTTTGTTACCATTAGACTTAATCTAAATGAAATGTTAAAGGGAGTCCTTCAAGTTAAAATAAAAGAACACTAGACAGCAATCTGAAGACTTACGAAGATATAAAGATATCCACTAAAGGTAACTACATGGGCTCAAATAAATGTCAGCCTTAATGTATTTTGGGGGGGTTTCTAACTTTACGTTTTATTTTCCATGTAATTTTAAACATAAATGCATATGTAATTATAAGTAAATCTATTTTATTGGGCATATAATGTGTAAAGATGTAATGGTGACAACATAAGAGAGGGGAAAGGCGCTATATAGAACTACAGAACAAAATTTTTGCATGGTATTGAAGTTAAGTTGGTATCAATTCAAATCATACTCTTACAAATTTAAGATATTAAATATAAGATCCTAGGTAACCAGAAGGAAAATAACTAAAAATAAATACATAAAAGGAAAGAAGAAAAGAATCAGAAAATTCACTGCAAAAAAAAAAAAAAAGAACTAAACAAAAAAGGATGTAATGGAAGGAAACGGATTAATGAAGGAAATAAAAGAGTAAAAATGTTGAAGACATATAGAAAACAAACAAAACCCTAGAAGTCATTCTTTACCAGTAATACTTTAGATGTAAATGGATTAAACTCTTCAATCAAAAGGCAGAGATGGGCAGAATTAATTTTTTAAAAAACTGATCCAACTATATGCTGTCTACATGAAACTCACTTTAGATCCAAAGACACAAATAGACTGAGAGTTAAGAGAAGGAAGAAGATACACCATACAAATATTAACCAAAAGAGAGTTGAGGTAGCTATACTAATATCAAATGAAATAAACTTTAAGTCAAAAACTGGTACAAGAGACAAAAGACACTGCATATTTTTTAAAGGTCAACACAGCAAGAAAATATAACAAGTGTAAAAAGTCCGCTCGAACAAAGAGACTCATGATGATGCAAAGACTGACAGAATTGAAGAGAGTACTACAGCAGGTGTACAATTCAATATTCCATGTTCGGTAACAGACAAAACATCTAAACAGAAGATAATTAGTAAACAGAGACTTGAACAACAGAACAAACTAACTAGCCCTAACATACATAGTTCACTCTTCCCAAAAAATACAGAATACACATTCTTCTCATGTGCACATGAGACATTTTCCAAGATAGGTCATAGGTTAGTCTGTAAGTCTCAACAAAGTTAAAAAGATGTAAATCACATGAAGTATATTTTCTAACTATAATAAATGAAACTAAAAATCAATGACAGAAGGAAAACTTGAAAAGTCATAAATATATAGAAACTAAACAACACATTCTTAACCAATGAGTCAAAAAATAAATTAGAAAATACTTGGAGATAAAGGAAAATAAAAATACAACATGCCAAGGAGTTCCCGATGTGGCTCTGTGGTTAGCAACTCCGACTAAGAACCATGAGGTTGTGGGTTCGATCCCTGGCCTCATTCAGTGGGTTAAAGATCTGGCGTTGCTGTGAGCTGTGGTATAGGTTGTAGAAGCAGCTCGGATCGCGCGTTGCTGTGGCTGTGGCGAAGGCCGGCGGATGCAGCTCCTGTTAGACCCCTAGCCTGGGAACCTCCATATGCCGCGGGTGCAGCCCTAGATAAGGCAAAAAGACAAAAAAAAAAAGCCAAAATGTATATAATGCAGTAAAGCTGGTGATAAGAGGGAAATTTATAGCTATAAATAACTACTACATTTTTAAAAGGGGGAGAATCTCACATAATCTAACTTTACACCTGAAAGAATTATATAAAAAAAGTGTAAACTAAATCCTAAACTAGAATAAGGGAGAAAATAAAAATTAGAGTAGACATAAATAAAATGGAGGCTAGAAAAGTAATATTAGCAAATCAACAAAATCAAAAGCTAGTTGTTAAGATCAACAAAATTGACAAACTTTAGCTGGACTGATAAATAAAAGACCATTTACTAAAATTAGAGGGGAAATAGAGACATCATTATCTATTTTGTAGAAATAAAAACAATTATAAGAGAAGATGATGAACAACTGTACCCAAAACACTGGATAACTTAGAAGAAATAAATAACCTCCAAAAAAAAAAAAAGAACCTCTTAGAAACACACAATCTACCAAGAGTGATTCACCATGAAATACAAAATCTGAATAAACCTATAATAAATAGTCTAAAAAGGTAATCAAAATCTCCACAAAAGTCCAAAACCAGATGGTTTCATTGGTGAATTCTACCACACATTTATAGAATTAACACCAATCCTTCTCAAACTCCTCCAAAAAACAGAAGACGAAACTTCTTAATTATTTCTTTGAGGCCAGCATTATCCTGATACTGGAGCCATATAAAGACATCATAAGCAAAGAAAGTAATGAATATAGGTTCAAAAAATCTTTAAAATATTAGCAAATGGAATCCATCAGCATCCAAAAGGATTTGTATGTGTGTCTGTCTTTTTAGGGCTACACCCACAGCATATGGAAGTTTCCAAGCTAGGAGTCAAATCAGAGCTACAGCTACCAGCCTACACCATAGCCAAAGCAATGTCAGATCCAAGCTGCATCTGTGACCTACACCACAGCTCACTGCAACACAGGATCCTTTAGCCCACTGAGCAAGGCCAGGGATAAAATCTGCATCCTTATGGATACTAGTCAGATAAGTTTCCACTGAGCCACGATGGGAACTCCATAAAAGGATTATATGCCATGATCAGGAAGTCTTTATCCCAGGAATGCAAAGGTGATTCAACATAAGAAAGTTCAAAGATTGTAATATAGTACAGTAATAGAATGTAAAGAAAAGAATCACATTACCATCTGAATTGATACAGAAAAGGCATTTAAGAAAATTCAACATCCCTTCAAGATAAAAACAGAAAACTAGGAACATAAGGGAACTTTCTCAACATGATTTTTAAAAAATATATTCACAAGAAAAACCTCCTCAAAGCTAATATTACACTCAGTGGTGAAAAACTGAAAGCTTCTAGTGGAGCTAATTAGCTCCACTAATATCAGGAATAAGGCAAGAGTGACCACTTTACTGCTATTTACTGGAAGTTCTAGTTTGAAAATTTAGGAGAAAGAGCAAAAGAAAAAGGAAGGGAGGAAGGATGGAGGGGAAACAAGGAAGACGGGGAAGGAGGAAAGGGGAAGGAAGGAAGGAGCCAAGAAAGGAAGTGAAGGAAGAAGGGAGGGAGGGAACGAACTAAAGACATCCAAATTGGAAAGGAAAAGCACTGCTGTTGAAAATCAAAGTACATAAGTTTATTAAACAATTAGAATTAACCATGGCCATATGAACCTATTTCTGAACTCTCAATTCTAGTCTATTGGTCATGTATCTATCCTTATGCATGTACCACACTGTTTTGATTATTGTAGCTTTCTAGTAAGTTCTGACATTGGGAAGTATGAGTCTTTTAACACTGTTCTTCTTTTCAGTATTGTTTAGGATATCCAGGATCCCTTAACATTCCATGTGAATTTACTGCAAAAAAAAAAAAAAGCTGTTGGAATTTGATAGGGACTGCTTTGTATATGGAAGTTACTTAGGCTAGAATTGCCAACTTAACAGTATTATGTCTTTCAATTCATGAACATAGTATGTTACCTCTATTTATTTAAGTCTGGATACTTAAGGAATTTTTTAAATGATCTTGGAAAAAGATATGTTATGACACAAGAAACTTTGCTGGACAGCACTTAGGATTTACTTGAGGGGGAAGTCCCTCGGAGTATATATTAGCTCTTGCAGCTTTCTTGTGGATCTCTGGAATCTCTATATAGGATTTTCTATATGTACGATGATGTCATCTGCATATTTTCCATGTATAGCATTATGTCATCTGTGAATAATAGTTTTACTTTTTCCTTTCCAATGTGGATGTCTTTAATTCTCTTCCTTCCTTCAGATTAAAGGTTACCAGGGGCTGGGGGTGGAGGAGAATGGAGCATTATTGCTTAATGAGTGGTTTCCGTTTGGTGTGATGAAAAAGTTTTGGAAATAGTGGTAATGATTACACAACATTGTGAAAGTAAGTAATGTAATTAACTGTACTGAATTTTACACCTAAAATTGTTAAAATGGTAAATGTTGTTACATATATTTACCGCAATTAAAAAAAGAAAAAAAGAAAGAAAATACCTTGAGATGAGAAGGATTAAAAAAAAGAGGAGTTCCCGTCGTGGCGCAGTGGTTAACGAGTCCGACTAGGAACCATGAGGTTGCGGGTTCGATCCCTGGCCTTGCTCAGTGGGTTAAGGATCCGGCATTGCCGTGAGCTGTGGTGTAGGTTGCAGACATGGCTGCGGCGTAGGTCAGTGGCTACAGCTCCAATTAGACCCCTAGCCTGGGAACCTCCATATGCCGCGGGTGCGGCCCTAAAATGACAAAAGGAAAAAAAGAGAGAGAGAGAGAGTATGATGATCAAATGGTAAGTGGCTTCTGTCAAAGATTCTTCTCATCTTGAAGCCCTCATGATTTACCAGAGAGATGATCTTGACATACTTTCTACCAGAGAGCATCTGGCCGTAGTTATGGGAGCCTTGGTAAGAGAGCGAGAATCTGCCACACATCCAATCTGATGGTCTGTTAATGCTATGGTCTGTTTCAGTCTGTTCAAAGTGCATGCATCCCAACTGCTTTTCAAGCCATGCATTTCCCTTGCGGGTCTTCAAATACTATTAGGTCACCTTCCTGAGCTGGTTACATTGAGAGGTAAAGGATGAAGCATCAACATACAGGGACTGAAAATTATAAAAATGACTTAAATGTGTGTATCTTTGCTTTGGCTAAATACTGATATATTAAAAACTAACAGAAGCTCACATTAAAACTGTATAAAAGAAAATAAAGGTAAAAATTAAATATCCCTCTAGAGATGTATCATCTCCTAGAGCTAAATACTTTTAATCATTTCTCATGTATCCAAACAGAAATTATCTACGCTTGATATACAATCACATCCTTTTTCTCAACTAAAATGCCATCACACATACTGTCTTGAAAGTTGCTTTTTTTTCCCATGTAATAGACTATAGCACATCTAAGTCTACTGTATTTTCAACAAATTCTTCATATTCTCTTATATGTCCTCATTGTTTAACCATTTCCTTGCTGATAGACAACTAAGTTGTTTTCAATTGCTGAAAATCAACAATACCACAGTATAATTCTGGCATTTTTGCCTCTACACTTTTTTTTCTGGCCACACGCACATCAGACCGAAGTCCCCCGGGCCAGCAATCAAACCCAGCAGTGACAGTGCCAAATCCTTAACCACTAGGTCACCAGGGAACTCCAGCCTCTACACTTCTTAAAATACATACATAATTTTAAATAATTACGTTAAATGTTTCCATCTTTTATTAAACTGCCTTCCACCAAATTGCATCAATTTACAATCTCTTGAAACAATTTTATATTGGGTCTAGTCCCAGAGCCTGCAGTCATTATGTTTCCACTTCAGTGTTAACTCTGTGCAGATCCTAGAAAGCAGTGATTGCACAGTGTCTTGCAAAGAAGGACACATCCCCATCCCATGGGAACCATGCTGCAGCCACCCAGGAAGTCTCTGTGCTAGTAGTTGCCTGTTAGCTTTGGAGCACCTGTGTTGGGTCATGTGATGACAGGTGAGGGGATGTGAAAGAAAGGGTGCAGGCAAAGGAAGAAACAGAAAAATCATAGGAGTTCCTGTCGTGGCGCAACAGAAACGAATCCAACTAGGAAACCATGAGGTTGCAGGTCTGATCCCTGGCCTCGCTCAGTGGGTTAAGGATCCGGCGTTGCCGTGAGCTGTGGTGTAGGTTGCAGACGCGGCTCGGATCCCGCATTGCTGTGGCTGTGCTGTAGGCCGGCAGCTATAGCTCCGATTTGACCCCTAGCCTGGGAACCTCCACATACAGCCGGTGAAACCTAGAAAGCAAGACAAAATCAAACAAAGACCATAGACTCAGACCCTTCCTCTCAGAATTTTTTTAGAACCAGCTTCCTTAAGTCAGTCCTAGATTCTAGATTACTAAATCAGAACTTAGATCCTAAATTGATGACCCCTTCAGATCACTAGAAAGAAGAGCCTATTGTCCTGAATTCTTTAACTGATTATTTCCCTGACTTAGTGAATTCATGCTCCCCTGTTTCCCTCTAAAATATAGAGAGGAGACTGTCCAGGATGAGAAAGGAAAATCTACCATGGACCAGAGAAAATAAAATCTCTGAAACTGGTAAATCCTGTTCCTACCTTTGTTCAGGAGTTGAAATTTAACTCCTCAAATAGTCTCTCATACTCATTCTCAACACCCTCCATTTCATTCTTCAGGTAGCAACTTGGTGATCTTTTTTTTCCCTTAAGGTGGTAAAATATACATAAATGTACCATCTTAACCACTTTAAGTGTACAGTTCAGTACTGCTAAGCACCTTCACACTGTTATGCAATGAATCCCCAGAACTCTTTTCATCTTGCAGAACTGAAACTCTGCACCTATGAAACAACTCCATATCACCGTCTCACTACAGGCCCTTTCAATCATCCTTCTGCCTCTTTCTCGATGAATTTAATTACTCTGAGTAGAATCATACAGTATTTGCCCATTTGTGATGGACTTACTCCATTTAGTATAATGTTTTCAAGTTTCAACCCTGTTGGAGCATGTGCCAAAAAATATTTCCTTTTAAAGGCTAAGTAATATTCCACTGTACATATATACCACATATGTCCGTTCCTCTGTTGATGGGCATTTGGGGTGCTTCTACCTTTTGGCTCTTATGAGTAATGCTACTATGAATATGGGTATATAAATATCTCTTTGAAATTCTCTCAATTCTCTTGAGTATATACTCATAAGTGGAACTGATGAATTATACAGTAATTTTATTTTTAATTTCTTGAGGAACCACCATATTGCTTTCCATAGACTGCACCATTCTATAATCCATCAAAAGTGCACAAGAGTTTCAATTTATCCACATCCTTGTCAACACTAATTTCCAGTTTTTTAATTAATAATAGCCATCAATCATAGCAGGTGTGAGTTGGTCAGTAATCTTTTTAAAAGTCCAACTAGAATATCTCACTCCTCCGCTTAAAATTTTTCCAGCACATGGAGTTCCCGTCATGGCTCAATGGAAATGAATCTGACCAGTATCTCTGAGGATGTAAGTTTGATCCCCGGCCTCACTCAGTGGGTGAAGGAGCCGGCGTTGCCTTGAGCTGTGGTGTAGGTCACAGACACAGCTTGGATCCCACATTGCTGTGGCTGTGGCGCAGGCCAGTGATTACAGCCCCTCAATAGATGCAGAAAAAGCCTTTGACAAAATCCAACACCCATTTCTGATAAAAACCCTTCAGAAAGTGAGCATAGGGGGAACCTACCTCAGCATAATAAAGGCCATCTATGACAAACCCAGAGCTCACATCATTCTCAATGGTGAAAAGCTGAAAGAATTCCCGCTGAGATCAGGAACAAGACAGGGATGTCCACTCTCGCCACTACTGTTCAATATACTTTTGGAAGTCCTAGCCACAGCAATCAGAGAAGTAAAAGAAATAAAAGGCATCCAAATGGGAAAGGAAGAAGTAAAACTATCACTATCTGCAGATGACATGATACCATATCTAGAAAATCCTAAAGACTCTACCAGAAAACTGTTAGAGCTCATCAATGAATTTGGCAAAGTCGCAGGATACAAAATTAATACATAGAAATCAACTGCATTTCTAGATACTAACAAAGAAAGATCAAAAAAGGGAAATTAGGGAAGCAATCCTGTTTACCATCGCATCAAAAAGAATCAAATACTTAGGAATAAACCTACCTAAAGAGACAAAAGACCTGTACTCTGAAAACTATAAGGTGCTGATGAAACAAATCAAGGATGACATGAACAGATGGAAAGACATACAATGCTCTTGCATTGGAAGAGTCAATATTATCAAAATGACTATACTGCAAGGCAATCTACAGAGTCAATGCAATCCCTATCAAATAACCAAGGACCTTTTTCACAGAACTAGAACTAAATATTTTCAAGTTTGTTTGGAAGCACAAAAAACCCAGAATAGCCAATGACATCCTGAAAAAGAAAAATGGAGCTGGAGGAACCAGGCTCCCTGACTTCAGACTCTACTACAAAGCTTCAGTCATCAAAACCGTATGGTACTGGCACAAAGACAGAAATAGAGATCAGTGGAACAGGATAGAAAGCCCAGAATTAAACCCACGCACCTGATTTTGTGAAGCTTTGTGAAAGCAGGTGATTTATATCAATTGGATAGCAATTTGAATAAAAGAATCCCAATATTTCACTGCAGTGGACAAAACAAAAAATGTGTTTTACACTTCAGACACTGAAATATCAATGCTCAATATTTTATACGCAAATTAACAGGCTTTAGGTCAAAATCAGTTGACTCTATTATGGATTAATGTAACAGTACATGGAGAACACATTTTTGGACTGACAAACAAGTGTCTTGGGTGTGTTGGAGGATGCATGCCTGTGCTCATGAATACATGCGTGGCCTAGAAAGTGAATTCACTCTGAAGCAAAATCTTCAAGACTCCACCATTTTTTTCTGTTTTAAGAAATAATGCCTGATTTTAAGCAAATAAAAAAAGTAGTAAACTGGAAGGAAAATGTACTGGAAAAAACTCATCTACCATTTATGGAATCTTTGATATCTGTAATGTGCATTATAGCTATAGCTCAAAATACAGAAATCCTTACTCCAAAATTACAATGGAGTGGCCTCAGCAAACCTAAGCAAAATATGATTCTATAGAACTTATAAGCAGCTAGTGGAAACATTCACTACAACCCCCAAAGATACTCTCTCTCTCTCTCCTTCTGTCTCTCTCCCTCTCACCCACTAGGCTCTTGCTCATTAGAAGAATTGCTAGATCATCTAATTAATTTTCAGTCAATGTGGTTTGCACCTTGCCTGAAAAGATTTCTGGTAGTTATTGCTCCTCATTTCTACTTGTCTTCCGTGTTTTTAGAATAAAACAGGGAGTATCTGAGTTGGTAAAATCCAAAAAGCTTCCTGGGTGAATACCACTTCTGGAGGCCAGCATTCATGTTTTCAACATTATAAACACTTATTCGTGAGTTGGGAGTAAGCAAAGAAGCAGATAAAGAAACTAGAGTAATGCCAGTATCCAGGAGTTGCCAATGATCTCTTTTGAAATTCCACTCAAGCCTAGATCCTGGGAAAAACTGGGACTGAGATATAGCATGTGATTGCCATGAGCAGTAAGGGTATCAGTGGAGTTCTGTATCAGCTTATTTTGTAGAAACAGTGTTCTTGATCCATGGAATGTAGCTGTAGATGTTGGTGAAGACAACAGTGTGATCTGTCAGAATACATCCGGTTCCCCAAGACACAACTCCTTGCAATTCACCATCACATGTGGCTGGTGCAGCTGTGACCACCTGCCAGACAGGGTGTGGGGGCGGGGTCAGAAGTTCCCTCCCACCTGGTAGTTTTTCAACACTTGAACAAAAACAATTGCCGTGCAAAAGGGCTCAGGATGTAAGTGTGAAAGCTTTTTTCCACTGCACTAACTACCCCTACTTCTCAGTCATCCCTAGACAGAAACTTCAAAACAGTAGCTGAGAGATAGGTTTACATTCCTCAAAAATCTATTTCTCTCATCTCTAACATGGGGGGGGGGGGCCGGGAAGACAGACAGTCATCAGTCGTCAGCCCCTTACTCTCTGAGCTCTTAGCCTGACTGCAGAATACAGACCCTTGCGAAGGATGAGAGGTAAAAGAGACCCAAAGACAAAGAGCGGAGATTAAGCTTATGGGCAAATGAGATAAGAAAGGTTACCTGGCATTCATCTCTGTATCCTTCAATGTGTCCTATACAGAACATGTCTTCAAGAAACCTTTCACCCAGTAAAATTTTGCATTTTGAGTCAGTGTTGATTTGAATCTTCATACTGTGCAGGCTACCGACTGGATTTCCTGAGCACAAGAAATAAAGGATATTTTTATGCCTATTTGCATTTTCATAAGGTGCCTTGTCTCCCTCTCTTTCGGGGCTTCTTTTCAGTTAGAATGGACTGCAGATAAAGAACTGATGGAAATACCAAGGATTAAACACATCCTCATGCTCATTTATTATCTTTGACAGATGACCGGCATCAGGGACTGGTACCAACCAAGACCTTCCACATATCAAACAAGATCTGAATCCAAGCTCTGCCATCACCAAAGTTTATGACCTTGGACAATTAGTTAATCTCTCTGAGTCTTAGTTTCTTCATTTATAAGATATAAATCCTAAGAAAACTTATCTATGTGATGTATGACGATGACCGAATAACATGTATAGGATACTTAGTGCCTGGGACATAATTAGTGCTCAACAAACAGTAGCTGTTATCATTGTTGCTGTAATTGATAACCATATCACTGTTAGGTGATAGGTAGTAGGTAAAGGAAAAATATGATTTTTACCAATTTGCAAATTAAGATTCAAAAAAGTTAAAATCTATCAATAACCCTATAATGAATAGCAGAACCAAACCTCAAACATAAATCCCTGAATCCCAGGCCTCTGCAGTGTGTGCCAGTGCGATACATACATGTAACACTTTGATTTAGGATTTGATTCCCAAATCCCTAAAGGAGATCACCCCACTAAGTATAAAGAGCTGATATATTGTCGCTCTATTTCTGTCTTGACACATGTGCTTAAAAATAGGTCCCAGTGCCTTCCCCCAATTCCTCAGAGATCCTGAAGATGTGAATATATCCAAGAACACACTTCTTTTTGACACTTACCAGAAGATTCTTCATCCTTTAACCAGATGTAAATGAAGCAAACTGTACTTTTATTTATCTTGATATTGACAGTAGGCAACTGAAAAATGCTGTTGGAGAAGAAGGCCAGAGGTACAGACAACTTAATCAGCATGAGATCGTTTTTAGGAGACGTGACAGTGAAATTTGGGTGAACGACGATCTTCTCATAAGGCAGAATCTCCCCAATTAAGTTGTGAAAATTGAAATTTCTGGCTCTGCCAGTTAAGATGACCTGAAGATCTCTGGAAAATGAAAGAGAGAAAAAAGACTGATACTATCAGATCTCACAAGGTTAATCACACACACACACACACACACACACACACACACATACACACAAACATACTTTCCTTCTATAATAACCTATTTAAGCTTCTCCTCTCATCTCTGTCCATTTGATCTTTATTCGTAGCTATCACATGCCGTCAAGTACATCGCGCACTATCCAAGTCAATGGGCTGTCATTCACCTAGACTATAATGTGAATGGTGCCTCCAGTAGTTAAGCAAAGCAATAGCTTGGTTTCCCATCTTAGCGTATTTCCAGGGACAAGCTCCAATTCCAGACTGAGAAACAACTGAAAGAAGTGTGTGAATAGATAATCATGGCTTCTCTGAAATTAGCAGGTTCTGTTAGGAAGTCTCCTTTGGGAGTTAGGCAGGAAATGTGAGATAGCACAAACGAAATAAATAATGGCCTGTAGTGCTGAAATATTTTACAGCTAGGGAGAATCATTCAAATATACTATGCTCTACTCATCTTGATCAAAACACTCCTGGATTAACAGGGTTTTCTGATGATCCTTTAGGAGAACAATAGTCAAAAATCCTGGATGTCCTACTGAAATCCAGTTGAGATCCACTCACTAACAGGGCTGAAAACCCTAAATTCATAACAGGACCCTCTCCTGAGGGCCCCAAGTCTCCCACTCAGGGACCTCTCCAAGCACAACAGTGAAAAAGTACCATGCTGGTAATAAGCACCATTTGTTGTTGTTGTTGTACTCTGAAACGCTAAATTTATTTTGTCTCTCAGTCTGTTCTTATCACTTTGTTGGGAGTTTATAAAATAAAGTCTAAGGGACTAGAACAACAACAACAAAGAACAAAAAATAAATAAAGTACTAGAACAGGAATAGGCCTGGTAAGTCCATTCTTGAGCCAACCCCAACGACTGACAAGTTCAGATCTCATCAGAGCAGCATCTTTTAGACAAACTTTGCTTTGGGTCACTTTTACAAAACATTATATATTGTAAAGACTTCCCTTAGTCTTGTGTGTGTGTGTGTGTGTGTGTTTTTTTAATCTTCATAAGAACGGCCATACTTAGTTTTATCCACTTGGAGCAAAGATTTTTCTGTGTTTTCAGGTGGAGATGACTAGTCTTTGCCCAGGTAGTCCTTACTGACTGTTGGAGCTCTTCTCATTGATCATCTAAGTCGGTTTGGTCCTCTGTACTAAATATGTGCTCTCTTCCTGTTGAAATTCATATGCTGTCTCTCTAATTGGAATGATTCCCCAAAGACAATGTGAAGGTACAATGGCCACTTTGAAGAACTTTTGATAAATGCAAGAATGTTAATTTAGATATACATGGAGGAGTTCCCATCGTGGCTCAGAGGTAATGACCCTGACTAGTATTCATGAGGATGCGGGTTCAATCCCTGGCCTCACTCAGTGGGCTAAGAACCCAGCATTACCATGAGCTGTGGTGTAGGTTACGGACGTGGCCCAGATCCCACGTTGCTATTGCTGTGGTGTAGGCCAGCACCTGTAGCTCCAATTCCACCCCTACTCTGGAAATTTCCATATGCCATGGATGTGGCCCTAAAAAGACACACACACACACACACACATAAGATATACACTGGAAAAAAATGGGAAGAAACCCTGATGATAAGATTATTTCTCTCCTAAGTGAGAAATCATTTAACAACCTCCCCTCCTCCACTTCCGTATCTTGAGAATTAATAAGTACTTATGTTTTATATACACAACTTGATGGAAGTTGCTAGGTCCACTAACTTGTTTAAATCAGCTGTACAACTCTCTTGTGAGTCTCTATCTATCAAATTAACTTTCTTCCGTTTCCAGGATCACTCTCCTTTCACTTTGGCAGAAGGAAAGTCATTTGTGTTTACAGTGTTAATTTAATAACTATCTAAAACTGGTCCCATCTTATATTTGCTTTTTTCCTTTCTCTACAGCTCTTTTACCCTTCTCTTCTGAAATGTAGCTTATCATAAAATATATTTATGAGCAAATACAGAAGTTTGCTTATGTCGAAAAGAATTCATGATAAGTAGATGATTCTTTAGCAAATTATGGTGAATGAATTTCAGATTAAAACAACACTATTGCATGCAAAACTAAACTATAGTGGAAAAGTAACAGAATTAATGTTGCCTCTGAGGAATATGGGTGGAATGTAACTGAGAAGGGGCATAAGGAGAACATTAGGCTATTGTTAACTTTAGAATTTATTATATTAAATATCCATATTAAAATTTATGAAGTAATAGCTAAAAGAATAGGAAAAGGGAAAAAAGAAGGAAAAATTAAATTGAAAAGTTATCTAGGAGTTCCCTTGTTACTCAGCAGGTTAAGGATCCAGCATAGCTACAGCCGTGGCTCAGGTTGCTGCTGTAGTGCAGGTTCGATCCCTGACCTGGAACTTCTGCATGCCACGGATGCAGGCAAAAAAAAAAAAAGTTATCTAAAATACTAATCTAATAAAAAAGCAAAAATAGGGGGAGTTCCCTTCGTGGCTCAGTGGAAACGAATCCGACTGGGAACCATGAGGTGGTGGGTTCGATCCCTGGTCTCACTCAGTGGGTTAAGGATCTGGCGTTGCCGTGAGCTGTGGTGTAGGTTGCTGACGCGGCTCGGATCCCACGTTGCTGTGGCTGTGGCGTAGGCCAGCAGCTGTAGCTCCGATTTGACCCCTAGCCTGGGAACCTCCACATGCCGTGGGTATGGCCCTAAAACGACAAAAGGCCAAAAAAAAAAAAAGGGAGCAAAAATATTTTTAGACAAACATTAAAAAAGAGTACAAATTCAAAATAGGTAGAAACAAATACAAATATAGCAACAATCAAAACAAATACAAATGGCCTAAACTCACCACTTAAAAGGCAGAAATTATAATTTTGTATTATTAAGTTCTGCTATATATAAATTAAGAGACATGCTTAAATCAAAAAGACACAGAAAGGTGGAAAAGAAAAGGTATAAAAACGATATACCAAGACATGGAGTTCCCGTCATGGCTTAGCAATAATGAACCTGACTAGCATTCATGAGGACATGGGTTCAATCACTGGCCTCACTCAGTGAGTTAACAATCCAGCATTGCCATGAGCTGTTGTATAGGTCACAGATGTGGCTTGGATCCCGTGTTGCTATGGCTGTGGTGTAGGCTGCAGCTACAGCTCTGATTCGACCCCTAGCCTGGGAACTCCCATATGCCACAAAGTGATTCAGTTATATATTCTTCTATATATATATATATATATATTCTTTCTCAGATTCTTTTCCATTATACGTTACAAGATACTGACTATCGTTCCCTGTGCTATATAGTAGGATCTTGTTTATCTATTTTATATACAGCAGTGCGTATCTGTGAATCCCAAACTCTTAATTTATCCCTCCCTATCTCTTTCGCCTTTGGTAATCATAAGTTTGTTTTCTATGTCAATGAGTCTATTTCTGTTTTGGAAATAAGTTCCTTTGTATCATTTTTTTCATATAAGTGCTATCATATGATATTTGTCTGTCTCTGCCTGCCTTACTTCACCTAGTATGATAATCTCTAGGTCCATCCATGTTGCTGCAAATGACATTAGTTCATTCTTTTTTATGGCTGAGTAATATTTCATTGTATACATAGACCATATCTTCTTTATCCATTCATCTACTGAGGGGCATTTGCTAACTTCCATATCTTGGCTACTGTAAATGGTGCTTCTATAAACATCAAGGTGCATGTATCTTTTAGTGTTTTCTTTTTTTTCTGGATATACACCCACTAGTAGAATTGCTGGATCTTATGATAGTTTCATTTTAAGTTCTTTGAGAAGCCTCCATAATGTTTTTCACACTGGCTGCACCAATGGACATTCCCAGAGTATAAGAATTCCCTTTTCTCCACATCCTCTCCAACATTTATTATTAGTACACTTTTTGATGATACCCATTCAGACAGGTGTGAGGTGATATCTCGTAGTTCTAATTTGCATTTCTCTAATAATTAGCAAAGCTGAGCATCTTTTCATGTGCCTATTAGCCATCTGTATATCTTCTTTGGAAAAATGTCTATTCAGGTCTTCTGCCCATTTCTTTCTTTTTAGGGCTGCACCTGCAACATATGGAAGTTCCTGGGCTAGGGGTCAAATCAGAGCTGCAGCTGCTGGCTTAAGCAACAGACAGAGCCACTGCAACACAGGATCCAAGGTGTGTCTGTGACCTACACCACAGTTCACAGCAACACCAGATCCTTAACCCACTGAGCAAGGCCAGGGATTGAACTCGCATCCTCATGGATACTAGCATTTATAGAAGTCCTATGAAGAAATATTTAAAAAATTTAATACACAAAATGTTCAAAAGAGATAAGAGTATTTCCAAAAGAAACATTATTGTCAGAAGGAGGAGGAAGAGGACGAATGGGTGGAGATGGGAATATGTTAATCATCACTACTATTAAAGGTATAAAATTAAGACCATAATAAGATATTTCACACTTAATCAGCAAAAAAAATGAAAATGTCTCTCAATATCCAACATTGGAAAAACTCGGGAGGAAGTGCAAAGGTGAACATATGCATGCTCTAGGATGCAGCAAGTCCACCCCTAATTGTATACTCTAATTATACACCATGAGATATATTTACAGCTATAAACCAGTATGTACATATACCAACACACATACATATACACACACATATATACAGAATATTTACGACAGATATATATATATATATATTCAAATACAAAAGAATACTTTCTAAGAATACTTTCTTAGAATACTTTCTAAGGTACATAGTATGTTTATAATAATGCTGTTCAAAACAGCCAAAAACTAGAAATAACTCAAATGTCTGTCAAGAAAAGAATGAGCCAAATTGTGTGACATTCACACTGAAATATTATATGGTAATGAAAAATAAAAGTCACATTTAACAGTTTTAGATGAATCTGAAAAACATTTAGAATAATTTGATGGGGTTTTTTTTATATGTATGTGAGATATTACATTATGCCATGCTTTTTCCTTTTTGTGCATGTTAAACATCAGGATGTGTAGTTAAGTGCTATCTGAGTAGTTAAGCTCCCTTTCACCATCATATCATCCGTACTTCCTGACCAGCACAGGTATTTTAGAATTTAGAGTGTTGACCCCCAGTCCTGAAGCCTTAACAGAGTGGACCATTCCCCATCACTTACGGTAAGAAGCAGTGTGCTGCCGTTATCACCCACTGAGGAGCAATCAGAGTCCCTGTACAGGACTGGTAACTGGATTTCAGGTACAATATGTAGTTAAAATGATGTGGGTCTTTGTTGTCCTCAGTAACAGATAAAATAACACCTGGAACACAGAGAGAGGAGAATCAAGTGATTAAAAGGAACTTTGGGTGGTTATGGAGATTTCAAGACAGTAGTGTCAGATAATATCAATATTTACCACACGAATCTCTTAGAATCTCTATGCTACTAAAGTCTCATACTGTACCAAAGCTATACTAACCACTTTAGGTACTTCAATTTTTAAAAAATTTTCACAGGGGAAAAAAAGGGGGGTGAATAAATTTTATATTATTTTACCAAATAAGAACTTAACATTAGGAAACTTAAAGCTATACAACTAGCAAACGACGGTGGGTTCAACGATTCCAAATGCCATGTATGTACTTCTCCCCTACATGACCTCCCTACTTTTCCTCACCTTGTCTGCAGCTTTCCAGAATGGCTTAGCTCATTTCCAATCTCCCAAAGGCTTAAGGCTTCTTGGTTCTATCAGTAGTCACAGCAGTGCAGCCTTTTCTAAATGTCCCTGAATTTTCCCATTAGTGGATTGCAGGGATATAGTCAGTGTTGACTCTAGCAGCAACAAATTCCTTAATTAAAAAAACTAAACTTGGGGGGGTGCCTGTCATGGCTCAGCAGGAACTAATCTGACTAATATGCATAAGAATGTGGGTCTGATCCCTGGCCTTGTTCAGTGGGTTAAGGATCTGGCATTGCCGTGAGTTGTGGTGTAGGTCGCAGATGCAGCTCGGACTTGGCACTGCTGTGGCTGTGGCACAGGCTGACAGCTGCAGCTCCAATTCAACCCCTAGCCTAAGAACTTCCATATGCCACCGGTGCAGCCTCAAAAAGAAAAAAAAATAAACTTTAATTCTGGTATGAAAATATAGGGAGAGATATTTTATAACAATGGGCACTTAAATATAATAGTACAGAACTTATTCTCTGGAAATAGGTACCTAGATTCAAATTCTACCTTTATCCTTTTTAGTAGTATGAACTTGAACAAATTATGTCAATCTCTGTATGTTAATCTCCTTATTTTCACACTGAGAGCATAAATGAACTTCTCTTCTAAGGCTACTGTGAAGATTAAATGAGTTAACATATGTAAATAGCCTGGAAGAATGCTTGGCATATAATAAATAAATAAATGTTATTTATTTATTTTTTGACTGTGCCCGTAGCATGTGGAAGTTCCTGGGCTAAAGACTGAACCCACGCCACACTAGCAACCTGAACCACTGCAGTGACAACACCGGATCCTTAACCCACTGTGCCACTGGGGAACTCCCAATAAATGTTATTTCTTACTACTGCAGTTTCAAAAACATTTTTTATGTTGAGAAAATGCAAAATAATTATCAGAAAGACATAGACAAATTCTCTCCATGACCCCCCAAAGAACTAAATATCAAATTTTAACTACATCTCTTCTTTGCATTATTGCTATTTCTTTAACAGTGACAGCTCTAACCCTAATCTAATCCTCCTACTTCCTAAAGAAAACTTTTGAGGTACCCAATTACCAGTCTGCTCCTTCTTTATGACTGTACCTAATTCTGAACTGACCCCATTTCTCTAACTCCATCTTCAGAATTATCTAACATAAGCTCAAATCCTATAAGACACACCTTGCAGCTCCCTCTCACTGGGGCACTTCTGAGGTTCTCAGAAGTATGTTCTCCTTGCTTTATAAAGCATAATAAACCCCACTTTAAAAAACATTACTGGTATATTCTTGGCGGCATTTGATTAGTGAGTTCAGCAAGTCAGATAAAATCCTCCTTTGTCCAATCTAGGAAAGGAGGCAGGAAGATATAAAACTTACTCATTTTAAAAAAAAATCTACATTCCAATTTGGTCTCTTGCTATGTCAATTTCTATTTCTGGGTCTATGTATTTTTCACATACACATGTTAAACAGTGAAGGAAGAATGACTTCTACAATATTCCCAGAATTTAACACATTGTCTAGCACATACATAAAATTCAATACATATATGTTATACAAACGAATTAACAAGAGATTAGAGTAGAATGCACTTTGTGTGCAGGGGTCCACTGGAGGTCTGTGATTAATGCAAGAGTTTTATAGACCCAAAGGTGAATCAAGCATCATCAGAAGACTAAGAGTTAATATTACAGATATATGTTTGTGTACTTCTTTCCAAATCTATATATGCACGCATGCATTTATTTTTTTTTTAATTTACTGGCACATACTTATACATACCAGGCAATATATTAGATATTAAATAGAAAGGGGTATCCAAGGCAAAAGCAAACTTTGTCTCAAGAAATGAGGGAGGTAGACAATAAACAAAGAAGCACATGAATGGACAGTTACAAACTATGATGAGACAATAACAGTGTTTTTTGAGAAAGAATAATTAAGGGCAGAAAATGAAAGGTCTAATGTAGATTGGTTCACAAAGAAATATCTGCTGGAAAGTGACAGTTAATCTGAGACATGAAAGATGAGAAAAAACAGTCATGGGAAGGTGAGGCCAGTTTCCCAAGAGAGGAACTGTATGTGAAAAGCTCAAAACTGGGGAGGAACTAGGAGAGCTCAGGAATCTGAAAAGAGCTGGTGAGACTGAAGCCTAAGATGTGCCTGGAGAGGAGGAAGGACCTTATCAAGCAGAGCTTCAAAACCATAGGCAGGAATTTGTATTTTATTCTAAGCGTAATAAAAATCTGTTGAAGAATTTGAAATATGGTAGTGGTATTATCCAACTATATTTTTTAAAGATGACTTGTTTCTGATTAGACTTGGAGTGGAAAAAAGGCAAGAGTGAAACAGGCTTAGTGAGGTAGACCTAACAAAAAGTGATGTGGCTTGTGCTAATGTGGCAGTAACGAAGATGGAGAAAGTCAGGAGTTCCCACTGTGGAGCAGTGGGTTGAGAAACCGACTACAGTAGCTTGGGTTGCTGCAGGGATGCAGGTTTGATCCCCAGCCCAGTGCAGTGGATTAAAGGATCTGGCATTGACACAGCTGTGGTGTAGGTTGCAGCTGCAGCTCAGATTCAACGCCAAGCTTGGGAATTTCCAAATGCCATGGGTGTGGTCATTAAATAAAGGTAACAAGGACCTAATGTATAGCACAGGGAAATGTACTCAATATTGTGTAATAACCTATATGGGAAAAGAATGTGAAAAGGAATGGATATGTGTAAATGTCTAACTTATCTACTTTGCTGTACACCTGAAACCAACAACTTTGTAAGTCAACCATATTCCAATAAATTAAAAAAAATAAAAAGTTACAAAGCATACAAAAGAAAAAAAAACACAATTTAACGAGACATAAAAAGTATCAGAAGAAGATATGACAGAAATATTGGAATTATTAAACCAGGAATTTAAAACAGCTGTGATTAATAAACTAACGGCTCTAGTGGATAAACTAGGCAGCATGCAATCACAGAAGGGGAAATATAAGCAGAGAACTGGAAATATCAAGAAAGAACCAAAAAGAAATGTTAATTATAAAAAAAACTAATAGTAAAATAAATGCCTTTGATAGGTTTATTAGTAGACTAGACATGGCTGAGGAAAGAATCTGAGCCTGCATATGAATCAATAGGAAATTCCAAAGCCAACAAAAAGAGAACAAAGACTTAAAAAGATGGAACAGAATATTCAAAAACTGTGAAACAACTATAAAATATGTAACATGCCTAATGAGAGTATCGGAAAGAAAAGAAAGAAAGGAACAGAAGAATATTTAAAATAATAATGACTGAGAATTTTCTCCAGATTAATGACAGATATCAAACCACAGATCCAGGAAGCTCAGAGAACACTAAGCAGGATAAATTAAAACAAAACCTAGGCTAGGCATATCATTTTCAAATTACAGAAGATCAAAGATAAACAATCCTGAAATAAGCCAGAGAGAAAAAAAGCCTTACCTAGAAAGGAATAAAGAAAAGAATCACATCAACTTCTCCTCAAAAGACATGCAAACAAGTAGAGAACAAAATATTTAAAGTATCAAGAGAAAAGAAATATCAACCTAGAATTCTGCACCCTGTGAAATTATCTTTCAAAAGTGAAGGATAAATACTTTGTCCACAAACAAATATTGAGGGACTTTGTTCCCAGTAGACCTACCTTGCAAGAAGTATTAAAAAGATCATGAGAAGAACAATACTACAAACCGGAAACTCAGATCTACATAAAGAAAGAAAGAGCATCGAAGAAGAAATAAGGTAAAACACATTTTTCTTACTTTAATATCAGTTAATATATATTATATCATATATAGATAAAAGCTCATTTAAAATAATAATAGTAACTGTGTTCAAGTATGTACGCTTACATATATACATATATATGTGAAATAACAGCAATGATAGAAGGGATGGAGGAGGAGCCAGGATTATTTTGTTATTATACGGTACTCACACTACCTGTAAACTGGCATAGTGTTATTTGAAAGCGGACTAGGATTAGCTGTAAATGTATATTTCAAACTCTAGGGCAATCACATAAAAAGGTTAAAGAGGAGTTCCCTTGTGGCTCAGTGGGTTAAGGATGCTGTGGTTCTGGTTACTGCTGTGGTTCAATCCCTGACCTAGGAATTTCTGCATGCTGTGAGCATAGCCAAAAATTATTTTTAAAAATTAAAAGGTTAAAGAAGAGGAGTATAACCGATGTGCTAAGAAAGGAGAGAAACTAGGAGTTCCCGTCGTGGCTCAGTGGTTAACAAATCTAACTAGGAACCATGAGGTTGCGGGTTCGATCTCTGGCCTCACTCAGTGGGTTAAGGATCCGGCGTTGCCGTGAACTGTGGTATAGGTTGAAGACGCGGCTCGGATCCCACGTTGCTGTGGCTGTGGTGTAGGCCAGTGGCTACAGCTCCAATTGGACCCCTAGCCTGGGAACCTCCATATGCCGTGGGTGCAGCCCTAAAATGACAAAAGACAAAAAAGAAAGAAAGGAGAGAAACTAGAAACAAAAAATGCTCAGTTAAAACCACACAAAGCAGAAAGAGTGGAAGACAAAAACAGAAACATATAACAAGGGCAAGAAATAGAAAACAGTGACAAATGTGGTAGATACTAATCCCAACTAGGTGAATTATCACTTCGAATGTCAGTGGCCTAAATGCACCAATTACAAGACAGAGATTGGCAGAGTGGATTAAAATATAAGACCCAACTATACATTGCCTACAAGAAACCCACACATGGTAGATATTAATCCAACTAGGTTAAAAATCACTTTGAATGTCAGTGGCCTAAATGCACCAATTAAAAGACAGACCATCAGAGTGAATTAAAACATAAAACCTAACTATACATTGTCTATAAGAAATGCACTTTAAATATAAAAATGCATACAGATTAAAATTAAATGGATGGAGAAAGATAATACTAACACTAATCAAAAGAAAGTAGGTGTAGCTATACAGATTTGAGACAGAGCAGAGTTCAAAGCAAGTAAAATTTTCAAAGATAAAGAGAAGCATTACATTATTATAAAGGTTTCAATTATCCAAGAAGACATAACACTTAATATACACGTGCCTAATGAGATAGCATCAAATTATGTGATGTAAAAACTCAAAGGAGAAACAGCTGAATCCACTATTACAGCTGGAGACTTCAGCCATGATACCCCTCTATCAGAAATGGATGACTCCTAAAGGCAGAAAATCTGCCAGATCTTCATTTAACTCAACAGCACCTTCAATCAACTGAATAAAATAACAAAAAATTATAGAGTACTTTATGCAAGAACAGTAGAATATACGTTTTTTTCAAGCTTACATGAAAAATTCACCAAGATAGACCACAATATACCTTAATAAATTTAAAAGAACAGGAGTCATACAATGTCTACTCTCAGAACACAATGTAATTATATTAGAAACCAATAACAGAGAGAGAAAAATCCCAAAAACACATGGAGAATAAACAACATACTTCCAAACAACACATGGATCAAAGACATCACAAAAGAAATTTTAAGAGTTTTAAATGAAAAACACAATTTATCAAAATTTGTAAAGATATATGGATGGCCAACAGGCACATGAAAAAATGCTTCAACATCACTAATTATTAGAGAAATGCAAATCAAAACTACAATGAGGTACCACCTCACACCAGTCAGAATGGCCATCATTAATAAGTCTACAAATAACAAATGCTGGCGAGGATGTGGAGAAAAGGGATCACTCATACACTGCTGGTAGGAATGTAAACTGGTACACCCACTATAGAAACCAGTATGGAGGTTCCTCAGAAAACTAAATATAGAACTACCGTATGATAGAGCAATCCCACTCCTGGGCATATATACAGACAAAACATTCATTCAAAAATATACATGCACCACTATGTTCATAGCAGCACTATTCACAATAGCCAAGACATGGACACAACCTAAATATCCATCAAGAGATGAATGGATTAAGATGTGGTACAGGAGCTCCACTGTGGCTCCATCGGTTAAGAACCCAACATAGTCTCCACAAGGATATGGGTTTGATGCCTGGCCTTGCTCAGTGGGTTAAGGATCTGGCTTTGCTGCAAGCTGTGGTGCAGGCCTCAGCTATGGCTTTGATTCAACCCCTGGCCAGGGAAATTGCAGGTGGGACCATTAAAAACAAAAAAGTAGTACATATATACAATGGAATACTACTCAGCTATAAAAAAGAATGAAATAATTGCATTTGCAGAAACATGGATGCAACTAGAGATCCTCATACTAAGTGAAATAAGTAAGAAAGACATCATATGATATCACTTACATGTAGAATCTAAAATATGGGGCAAATGAACCTATCTATAAAACAGAAACAGACTCACAGACACAGAGAACAGATTTGTGGTTGCCAAGGCGGGGGCAGGAAGGGGTGAGATGGTCTGGGATTTGGAGGTTAGCAAATGCAAACTATTACGTTTAGAATGGATAAGCAATAAAGTCCCTACTGTATAGCACAGGGAACTATATCCAATCTCCTATGATAGACCATTATGGAAGATAATATAAGAAAAGAAATACATACATACATACATATATGTGTATATATGCATATACACATATATACGTGACTAGGTCATGTGTAAACATATATATGTGTGTGTGTGTGTATATATATACATATATATATGACTGGGTCACTTTGCTGTACAGCAAAAAATTGGCACAACATTGCAAATCAACTATACTTCATAAAAAATTTGTGGGTGTAGCAAAAACAGTGCTTGGACGGAAATGTTTCTGGATATATATAATAGAAAAGAAAAAAGGTCCAAAGTCAATAATATCTTTCCACCTTCAGAAACTAGAAAAAAATCACAAATTATGTCCAAAGTAAGCAGAAAAAAAGATATTATGGTATAATAATTATAGCAGAAACCAAAGAAAATAAAAATAGGAAATAGAGAAAATCAACAAAACTAAAAACTTGTTCCTTGAAGAAACTGGTAAAATCATTATGCCTTAGCTAGTATAACCATGAAAAAAAGATAAGACAGATTATTAATATCAGAAATGAAAGATGTGAAATAACTACAGATCCTATGGACAGTAAAAGGACAATAAAGGAACACTATAAACAATTCTATGCCTGTGAACACAAAAACCTAAGTGAATTCTATAAACAACATAATTTACCAAAACTCAAACAAAAAGCAGACACTCTAAATATGCCCGTATCTGTTAAAGACACTGATTGAACAATAACCTTCCAGAACAGAAAGCACTGGCCCAAATGAGTTCACTGATGAATTCTACAAACCATTCAAGTAATAAATTGTATAAATTCTCTGCAATCTCTTTCAGAAGATAAAAGCAGAGGGAATATTTCCTAAACCATTCTGAGACCAGCATTATCCTAATACCAAAAACAAAGACATTCCAAGAAAAGAAAAGTGTAAAGCAGTATTTCTCATGATCATACATGAAAAAATTCTAAACAAAGTGTTAGCAATTGAATCCAACAATGTATAGAAAACTTTATACACCAAGACCAAGTGGAATTTACCTTAAGTATGCAACACTAGTTCAATATTTGAAAATCAATTAAGAGCTTCTTCTCTAATTTCTTCTACGAATTTCATGGTTTCGGGTCTTATGTTTTACTTTCATTTTGAGTTAATTTTTGTGAGTGGCATAGGATAGGGGTCTCATTTCATTTGTATGCATGTGAATATACAGTTTTCCTAACACCATTTGTTGATGAAACAATCCTTTCTTTATTGAGTGTTTTTGGTTCCCTTATCAAATATAAATTGACTATATATGCAGGGGTTTATTCCCAGGCTCTCTATTCTGTTTCATTATTTTATGTCTATTTTTATGCCAATACCACAATGCTTTAATTACTATAGCTTTGTGACAGTTTAAAACCAAGAAGTGTGATGCTTCTGGCTTTGTTCTTCTCAGGACTGCTTTGGCTACTTGAAGTGTTTTGTGGTTCTATACAGATTTTAGGATTGTTTCTCTATCTCTGTGAAAAAATTCTTTGGAATTTTGATAGGGATGGCATTCAATCAATAGATGGCATTGGGTAGTATGGATATTTTAACAATATTAACTCTTCCAATCTATGAACATGGGCTATTTCAATGTGTTTATGTCTCCTTCAATTTCTATCTTCAAAGTCTTACAGTTTTCATTGTTTAGATCTTTTGCTTCCTTGGTTAAATTTATTCCTAAGTATTTTATTGGTTTTGATGCTGTTGTGAATGGGATACCATAAAGCTCCTAGAATAAAACTTGGGGATAAAGCTCCTTGACATAGGTCATGGCAATAATTTTTTTGATATTACACTAACAGCACAGGCAACAAAAGCAAAAACCAACAAGTGAGGCTACATCAAACCAAAAAAGCTTCTGCACAGCAAAAGAAACAATAAAATGAAATTGCAACCTACAGGATGGGAGGAAATATTTGCAGACTATAATAAGATACAGGGTTAATATTCAAAGTATATAGAGGACTCATATAACTCAAAAAATTAAAAAGGGGGCAGAGGAAATAAACAGATTTTTTTTCCAAAGAATACATTCAAATGACCAAAGGTTGATAAAAAGATACTCAACATTACTAATCATTTGGAACTGCAAATTAAAACCACAATGAGATATCATCTCACACCTGTTAGTATGTCACCAAGAAAATGCAAAGATCAAATAATAGGAAAATAATATAATAATACAAAAATACAAATATTAGGAAATCAAACCAGCTGCAAAGGTAGAAATATAATTGTCCCTACTTGTAGGTGACATGATTGTCTACATAGAAAATCCCAAGGAAATCTACAAAAAACTCCTAGTATACATGCGTTCATCAAGATCAGGGGATACAAAATCAACATATAAAAATCAACCTGACTTTCATTTACTAACAATGAACACAAAGAACTCAAAATTAAAAATTCAGTAGGATTTGTAATCACTCCAAAGAAAATTAAATAATTAGGTATACGATTAACCAAATGTGCACAACAATGTAAATCAACTATACGTAAATTTTTAAAAGTCACTTAAGGAAACCCAAAAACAAAATATGTGCAGAATCTTTATGCTCAAAAATTTTAAATGCTGAAGAAGTCAAAAAACTAAATAAAAGGAATTACATGTTGTGTTCACAAACTGGAAAAGTCAACACAGTAAAGGTGCCAATCCCAGACTGATCTACAGGTTTAAAGAAATTCCTATCAAAATTCCAGCAAGGCCTATGAAGAGAAGCTTATTGAAAATTTTATTGAAGAGTTCCCTTCATGGCTCAGTGGTTAACAAATCCGACTAGGAATCATGAGGTTGCAGGTTCGATCCCTGGCCTTACTCAGTGGGTTAAGGATCTGGCGTTGCCGTGAGCTGTGGTGTAGGTTGCAGATGCGGCTCAGATCCCATGTTGCTGTGGCTGTGGCAAAGGCCGGCGGCTACAGCTCCTGTTAGACCCCTAGCCTGGGAACCTCCATATGCCGCGGGTGCAGCTCTACATAAAGGCAAAAAAACAAAAAGAAAGAAAGAAAAAAGAAAATTTTATTGATAAAGTCACAGGCCCTAGAATAGCTAACATAATCTTAAAAAAAAAAAAAAATAGGAGTTCCCGTTACAGCTCAGTGGTTAATGAACCCGACTAGTATCCATGAAGATGTGGGTTCGATCTCTGGCCTTGTTCAGTGGGTTAAGGATCCAGCGTTGCTGTGAGCTGTGGTGTAGGTCGCAGACACAGCTTGTATTCCGTCTTGCTGTGGCTGTGGCTGTGGTGTAGGCCAGTAATATAGCTCCAATTGGACCCCTAGCCTGGAACCTCCACATGCCACAGATGCGGCCCTAAAAAGACAAAAATAATAATAATAACAATAATAAAGTGGAAGAAATGGGTATACAAGTATGCTCAACTGCGTTTTGACAAAGGTGCAACAGCAATTCAATAAAGGAAGTACAGCCTTTTCAACAAATGGTGCTGGAACAACTGGACATTCATAGACAGAAAACAAAACCAAACCAAAGAACCTCCATCTTAACCTCATACCTCATACAAGAATTAACTTAAATGGATTATAGCCTTAAATATAAAAATTTACAGGGGAAAAAAAGAACATTTTTCAGGATCCAGGGCTATACAAAGAGCTCTTAAACTTGACATGAAAACAAAAATCTATTAAAGAAAAAAATAATAAATTGGACCTCATGAAATTAAAAATATTTCCTCTCTAAAAGACCAAGTGAGAGGGTTTAAAGACAAGGACTAGGAAAATATGTGCAAACTTCAAATTCGACAAAATACTTGTATCTAGACTATACCATTACAAACTAACTGTCAAAAAATATGCAATCTAATGAAAAACTGAGCAAAATACAAGAGCAGAAACTTCACTGAAGAGAATATACATGTGATAGGGAGTTCCCTGGTGGCCTAGTGGTTAGGATTCGGTGCTTTCATTGCTGCAGCCTGGGTTCAGTCCCTGGTCTGGGAACTGAGATCCCACCCGAAGCCACTGCACATCATAGCCAGAGAGAGAAAGAGAGTGCATGCATATGATAAATAAGTGCATGAAAAGATATCCATTATCATTAGTCATGAGAAAATGAACATTAAAACTACAATGCGATATTACTATTGGTCTAATAGAATAGCTAAAATGAGAAATAGTGAGTGACAACACCAAATGATAACAAGGATGTGAAGAAAATGGCTTACTCGTGCATTTGCAGGTTGGAATGTAAAATGATGTAGCCAATCTCCAAAACAATTTGAGAGTTGGGTATAAAACTAAACACACAATTACCGTAAGATCACATGTACTGCATGTTTTTAAAGTGTAGATATTATGTTTTTCCTCATGCTGCACATAAGGAAACCGAGGCTCAGAGATGTCAGGGTGTTTGTCTCAGGCCACGTAACTATTAAGTAAGAGAACATACTGTAATTACCTAATACAGAGCCATACTAATTTCATTATGGACAAATTACTTAATTATTCTATATCTCAGTTTCCTCATCAATAAAATAACACTTATCAGAGTTCCCGTCATGGCTCAGTGGTTAACGAATCCGACTGGGAACCATGAGCTTGCGGGTTTGATCCCTGGCCTTGCTCAGTGGGTTAAGGATCCGGCGTTGCCGTGAGCTGTGGTGTAGGTTGCAGACGCGGCTCGGATCCCGCGTGGCTCTGGCTGTGGTGTAGGCCGGCGGCTATAGCTCCTGTCAGACCCCTAGCCTGGGAACCTCCATATGCCGCGGGTGCGGCTCTAGATAAAGGCAAAAAGACAAAAATAAATAAATAAATAAATAAACAAACAAATAAAATAACACTTATCTCACAAAGCTGTTTTAAATGAGTCTAAATGAGTTTTAAATTTTAAATGAGTTGATGTAGAGAAAACAGAGTAGTGTACATTATGCAGGTACCACAGAGGTATATGCTTTTATGGCGGTGGTGGCCATAAAAGCATATACAGATGGCAATTACTATCATACATTATGTTTTAAAAGCCCAATGAGCAAAATCTATCTTTTCCTTTTGAACCTTAAAGCTGGTTCTGCTTTTTATGCTTCTTACAAATTCCTATGCCCCCTTCCAGCCTCCTACCTCCACCCTCCCTTCTGTAAGCCTCCACATTTCAGCCTAAGAACTTTGTCAGACGTTCAAAAGAACTTTTAAGCCCACAGTTAAACTTTTAGTTAGAGAGTTCCCATCATGACTCAGCAGAAACTAATCTGACTAGGAACCATGAGCACGCAGTTTCGATCCCCGGCCTCGCTCAGGAGGTTAAGGATCCAGAATCACAATGAGCTAAGGTGTAGGTCGCAGATGTGGCTCGGATCTGGCATTGCTGTGGCTGTGGTATAGGCCAGTGGCTACAGCTCCGATTCAACCCCTAGCCTTGGAACCTCCATAGGCCATGGATGTGGCCCTAAAGAGATTTAAAAAAAAAAAAAGGTTTAAAAACATAAAAGTTTGTGGAGTTCCCATTATGGTGTGGCAGAAGCAAATCCGCCTAGGAGCCATGAGGTTGTGGGTTTGATCCCTGGCCTCGTTCAGCAGGTCAAGGATCTGGCATTGCCATGAGCTGCGGTGTAGGTTACAGAACAGCTCAGACTTGGTGTTGCTGTGGCTGTGGTATAGGCCGGTGGCTACAGCTCCGATTAGACCCCTAGCCTGAGAACCTCCATATGCCGCGGGTGCAGTCCCAAAAAGACAAAACATAAAATAAAATAAACAAATAAATAAAAAAAAAAGTTTTAGTTAGGTTCTATAAATGACTGGCCCTGTACAGAAAATGGCTAGCATTTTACTTCTTTCCCAGTTTTCCTGTTGCTGATCCACCAGCTCTCCTTCCCCAACACAGCTCCACAGCCTCATCTCCCGGTAGAGCCCCACTCAAACATGATCCAGAGCTAACTTCAGTCACTTACCAGTCATCAGCAGCAAGGTGAATAGGAGACGCTTCATGCTGATGCCTGAATCTTGCCCTAAGAATAAGGCTGGAGTGGAAACTAAAAGGCACCAAGCAGGCATAGAACTTAGATCCCGCGTGGCGACTCTGAACAGCAGGAGAAAGTGCAGGATGAGGGGTCTACACAGGTCTGTTATTTAAGGGTTCCTCCTTCCGGTCTTAACCCCTGGTGTAAACAGGAATTCATCGGCCACGCTTGTATCAGCCACTCTCTCTGCTAACAGGCAAAAGAGTCTTAGTCAAATTGATACCTGCCTTATGGGGAGATGACTTTCAGGGGTCTGAGCTCTGTCTGCCTTATTTAGGGAAGTAGGAGCTAAGGGAACCTTCTGTGGAGTTAAAGTTTATCCCCTGGCCTCTTTCACCAGTTCCTTCCCCCCAGCGTGTAGCCAGCGCCCCCTCCTCTCCACGTCCCATTGGCCCCTCTCCTTGCTGGGCCGCTCTGATGAAGCAGGGCTACGTCTCCACCCCCTTTTGTGACACTGACTCCCCTCCCCTTGATGTAGACCGGCTTCACGTGTCATAGCTCACAGCCACACACACCATCTGAATTAAAGTTCCCAACCAACATCGGTACCAGTGGCTCCTGCTAGATGTCGAAATCTCTTCTTATCGCACTGCCCTCTCGGACAGGGAGTGCTCGCTCATTCTGTCCCTTCTCCATAGCTGCCTTTTTCAAGTTGACTTTCAGCGGCAAATGGAACGCGGATATTACTTCAAAAGAAAATCAGGAAGTGTCCATCGTGGCTCAGTGGTAACGAACTGGACTAGTATCCTTGAGGACGAGGGGTTTGATCCCTGGCCTCACTCAGTGGGTTAAGGGTCCAGCGTTGCGGTGAGCTGTGGTGTAGGTCGCAGACGCGGCTCGGATCCCACATTGCTGTGGCTGCGGTGTAGGCCGGTGGCTGCAGCCTAGGAACTTCCATATGCCACTGGTGTGGACCTAAAAAGCAAAAAACAAAAACAACAACAAAAAAGAAAAGCCGTTAGATGGCAGAATGAAACAATAATAGACTCAGAGTCCCTATCAACCTGAGATAGTCTGTGGAACAAGGCTGGGGACAGATATCTCTATACATACATGGCATCTATAATAACACCAAGAAAGAACTAAATGACAAAAAATTTACAAACATGAGGAAATGTTGACTCTCAAACACATACATGCACACTCATCCACCCATAGGATTCTAAAGTTATTTTTTCAAAGAGAAGCTTTAAGAACAATGTCCATATCAGAAATTAGTATCCTAAAACAAAAAGAGAAAAAATAAACAGGACTGGCGAACTGAAGGAAACACTCAAAAGCTGTAAAGCATTATAAAAAGTAATTTGCATTGGGACAAGAAAACCCACACTGAAAGTAGCTTGGGAGGCCTGGAAATAAGTGTGTAGGATGGGCAGGCAGGGGACGGGTGGCAAAGAGGGGATGAGAAGAGAGGGTGACAAAGAAGAGATGACGAGGACCAAGGGAGCTCCCTCAATCATGCTAGGGGTTTGTTCTGTGTCACTAGGGAACTACTGGAGAGATTTAAGGAGACCAGTTTGAGCTCATCTATATTTTGGAAAAAAATCTGAGTGAAAGAGGAGTTCCCTGTTGGCTCAGCAGGTTAAGGATCTGGCACTCTGTCACTGCTGTGGCCGGGTCACTGCTATGGTGAGGGTTCAATCCCTGGCCCAGGAACTTCCACATGCCATGGGTGTGGCCAAAAAAAATCTGGAGTTTCCCCATGTGGCTCAGTGGGTTATGAATCCGACTAGTATCCATGAGGATGTATGTTCAACCCTTGGCCTTGCTCAGTGAGTTAAGGATCCGGCATTGCCACAAGCTGGATCCTGCAGCTCGGATCCTGCATTGCTGTGGTTGTGGTGTAGGCCGGCAGCTGTAGCTCTGATTGGACCCCTAACCTAGGAATTTATATATGCCACAGGTGTAGCCCAAAAACAAAATTTTTTTGAGTAAAAGAATGTCAAATTGAGCAACAGTAAAAAGGCACTTGCCTTAGCTCAAGTGAGATAAGATGATGGCCTAGATTAGGGTGATAACCGTGAGAATGGAAGGATATACATGGATTTATGAGATTTCAGGAAGTAGGATGGACTTTGGGATTGACTGGTCAGAAAAAGAGAAAAGTTAAACCAATGGAAGGCAGAGTTGTCTCCTAAAATAAGGAAAACAGGCAGAAGAATGAATTTGAAAGGCTGGAGAAACAAGGAATTTAATCCCGACAGGCTAAATTTTAGCAGGTGTAAACAAGGTTTCCGGGAGGCGGCTGTCTATGTAGGACCAGATCTCTGGGCCAGAGGCACTGATTTGAAACCCATCAACAAGTTGTAGTCCTCTGTGCCAACTCCTCCAGAAAACCTGCTTTCCTGCTTCTAGTCCCCACGCCACCAACCTAGCCTCGAAACTCCCTTTCTGGCCCAGAATCTTTCCAAATAATCTAGGAAACACAACCTCCAAGTCAAGCATATCTCTTTCTTGAATTTTTCTCTGTTTTGATGAATCCCATTGCCACCACAAAAAAAAAGAAAAACAAAAACCTCCCATCCATCCTGTGGTCAAACCTCAAGTATATTTCATAAGCCCGACCTAGTCCCGGTGTAGCTCTGCATGCAACATGAGGGTCAAGAAGGTATGTGCCACATTAATTTTTCCTTCCATATTTCAGTGAATTTGTGCGAGGGACTGAACAGCTTTCCAAGATCCATGAATGTTGGTTAATTAGCTGAAGCCTGGAGGATGTGGTTGCAAAGTTGTGGGCATCCAGTAATAAGATGTAGATTCTACTTCTAGGTCCTTAGAGTCATTTTGAGAAAATCATGTCAATTCTCTGTTTCAGCTCTATCACCCACAGACCAAGGAGGAAAAAAAAAAAAAAAAAAAGGGTGATACCAGCTCTGTCTCCTCTTTCCAGGGTTGTTGGGACATTGGAATAAGATGAGAGGTTTAAGAAACTCTAAAGGGTTAAGATGATACATGGTATAGTTAACTTTGCATCTCGGACTAATTAACCTGATATAAAATCACCACTAACGATGTCTGTAAAGAACTTAACTGGGTGCCTGGGATGCAGTAAGTGCTCAATGTACATTAGCTACTAGCACCCCAACCCTTTTCCTTGTTAGAGTACGCCCCCAATTACCCACGGATGACTGCGACAGTTCATTGCTGGTTGAGAAATCTTTTCACTAGGGAAAAAGCACGGAGAGGCCCTGCTTTCTGATTTGTCCCCAGCCATTCAGTAAATCTCAGACTGAATGTAATCCATGATGGAAATCATTCACAAGTTGTCAAAATAACTGCTCTACAAGCGCTTTTCATTTCCACATTTCCGTAGCTCAAAGCTGCTGATGACAGCAATCAGAGCCGGCTGCTGATGATGGCTGAATGATGAAACAGTGATCACAGAGACAGACGAAGCTAGTGTAATAAAGAAGGGAGGGGCTGAAGGCACGTATAAGTGACCCTTAGGAGGTTCAGAGCCAACCCAGAGACACTGTCCTCCTGAATTAAGGTGCAGAATCCTGTCCCCCACGGTCCTGATCCCAGAAACTCCGTGGGAAGATAAGCCCTGAGCCTAGAGCTCTCTTTTCCACAGAGAGTTGAACTACTTTTAGGCAGGTGGGTTTTTAGAGACGGCAAACAGAGAAACCTGGGTCGGCAAGGCTAGGAACCAGGGCCAGGAACTTGGCGTCTTTGTCCTTTCCTGAGAGGCCCCAGGAGAGGCATAGACGCCACCTTCCCTGGAGTCTAAGGGCCTCCCTTTGCCTATCTGAGGCCCTCTTCCTCCTTCCGGTTAATGCTCAGAGCTGCTTTCCAACCCCCCTGCGTGTCCCCAACCGAACCATAGCCACTGACGCTGCCAGGTGTTCCTGAGGAGAAGACTGAGTGGAGAGGTCCACACTCTTGACCTTCCATATATCACAGGGAGAGCTTTGGACTGTTATGGCACTGATCTTCTATCTGAGTGTCCTGGCTGGTATGTATCCATGACCTTCTCTTCTGTCCTATAAGGCACAGGTTCA
>PVHT020000237.1:5808090-5916253 GCA_004024745.2 Catagonus wagneri | reverse complement strand
GCCGCGTCTGCGACCTACACCACAGCTCACGGCAACGCCGGATCCTTAACCCACTGAGCAAGGCCAGGGATCCAACCCGCAACCTCATGGTTCTTAGTCGGATTCGTTAACCACTGAGCCACGAGAGGAACTCCTTCCTAAGGTTTAAAATACAATCCACTTTCTTGACATCTGTGTTAGGTAGAATCATACCCCCCCCAAAAAAAAAACACCACACACTGTAATCTTCAGAATCCACGAATATGTTACTTTACATGGGAAAATACAGCTCTGAAGATATGATCACGTTTATGGACCTTGAGCTTATCCTGGATTATCTGATTGGGACCAAAGCAATCACATGGAACCGTAAAAGTGGAAGAGAAAGGCACAATATCTGACCAGAGACATTAGAGAGATTAGAATATTCTAGAGCACGTGGATATAAAATAAAAACTGAGGATGTTGATCATCTCATGACTTACATCTGTCCTAATCAGTGCAACGTCACCTTCTGGGCTGGGGGAATGCTCTACTGAAAAAGAGTAAGTGTCCAAAAGAGCTTTTGGGAAAACACTTATGTATTTGTTTTAGCTACCTTTTAAAGGTTTCTAAAGCTATTGCTTTAAAAATACTTAATGTCAATAGAGAATAATCTTGAAGGCGAGGGTATAGTTGAGGCAGATTAGCCCAAGTTCTATCAGAAATTGTATTTATCTGGAGTTCCCATCATGGCTCAGTGGTTAACGAATCCGACTAGGAACCAGGAGGCTGCGGGTTCGATCCCTGGCCTCGCTCAGTGGGTTAAGGATCCGGCGTTGCCGTGAGCTGTGGTGTAGGTTGCAGACACGGCTTGGATCCTGCGTTGCTGTGGCTGTGGCGAAGGCTGGCGGCTAGAGCTCCTGTTAGACCCCTAGCCTGGGAACCTCCACGTGCCGTGGGTGCAGCCCTAGATAAGGCAAAAAGACCAAAAAAAAAAAAAAAAAGAAAGAAAGAAAAAAAAGAAATTGTATTTATCTGACCCAGAGTTGCTAAGAGAAGATTTGAATAGAAAGTACCAGTTCAGGAGTTCCCATCATGGCTCAACAGTTAACGAAACTGACTAGCATCCATGAGGACGCTGGTTGGATCCCTGGCCTCGCTCAGTGGGTTAAGGCTCTGGCGTTGCCATGAGCTGTGGTGCAGGTCACAGACATGGCTCAGATCCCGTGTTGCTGTGGCTGTGGTGTAGACTACAACTCCGACTGGACCCCTAGCCTGGGAACCTCCATATGCCACGGGTGCGGCCCTAGATAAGGCAAAAAGACAAAAACAATAATAATAATAATAATAAATAAATAAAATAAAAATAAAAAATGGCTACTCCAGATGGCATTACAGCTAATCAGGACCTTCGAGGTCGTCTGCCCTTTAGGACCAATGATGCACACACCTGACTCGTCATGTATCTCAAATCAGAGTCTTAGAGGAAGGAGATGAGTTCAATGAAGTGAAAAACGACTAGCACAGTTATCATTATAGGAAAGTGCCTTATTTATTTATTGTCCAGATTCTAACTTCCTTGGGACCAATCACATGCGCATGTATTTGTGGGAGGCTGAACCTGACGATGGCCCCCACGATTCTCACCGCCCCCCACCACTGTGCACCCCCCGAATAATCCTTGAGTCAGGGCGGGGCTATAAACAGGTGAGATGCCACTCCTCTGATTAGGTTACACTATATGGCAAAGACGAAGGACTTCTGCAGATGTGATTAAAGTCCCAAATCAGTCTAGTTTGAGTTCACCAAAAGGGTGATTATCCTGCCTGGGTCTGATTTAATCAGTTAACTCCTAGAAGAGGGACTGGGCCCTCCTGCTGGCTTGAAGAATCCAGCTGCCACGCTATGAGAGAGTCACATGGTGAGGGCAAGAAACTGCAGGAGGCCTCTAGTTACTTAAATTGAGGCCTCCAGATGCTTAAATCGACACCCCGCTGCCCCCACCCCCCATCCCCTCTAATAGCCAGCAAGGAAGTGGGACCTGGGTCCTACAAATTCAAGAAACTGAACCCTGCCGACAACCTGTGAGCTTGGAAGAGCACCCTGAGCTTCACCCAGGAAGAACACAGCCCAGCCAGCATCTTAACTGCAGCTTGTGAGACCCTGCACAGAGGCGCCACTTAGGGTGTACTGGAAGTCCTGACCCCCAGAAAGTGTGACATGATAAACGTACATCCTTTTAAGCTGCTGCATTTGCCTTGCTACACAGAGACAAGCAAACTGGGAGAGTGTTCAAATCAGGCTGGAAACAACTCTTAGGAAATGAGGAGAAAGAGGAACTGGATCACAAAGAAGGAGCCGGGCCAGGCTGGCTTCTGAGCAAGGTAACGTGCATGTACTGGAAGGAGTCCTGTACCGCCTCAGGTCCCAGCACTGCCGCAGGCACTCTGTGAAGTTGCAGGCAAGGCGCCACCCTCTCGGGGCTTCAGTTGCTCTATTAATAACACAGTGGATTATAGGACTGGATTTCTCTTCTTTTAGGTTAGATTTACCAAGCACTCATCATAGGCCAGGCAGTGTACCAGGCTCAGGAACACAGCACCACGTGGCCCCTGCTTCCCAGGGCGCGGGCTTTACACATCACCCCACCCAGCTACAGCCCGTGGCGCCTGAGGACTCTGGCCGCAGCTGTGGACAGGCAGAGGCGAAGACCCCAAGTGCCACTGGCCAGAGAACCCGGACAAGGCATGGACCTCTCCAAGAGCAAGGTTTCTATGGTGACGTTTGTGAAAGTAGACAAAACTGCCCTTCTCGCCCTCCCTGCCGCCCTCAAGGTTCTGGACAGTGGAACCTCATGTCATGCAAAGTACGGCAGCCAACTGACATGTATGTATCCAGAAAGCTTAGCCTGGCCTCCGAGAAAAAAAAAAATCACCAGAAATACAAAGATGTTTTCTTGACAGATTACAAGTGGTGTTAAGAAAGGCTAAAACACACAGAGAACTGAGATAATTAGTTAATTCTAACAAGGAAAATGTTAGTCTAAAAATATGTCTAGCAATTAATGCACAGGTTCATCTTTTTTTTAACACACTTTCAAAATAATAGCTATTTTCTACTTTAGCGGGGAGATGTGCACTGGCAGAGGAAATTGGATTACCTGCAATAATTTAGAAAAATACGATACTTTCCATGCAAAACATGAAAACTCAGTTTTGACTTCTGGAGTTTATTAAAATAAGCACTTTGAATTGCTTAGAGAGCAGGCGCTCTGGTCTCTGTTCTGTTTTTCACATTGCTCTCTCACTTCAAAAATCCCAGAAGAAATACAGAGAATTGAGAAGAAAAATGGAATTCACTTTACTTAATCTCAGAGTAAGTTAATTTTACTGTTGGTCATTCTCTAGACTAGGGCTGACCAGATCTTTCTCCCAGGTCGTGGGCACCTTCCACAGAATTCTCTGACAAATCCGATTCCCTGCGAGCATTCTGATAGAACAGAGAGAAGTGTGGGCAGCTACGCGTGTCTGAGGGATGAGACGGTGGTGGGATTAGAGGGAGGAAGAGCTAGAGATGATGACAGAGGCTCGCCAAGCATCAAAGCAGGAAGCAAGGAAGCAGCAGCAGCGAAGTGGCTGGTTTCTAAGACTTAGGCCTGACACATTTTTCACCCCACAAATGCTCTCCCCTCACCAAGTTGCCAGACTAAGGAGAGCTCCATTTCCTAGGCGACCTCTGACCTATCTCAGGGACTCGAACATTCTGTACCCCTGCACACAGCCTTCTTCAGTGCTTCCCAGAGTTGTGCCTGCACTGCCACTAGAAGGCACAGGAGCAACTCTTCTGCAGCAACAGTTCATCTGAGCAAGTTAATCCTTCTCTTAATGTACTGTATGAGTCCAGACATTCAGACATTATGCAAATCAAGCATTTCAGTAATAAGCATGTGTAACAGGAACAAAGTTATAAACGTATTATCCATCGTCTTTTCAACTTCTTCACCACAACCTTATGAAGAGGTAAGAGTTCTTGCTTCCTGGGTCAGGACCTGGATATGAGCATATTTTTTTTTCTTTCCTTCCTTAGTGCTTTCTCTCCATAATCACTCCTTTCAATAAAGTAGGAGTGCATTCGAAGTCTGCTTTACTCACAGTATGCAAACACATGAAATGAGCTGGTGCCTTCTAAAGAAAGGTAATCTACTCTGCACAATTCCAGGATCTCAAGAAAGCAAGAGGAAAGCTAGGAGGCCGATGACTATCGGCCTTTAAAAACAGACAGAGAGTAGTCAAAGATATAGAGGGGGTGGTAGGAGGCAGAGATGTTTCTGAGTATTATCAGTACATTTAATCATACCTTCTCCTGAGGTACCTAATTCAGATCATTATATAGCCACTGGCCTGACGACTGAAGCAGCAAAATTGAGACAAATAATCTTCCTGTATTGAAAACAGGTCAGAAAGATTATCAAACAAATGAAGTAGTATGTGTGTGTTAGACACCTTATTTGCAAGCAAGCTGAACCCACACGGAGCCACTACCCAGGGCCTCGTGTACCTTCCCACTGATATACTTAGCCATGCCTGTTCCCATGCCCTATGGACCGCATAGCTGTAATCCGGAGAGCAATCTAGCTGTTCTGCTTTTTGCTGTCTTTTGTTTTGTTTTGTTTTATGGCTGCATCCGTGGCATATGAAAGTTTCCAGGCCAGGGACTGAATCTGAGCCACAGCTGCAACCTACACCACAGCTATGGCAATGCCGGACCCTTAACCCACTGTGCCAGGCCCAGGATCCAACCTGCACCTCCGCAGCGACCCATGGATTCTTAACCCACTGTGCCAGAGCGGGAACTCCCAATCTGGCCCTTCTGACAGGATGTGACTACTGATGCTCTCCCAGAAGACTGACCTTACACTCACCCCACCCACTTGGGGAGGACGGTGTGCGGTCTGCGCTGTCCTTAACGTCCAACCTCTCTTTTATCCCTCCCCAGCCTCCAATATCTCGTCACTTACTTGTTAATTTCCATGCCAGGCAAATTCTCATTGCTCCATGGAGTTTCTTTTCACCATTTCTCCCCTCAAGGAATAAAACTGGCTATGGGCCAGTTATCCAAATCCTTAGGGAGTTCTGTCAAGCCACCACTTCCACCTGCTACCCCCACGCCCAGGAAGAAAGGGAGGAAGGACATGAAATACTTGAAAGAAATTCCCAACCTCTACAGCCCCCTCTAAGAAGCAGCAGGCTGGACTAGACGGTCCAGCTCCAGCTTTAACTTATCAAAAAGAAAACTGGGAAACCTATTTTAAACACCGTCAGTAAACTTCAGTTTACCAGAAAACCCTGGCATTTGAGACTACCTTAGAAGTAAAGTTCAATTCATACTTTAAAAGACTACTGTCTTCTTCCCTTAATCCCCTCTTTCGTTAGAGTTTATTTTTTAACAACTGGAAAAACTGGAAATGGCCCATCAACACAATGCTGGTAACAAGGAAATCCAAAGTCACATATGTTTAAGGGAAATTCAGACAACATAGACTTAAAATCCTTGAACTGGCCAAGCATTTCATTTAGTTCTTACGTGAATTGTATCTACTTTCCTCCCATCTTTCTATTGGCCTTTTCCTTCCCAAGTAGCAGCATTCAAAAGAAATTTTTTTTTGTCTTTTTGCCTTATCTAGGGCCGCACCCGCGGCATATGGAGGTTCCCAGGCTAGGGGTCTAACAGGAGCTGTAGCCGCCGGCCTTCGCCCACAGCCACAGCCACGCGGGATCTGAGCCGCGTCTGCGACCTACACCACAGCTCATGGCAACGCCGGATCCTTAACCCACTGAGCAAGGCCAGGGATCGCAACCTCATGGTTCCTAGTCGGATTTGTTAACCACTGAGCCACAACGGGAACTCCCAAAAGAAATTTTAAGTTTCTTCTTTAATGTTACTGCTTATTAAGTCAGAAGGAGAAAGACAGATGCCATATGAAATCTCTTAAAACTAGAGTCTAATATACTGCACAAATGAACCTCTCAACAGAAAAGAAAATCAGGAATTTGGGGAACAGACTTGTGGTTGCCAAGGGGGTGTGGGAGGGTGTGGGAGGGAGTGGGGTTAACTAGTGCTTTGGTGATGGAAAAGCAAGGAGATCCAGCTGTATAGTACAGGGAACTATGTCTAATCACATGTGACAAATCCATATATGTATGTACATGTAACCGGGTCAACACGCGGTGAAGTTCGAAAGCTTGACAGAAATCTGTAAACCAGCTATAATGCAAAAAAAAAAAAAAAATACTAATGTTACTGCTTATTGGTTGAAAAATAACATCTCATAAATTTCAGGGTCTAAGAAGCCAGTATCTACGGGACCCCATGACATTAATTTCAGAAGGAAACTAAGCATCCTCAAGATTTTCAGACCTCCGATAGATAGAAAGACAGATAGATAGATAGATAGATAGATAGATAGATAGATAGATAGATATCAGCAGCCCAGGGTAGATTTTCAGGCTGGACACAACCTGCTTCAGACATCATTTTGAATAATTTTTTCTTGTCCTAGAAAATAAAGCTTTATAATTGGGCACGACTCGACTCTGTTCCTGTCTTTCTGCCCACCTTGTGATACAGTGGGAAAAGAACTGGATTCTAGAATCAGAAGATGAATTGGAGCATTGGACCTCCCCCTTACTAGTTTTACTATTATGAGCCATTTACTTAATCTGTGTGTGCCTCAGTTTTCTTATCTGTATTTTGGGTATAATAATACCTACATCACCAAAGAAGGTATGAGGAACCAATACAGTAACATGTGAAAATGTTGCTCAGACAACACTGAACTTGCAGCAGTGAAAAGTTAAACAGCAACGCCCCCGTTTATAGCTATCTCAGTAAATGCTTCCACAAGTTCTACAGACACTGCCCTGGTGCCTGCTCTTCATTTTAGAAAGTGACTCTTCTCAAGAAAAAGTTTTAAACAGTCCTCCCTTTTCGGAAGAGGCAGAGAATTTAGTGAGATGCAGGATATTGCACATTTATATTCGAGAGCCTACAAGTTACCATACTTTGAAGAAATAAACTCCAGATTTTTAAAAATTCCTGATTAATAAGTACTGAGTGGCAGAACATACTGGAACCAACTAAAAGCTCTGCCCTAGAAGGACTTCGAGCAAATATCTAAGCAAAGACTTAAGACTTTCTTTAACTAATAAGGCCGTCCTAATACAAGTTCTTATATAAAAAGAGTATATCCAGTCCAAACGGGAATAGATAACTACAGTGTAAGATAATCAGGAAATAAAACAGCAGAACTTTGCCAGTACAAGACAAAGAATTCAGATAAACCAGAAGAAAGGTTTTTCACTTAGCCTTTCTTAGAATAAACAGGGTTTTGACATCAGAGGGCCCTATAGATCCTTTTGATAGACAGATACTTACTGTTTATATTTTAAAGCATGTTTTTTTCTCATTACAAGAGAAGATATGTTCATTGTAGAAAACTTGGAAAAATGGGGAAAAAATTGCTCAAAACTTTCAACCCCAAAATAACTGTTTTTGATTTTCTGCATGTACACATTTTTACAAAAATTTATATATACCACATATACAGGTTTTTATTTGTCTTTCACTTAGTAGCATGACAAGTATATTCTTGGGTCATATAAAAATATTCTCTAACTTAAGATGATAAATAACTACATACTGCTTCTTTATAAAGATACACACTATGGTACATATTTACGCTAAAGCATAAGTTATTTGAGTAACGAAAGAGAATCACCAGAGTGTTTAAAAGGACAGAGATGTTTATTTTTCATGAACAGTCCTAGAGTTAAGGGGTAAGCGGTCTAGAGTTGGTATGCCAGCTCTACGGTGTCAGGAATTATACAGCCAGCTCTAAGATGAATAACTGCTCCACTGTCCCCAAGAAATCACTTCATCTGTCTGGTCCAAGATGGCCAATCATTATATTGACATTCTGGCCCACAGGAAGAGAAAAAGGGAAAAGAGGAAGAGAAGGCATATACCTGCTCTAGAGATACCACCTGGAAAATATACACATCACTTCTGCTCATACGGTATTGGCACACAGCAACACCTACTTATAAAAGAAAAGCTGTAAAGTGTAATAAACTGCCAAAATTCTAGGTAGCTAAATATTCTTCAACTATGTAAGAGGGGGAAAGAAAACAGATACTGGGAGACCATGAGAGCTTCTGCCACTCATTTAGAGCTCTTCCGTCTTGGTCTGCAATTGATTATCTTAGTAATCCTTTTATCTCCCTATCTTTAGATGCTAACATGACGAATACATTCAGGTTTTGTAGCATATAATATTGGTTTGGGTAATCTTTATTGAATATTGTAGTCAGATTCTGGTGGCCGGAATGGGGAAAATCAGGTAACTTGTAAAATTTGGAGATTTTTCTTTTTTAATAAAGAGAATGTTATCTTAATAAGATTATTTATTTTGAGATGTGTAAATACTACATATTCTTCAACCTCCAAAAAAAACTATATAGATTATTATTTCTCAATTCCCATTTCAAAATATCCATAGCCCATCTTCAGATTTCTACCCCTCTGTAAGTCACAGGCCTGCTATTCCAAACAAACAAACAAACCCAGCATTTTCCTGGAGAACTGTGCAGTGCCCATAAATCTCAGTACATAAATTCACCCAGAAATGACATAAATTCACCAAAGTCATGCACTCCCACCACCAGTCCAACGACTCCTCTTAGCTTTCCACTGAGTTCCATATCATAGGAGGGGGTACAATCTTTTGTAACGTGGCACTCAGACTGGGTTAATTTCACTATTTGGCACTTGCTTTTGACCTTAGGTTAGCTCCCTGGATCCTTGAAACCATCCTTGATTGGGCTTCTTTAATCCTGCTCACGTTCCTCCACCGATCAAGCCTGCCCTTCCTTTCTTTCCAGGGCAAACCTAGAAATCCAGTCCTAGACTTTCCCGGTAGTAACACCTCAGTTAGTGTCAATCAGCAAGTTGAAGACCCTTTTTCTGTACATCCGCAACAACGTACATGTATTTCCTCTGATATTTCTCTTTTCTCTTTGAAACTTTTCTTTCCTCCCTTTCTCTTTGCACCCTCTTGCTGTGCTTTAAGCCAGTCTAGTGGCTCCTAGTGACCATTTAGTCATTGCTGAGCCCTTTCGCAGGGCCCCTCAACTAACCTTCAAAAATTTAACTAATGAGAACTCTAACATACTGCTTAACTTGGGAGAACTTCCCATGATACTTCAGAAGCCAGTGGAACAATGTGGTGATTTCCATGATCCAGGAATGCAATGCCCGTGTAAAATACACGATAAGCAAGGCCTCAAATAAGATCCTTAGAGAAAGTGCCTAATTTTAAAAGATCAGCCAAATGCATATACATATTATACATATATATACATACGTATTTGGCAAAGAATGAAGTGAAATACAGACAATCAAAGGCCTAGAAAGTCAGACAAGCAATTACAAAAATGAATTCCTCAGACCACTGGGAAAACTGCCAACAAAGGAAATGGGGCTCCTCCTGAGGTGACTCCAGCCACCATTTTATTATTGAAAACCCACTATTTATTGCAACCAAGAATCTTCTTTGCCTTTGTTCTCAGCTTAGGATGTGTGAGAAGAATAAGAACAGAATGTCCTGGAGGGTAAAGGGTGGAAATAACAATATAAATGGACTTGGCTCCCAGATCCATTGCTTCAGAAGAAGGGAGATAATGGAGCAGGGCAGCAACTGAATACGGGATGTAGAGTATGAGGAAATAGATCATCAGCTTCATAGCACCCACATGAGCTTCAGTCTGGGGGTTCCAAAGAACAGTGGCATTTCTGTGCATCTTCTGTATATGTCTCCTCAAGGAGTTGATCACCAAGGAAGCAGAAGTCACATTAACGATGAACTGAAGAAGGGAGCTCAAGACCAAAGGAGCCACCAAGGACAAGACTCCCTCACTGATATCGAACACTGTGCCATTTCTTACGCTCACAAACTCAGGCAGGGGTGCCACCTGTCTGAGCACAACATACAGGAGAGTGGTGAAGGCGGAAGTCAGCACACAGACCAGCAGCAGCCTGGGCATCTTGGGGGAAATATTTCGTTTCAGCAGGAGAAACAGGGGGTGCTGGTAGTTAGCAATCTTCACACAGTACAAGACATTGAGCAAGGTTACAAACCAAAGACTGTTGGAGTCCAAAAACATCCAACATGACAGGATAAGCGTGGAAAAGTAGACTGACCTTACACTATTTGGAGTGATGAATAAAACAGTGTTCAGTCCCAGTATAAAAAATCTGGTGATGCTCAAGCTGAACAAGATTCTATCAGAAGAGGAGATTCTGTGGCTCTTGACCCAAGTCTTGTAACTGACCACTGCGATGAAAAGATTCACAATGAGTCCTACAGAAGTCAAAATTGCTGAGATAACAGAAGAAAAAAGGAGTATCTGAAGCATCTTTACTCATTGAGGATTCAGCAGTTGTGATGCTGATGCTGGGAGCAGGAGAAATACTGAAATGTACCAAGCCAGGAAGGATATTGCCTTCTCAAAATTTTCCCCAGGGTGGCAAATAAGCCATTAGTGGTCTAAGAGCCAGCTGCTTTTACTGAGATGCAAATCTTCCAGGGATTGAATTACTGTTTCTTCATTTGTATGCTTTTCTCCTTAGAAATGCCTAATGAAAACAGGCGAGCCTGGGAGTCCGCTTCTCCAGGAGAAGGAAAGCTAGCTAGACGGAGGAATTAGGGCAGGATCCAAGATAAAATCCAATGATAAAACCCAAATGATAGAGTTACAGGCCAGCATGTTTGTTTCACTATGTCACAGTGAGTGCAGCTTTTCTTCATCACAACCCCAGCATATGGTGGGAATTCCCGTGTCTCTCCCATCCACCCACAGACCCCACACACCCACAGCCTATCCCAGTGCACCTCTCTCTCCCTTGTATCTGTTGAAGCTACAACCATCTTCCCCGTCTGTCATTCTGGCATGCCAACATCACTCTTTCATTCCTTAGCATCTACAGCGATTTACAATTATCTAATAGATCAAGTTTAAGAATCTTATACTTCCTGGAGAAAGCCTTTTTCAACTAATTCCATCTTTTCATGATGATTTTTTTACTTTTCATTTCTTCCCCAGCTACCTATATAGATTTGTGCCATAATCATTTGCTGTGGTTTACTTTTGCTTCAAAACGATATGCCAGTCATTTCAAATGTCTCCTTTATAAATCTGGTTTATGCTTAGATCGCATGTGGCTATTTTCCCTCAGGCATTTAACTGCCAATCAAAGTACTCTGGTACTAGACACACAGTAGTGCTTTAGTTATATTTTGTGGGCCAAAAAGATAGACATCTCATTGCCCAATTTCTCTGTAGATCCTTAGACAGTAAATTGAACAATATGCCTGGCAAATTATATTTTCAAAGACCATGAGTGAGTGCAAGAATACAGTAACTCTTACCTACACCAGCAATTGGGTGAAGCCAAGGTGCAATCCTGGATGCAGCCATATACAGGCTACCAAACCAGTATCAGCGTAATGCATACAAAACCCTATTGCCAAATCCAAATAGGAAGAGATAAGAAGGATCTAAAATATGGAGATTATTGGGTCCAGAAGAGGAGGGTAAATTCCCTTCCAAAAGAAAGGTAAGAAGGGAGTTCCCCTGTGGTGCAGCAGATTAAAGATCCAGCATTGTCACTGTAGCAGTTTGTGTTGCTGCTGTGCTGTGGGTTTGATCCTGGCCTGGGGAACTGCCACATGCCTCAGGCTGGGCCGAAAAAAAAAAAAAAAAAGGAAAACAACCAAGAATGATGACAGAAGGCAAGCCTGGAGGAGCTCCCTGATCTAGAACTTCATTTTCTATACAAAACTAATGGCACTGACAGAGGTATGCCCAGATCAAACAGATTACATGGAGTGAACAAGCAAGACAACAATTAAAGATTATATCATAGCAAATATTTCCACTTAAATATCTATAGAACAGATTACCACATTTAAGTAATTAAGTTGAAATAGTATAAATACACATTTAAATAGAATAAACATACATGGAGTAAGATGAAAGATTTGAATGTTCCATACTGGAAAACCAGGGTTTATAGTTACAAATTGAAAACATACAATGGATTCACAAAAAAAAAAAAAAGGAACTCAAGCATAATACAGAGGAAACTATCAAATCGCCAAAGGAAAAACAAAACGAAAGAAGGAAGAACAAAGAAGAAATGCAAAATCAACTGGAAAACAAGGTTTACAATGGCAATACATACACCAAAGCTGGAGGCATAACCAGACAATACTACAAAATGACAATAATCAAAATAACATGGTATTAGCACAAAACTAGACATAGGGATCAACGGAACAGCAGATAGAGAGCCCAAAAATACAGCCACACACTGATGGTCAATCAGTCTTCAGCAAAGCAGGTAAAAATTTCCACTGGGACATCTGGACAGCTGCAGGTAAATCAATGGACTCACAGACACAACTGGAAGATCCTCGCGACAGCCCTGCTCATCAACAGCTGGGAAATATCAGGGATATTATATAAGATACAGAGCACTGGTAAGCACTGAAACTGTTTAAAAAATGCTGGAATGCAATTTTTGTGGGTTTTTTTTTTTTTTTTCATTTATCATCTCTCCAGACCCAAACTATGGTTCCATCTCGCTAAGTGTCAGGATCTATGAACTTGGCCCAAGAGGTCAGAGAGTACCAAAAATGAGAAGTAGTACCAGGAGACACAGAACATAGGGGCCCTGGTGAAAACCTGGAAGAGCTCATGAGCCTCCATCATAAGTTCCCATTGACTTGTGTGTTAAAGCCCCCTGCTATACAACCAGAGGTTAGACGTGCTTGGACGAGACACATGGCCATAGGAATAAGCTCTAGCATATAACTGGACCCCCAATGCAGGGACAATTCTCGTCCCCATACTCTGACTCAAGTAACCTGGTCACAGTGGGGGTAAAGCCATGCTCTGGTCCTTTGCACACGAAACTAGATTTAATAATCTTAAGGGATCTGGCAACCGAAGTTAATATACTGAAAGCAAAAAAAAAGCAAACAAAATGGCCCCATGGAGGGTTTCTTCAAAATGAGGGTGAAGCATTAATAAGTAATTCTTCCTCATGGCCTGGGACTCACGGAGGAGCCGCCAGAAAAAGGATTTTCCCTGGTGGATTCTGAAAACCCATAGTCTCTCCAAAACAGCTAAACCTCCCCTCCCCATGCCCCTAGCAAAAAAGACCCCTCTTCTCAGCAGCCCACTCACTACTCAGGCCCATGTCTCCACTCTTACCCTAAACTTCGATTAAGGGCGGTCCACATGTTGCTGAAGTCAACTAACGAAGTCTGAGATGTTCCAGAAGTCACTCCCAAATTTGTCTGAAGGAGGAAACCGGGGAGGGGTTGGGGTTGCTACACGGACGAATCTGACCTCATTACTCTCAGGGGAGGAAATTCTGCACTCAGCCAACTGGACTAGCACTGCAGACTCCCAATCGGGGAATTAACATGTGGGCCACCACACATTCCAGGCCTCCAGCAGAATAAACAGTAGCGGTCCCTTTCCAGGTTCACCGCACCACATCTGAATCTGTCAGGCCACAGTAGGATTTAACGGAGCCTGGGCAGAAAGAGAAGGGACGGATCCTTCAGAAGTTAGCCAGACGCACCGAGACAAACAACAGCCAAGGCAGAAATCTCTAGTAAAACGCTAAGTTCATTTAAAAGAGAGGAACATTCCCACCCCTGAGGCAGAAGCCCAAATCAGGAATTCAAGTAAGAGCTAAAAAAAAAAAAAAAAACGATAAAAAAAGAAGGAGCAGAGGGATCAGAGCTAGAAGTTGCCAAAGTGAGAGCAAGTAGGAACAAGTGTTCAAGATGTAAGAATCTTACATCTTGGGTGAGGATGAATTTAAGAGTAGGGTTCAGAGGGAGTTCCTGCTGTGGCACAGTGGGATCGGAGGCGTCTCGGGAGCACTGGGACGCAGGTTTGATCCCTGGTCTGGCACAGTGGGTTAAGGACACAGCACTGCCGCAGCTGTGGCTTAGGTTGAGACTGAGGCTCACGTCTGATCCTTGGCCCCCAGAACTCCATATGCCTTGGGGCATAAAAAAAGGGGGGGAAAAAAGAGCAGGGTACAAAGGGAACAAAGCAGATGCCAAATGAAACAACATGGATTTCCATAGTTAAACTTCCCTGTGCTGAAAAGAAACAGATTTTTTTAAACTAATTACAGAAGCACTCATTTCAGAAAGCTTCTATTTTAGTGAATTATTACTAAATATTAAATCATCCTTTTAATTTTTCAACAGATATTTTTTTGAAAGAGAATGTTAAGTTATGTCAGAATTAGGAATTTTCCTAGCTGCTCCAAAAGGCAAGTTTCAATTCAAACACAAACAGTGCAGATCAAAAGACATTTTATTCCTATAATTATGGAAATGGTTACATAAAACAGAACAATACAAAACTTAATTTTTGGTTACATATGACCAAATGCCAAGTAATGCGGTGATCCCTCATGCTGTGTCAAAATATAACCCCTTTCACAAAACACTGAACGACAGTAACAGTAACAACAGTATAGGAACAGCAGTATCTACTGATCATTTACCCCGTGTGAGACTCTAAGCAGTTTTCACGTGTTAATTTTCTCCAACAACCCTATAGACAATATACTATTACTGGAGCTCCCACTGTGACTCAGCAGATTAAGGACTTGACTAGTATCCATGAGGATAGAGGTTTGATCCCTGGCCTCACTCAGTGGGTCAAGGATCCGGTGTTGCTGTGTTGCTGTGAGCTGTGGTCATAGGTAACAGATGTGTCTCGGATCCCACATGGCTGTGGATGTAGCGCTGGCTGGCAAATGCAGTTCCGATTCGACCCCTAGCCTAGGAACTTCCATACGCCACAGGTGCAGCCATAAAAAGAAAAAGAAAACACTGTAAAAAAAAAAAAAAAGAATACGCTATTACTATTCCCATTTTACAAATGAGGAAAGTGAAACAGATGTTGAGAAACTTCTCCAAGGTCACCTAGTTCACAGGGGTGGGGTCAGGACTTGAAGCCAGTTATTTCCTACCAGGCGTGCGATCTACATTCTTAGCCACAAAACTTTCTACTTGAGAACCTCACTGGCGATGGAAATCCAGCTTCAGAATCACCTTGTGTTCTGGGTATGTTTACAAGTGGGGGCTCTCAATCACTAACATTCTCACTGACTTGTCAGCACTGTTCAGTGACACGATCAATGCCTACACACTCTTCTCCTTTTTTTTTTTTTTTTTTTTGGTCTTTTTAGGGCTGCACCTGAGGCATATGGAGGTTCCCAGGCTAGGGGTCTAATAGGAGCTGTAGCTGCCGGCCTTCACCACAGCCACAGCCACAGCCACGTGGGATCTGAGCCGCGTCTGCAACCTACACCACAGCTCACGGCAACACTGGATCCTTAACCCACTGAGCAAGGCCAGGGATCGAACCCGCATAATCATGGTTCCTAGTCGGATTCATTTCCGCTGAGTCATGACGGGAACTCCAGCCTACATACTATTAAAATAAAAAGTGATTACAACACTTACAAAAACAGGATTTTTAAAAATAAAACTCTGAAATGTTAAAAGGAGATAGACATCTTGGTTAATTAAAACACTTTAAAAAGAAAAACCGCTTGGACTTTTTTGCCCAATCTAAAAAAATTAGTTAAAATTTAGCAAAATAACAGAGGAATGCAAAGGAATATGGAAACTGGAGTAAAATGACTTCACCGCCAAACTGGGTTGGGCGCTCGTAATCAAGAGTCTTGATTTTCATTCCACTGCTTTTTGTCATTACACGAGAACCTGGTATCTTGTGGGACTTGCTGTTGCTGCACAGTTCACTGTCGGTGACCATAACGGCTTCACCGACTGAGCGTTTACACAGCACGATGTGTCAAAATGATGACATACGTTGTCTCATGAATCTCCACAATCCCTTGAGTTCTATTTCACAATCTACATTTTTAAATGGGGGGTACAGAGGAGCAAACCGGCTATTAAAGTAACACACCCAAGGCCAAAAAGTCTTGGCAGAGGCGCAGAGCCGGAATGCAAAGCTGTATCTGCAGGACTGTGGTGCTTTTGCTCTTTCCCCCGAGTTCACTGCAGCCCTATCGCCATAGACTTTAAAACTAGTAACCACCTCACTATGCGGAGCTGCTAAGTTATCAAAATACAACTCCATGCTTACATAGTGATTGTTTTACCATACTGACACTTTCCAAAGACTGTTTCACTCTCTCCAAAAGGACCATCCAGAGAGAGGCCATGAGGATGGTCTCTGGGTGGGACAGGATGAGGTAGTAGTGTCTCTTTGATGACGTTACAGAACTGGGGCCACAGGAGGGCCAGGAAGAAGAGCCCAGCAACCTTGGGGCAGGTTGAGGGACCCCCAGGCTCTCTCCTGTGCCCTGTGCTGCTCTATGGAGAAAAGGATCCAGGCTTGGATCCAGGCTTCTGATGACCAGGCTCACACCAGAGCATCTCCACAAACACCTGCTTCAGCTTGCTGTTTCCCAGAATGAGAACGTATGAGTGGCCGGCAGGGTATAACATTGTAATCACTTCTCCGATCCTTGTGATCATCTTAGTTGCTGGTAGGAAATAACTGGATGATAGAATTAAAAAGGAAAGAAAGTAAAGCAGGAAGAGAAAGAGGAAGGAGAGGATGATTCTGATGGCCCTCTTGTGGGCCTCAACACTCGGGTCTCCAGAGCCGGTAGAGTTTTGCTGCATCTGCCGCGTGTGCCTCCCCAGGGAGAGGATGAACACAAAGTAGGAGGCTAGAGACACCATCAGGGGAGGGAGGTTCCACAGAGTCCCAAGAACATGGACCAGTTTATACTCATCTCTCTTCTTTCTAACGAGCTCAGTCACATTACTTGTGCCATCCATTCCACGGAGAACAAAATAGACCTTAAATTCATGGAGCATAAAGATGGCACTGCCACACGCTAAGAGCAGGGTACTCAACAGCATCCATACCACCACCCTGGAAGCTCTCCACTTGAGCCAGAGGAACGCAGGATGGGAGAAACTGGTGACTTTCAGGCAGTAGAAGACGCTGAGACATGTGGCAAGCCAAATGCTTAGATGGTTTGTAAATGTCCAGAAAATATCGATAATTTGCATGACTATGCCCTCATCATGTAGTTTGGGAGAGAACGCCATTAAAACACCATCAACCAGGAGAATGCACAGCAGAACAATCCTGGAAAGAGCCAAGTTAGTGATGATGAAGTCAGACAAAGAGATTCTCTTGTGCTTGAACCAGCTGCTGCCGTTGACCAGTGCAATGAAACCATTCCCCAGCATTCCCAGAATGAACTCAATGGCAGTCAGAACCAGAAAGCCCCACTCGGTGAGTCCCGACATGTCGGCTTGTTGGGCAGACCTGATCTTTGCTCTTTCTGTTGATGAACAATCTCTTGCTGATTTGAAAGAAATTCCTCTCTGTGAAGTCACCTCTAGCTTCTGCTTCCCCGGGCCTGCCTCTTGTCTCTGCCCAGTTTAGTCTCTGGGGTAGAGCACGGTTGAGCCAACCCTCTCTGGCTCTTCCAGGTTAGTCTGTCTTCTTCGGGGACGACACGGATGGTCACATTCCATCTATGAACTAAACTCAGAGGCTCTTAGCTAAAATGCAAATAGAGTAGTGTCCAGTGTCACACAGAGGAGGAAGAGATCTGAGTCGCAAAGAAGATGGAGGATCGGGTTCAGTTTCAAAGGCCGGAGGGTTTCGTGCCACCCAGAGTGAAAAGGGGACACCGGAAGGGTCACGTGGGATCACTCAGAAGAGTGAGAAGTCTTATTACTCAGGAGGGAGGACTCGGACTCATACAGAAAGGGGGAAATATCAGAATTCTGCTATAAGCCACTACGAAAGTCATCTCGGAGGGAAGTTTAAGTTCATAAAATAGCAAAAAGGTTGTACCGATGGCCCTGGATTAGAATTTAAAAGCGTGCCTCTCAGAGTGTGCCCCCCCCTTACACGAGGGGGCTACAAGTTCTTCCCTAGGGAGCCGTGTCATGGGAAATTCTCAACTACCTGAATATTTAAATGACAGCAATAACGAAGCAGAGCATATAAGCTATTTTTCAGCAGCCATGACCACTGTATTGATATGTCAGTAACGGTTCGTGCAGACAGAAATCACACACAGACACCATCTGTCAACCAAAGGTTTATTGGTCGAAAACAGTGCCTCACACATTTTGACCATAACAGGCAGTAATACTTTTTATATAGTCATGTAAGTGTGAGTCATAATCTAAAGATACCTATATAGTATATACATATTATACTGGGAAAAAAAGGTTTCTCAAAACCCTATGTCCCCTTTCTACACGTGTGGCTCTCTGCTATTTTCTGTTCTATTTCTTTCAGTGCTACTTGCATATCACGAACTTGATTTTATAACCGACTGAGTCGTTATAAATACTATTTGAAAACACTGATCTGAATGGTGGAGAAAGAAATCAGTGCTATCAAGAAACAAAGCTGAGGAGTTCCCGTCGTGGCGCAGTGGTTAACAAATCCGACTAGGAACCATGACGTTGCGGGTTCGATCCCTGCCCTTGCTCAGTGGGTTAACGATCCGGCATTGCCATGAGCTGTGGTGTAGGTTGCAGACGCGGCTTGGATCCTGCGTTGCTGTGGCTGCGGCGCAGGCCAGTGGGCACAGCTCCGATTAGACCCCTAGCCTGGGAACCTCCACATGCCGCGAGTGTGGCCATAAAATGACAAAAGGCAAAAAAAAAGAAAGCCGAGGGGTTCCCGCTGTGACTCAGTGGTAACGAACCCGACTAATATCCATGAGGATGCGGGTTTGATTCCTGGCCTCACTCAGTGGGTTAAGGATCCTGCGTTGCTGGGAGCTGTGGTGTAGGTTGCAGACAAGGCTCGGATCCTGTGTTGCTACGGCTGTGCTGTAGGCCAGGAGCAATAGCTCCAATTGGAGTCATAGCCTGGGAATTTCAATATGCTGTGGGTGTGGCCCTAAAAAGACAAAAAAAATCCCCCCCCCAAAAAAAAACAGGAAGAAAGAAACAAGGCCCCGAAAATCCAGTTATATTATCCAGTAAAAGACTGAGGGATACACGCCAAGAGGCCACTCACCTGAGCCGGGGACCTCATCAGTCTTGACATTATATGGTACACACTATGGTTTCAGAGCATTGCAGAGACATTCAGGCATAAACACAGTCCTCCACACTCACCCTCAGCTTTCTCAGGAGAACTCAACAGCCTGGCCAAAATGCTACAGAATTAGAATAAGGCCAGCTCCTGGCCGACCCTGGGAATCCTGTAACAGAATCTTAGACCAGTTGTAGAGCTGACTCTGCAACCTACCACCAACACTGTCCAGTTTTTTCTCATGGCCTCAGTTCTACAGATTCAGATATCTGTCATTATAACACCCCTTACATCCCCTCCTAAGAAGAAATAACACCAATAAGATTCCTCTCCCCATGTATTCGAATTATCCTGTGATGAAAAAGTTTAGACACACAACATAGCAATGCATTTCACATACCGTTTCATCTTTAATCATCTTTTTACTAGTCCTGCTATTTTTACCCCTTCAAAAATTAGAGCTTATATACTTTTTAAGTTGTTATTGAGCAATCTGGAGTTAATTGTAATTTTTCTTTCTTATACTTCTCATGTTTTCTTTCTCATGATTCTTTCCCAGGACAGTGTGTTCCCACATATACCACAGTAGCTGGTGACCAGAGTTCAATTTCCCCTAGGACTTTGTTGGATATCATCATTATCACTGCTCTTACTCCACCAGGTACTGGTGCTATGAATTACGAACTCATAGTTATAACCATTCCCATTTCTTAACATAAATACTAAAACTATCACGTTGTAGCTAATACCATAGCATTAGTAATGGCTGCTTCCAAAATGTATGTTGACCAGAGTCCACCAAATAACCATATATATTCTGAGTCCAATTCTATAAAGCCTGTAGCTTTAGACATGGTTTGTTGAAGGGACCAATACGAGAGCTGTTGTACTGGATATCTGGTATCTAGAAAGACTGCTGAGAGCTCATGAACTTGCTCTCATTCTTTTGGGTGAAAGACCAAAGTAAGTAGATGAGTCAAGGACTTGGCAAGCAACAACTGGCACAAACTGGGTAATTCTAGAAGTTTTCAAAAGGGATTATTTACAAAATTATGAACAGCTTATAGGGAAACCGTAAACAGACAGTGCAGTACCCCAGGGCTAAGAACAGTGGGGTACCATACCACAATACCATTCAGAGAAGGAGCCCTACATGGAGGGGACCTGCTGACAGTAGCTGAGATTTTTTCAGTTGGGAGACCCTTAAAAGAGTGAGCTGAGAGAACACACTTCAAAACACAGGTCAGCAGGCTAACAGGGCATTCTCCTATCAGCTTCCCTCTCATTATTCTGACACTTTCTCCACAGGGGTTCAGACATCATGGTCCAGGTCTCTGCGTCATTCCTGCTCCGGATAACTAATCTGCATGACAATGTCAGTGGTATACTCGGACTGCCATCAAGACAAATCATAGGTAATACCATTCATACCAACCAAAGTGCACTAATCTGAAATACACAGAAGGAAATCAGTTAAATATACATAGAGAGATCAGTTAAAAAAAAAGTGTGTGTGCATATATATATGTAGGGCAGCCCTCAAGGTTGAGAGATCAGGCAAAAAAAATATATAGGCATATATGTATATATATACTATATATATATTATATATAACATATATATATATAAATGATAAGTAGAGGGCAGCCCTCAAGGTTGATAGATCGGTAAAAAAATATATATATATAGGCATATATATACATGAATGATAAGCGGAGGGCAGTTTTCAAGGTCCCTTAAGGTCCTTACCTGGAGAACATAGGATGGCAAGTAATAAGTCCAAGTAAGTTACATCCCTTCAGAATCCTGAAGCCTCGCCCTCAAACCATGTATGCATACATATATTTTATATGTGGCTAACGTGGATGGTTTTCCACGCTCACTGCCTCCATCCTGGTCCAAGCTACCCCAAACTCTCATCTGAAATGCTCCATAGCCTCCTAATTCATTTCTTCACTTCCATGTCACTCCACTACTTAAAGCACTTCACTGGTTTCCCAGTGCATCTGCCACAAAATGTAAACTTAACTATACTGTATACTGGGATTCTCCTCTAAATATCCCTAAATATCCCTCCTCTAAATATCATGCAACAGGAGTCAAGATAAATTTCATACTATCACATGGTCTGAGTTAGGAACAGGCTTCACTGGAGTAAGAGAAAACTTGTATCTCGACAAGAGAAATGCAAGCATGGCTCATCCTCACCCTCCTGACTACACAGCGGGACCTACAGGGCACTATTAGGTTAGCAGTGGACACATGTACGCCAATGAAGTGACCTTGTCCTATTTATTGGTCTCACTTCCTGTAATGAAAGTGTGAAAGCAACTTTCCTGCGACCTACACCACCAGCAGGAAACTAAAGTCTGCTTAACGCCAGAAAATCTGAATTTGGGGAGCCAGCTATTACAGGAATGACCTGGGGACCTTATGTTCTAGTTCCTAGCGTCAGAAGGAGAAAGTCACCGATGCTGGGGGAACTGAGCTTATATGAAATAACTACGTGCTTCACAGAAGTGAAAGAAGTGGTGAAAGAAATCCTTCTTTTGCAGATAACTTGTTGTCTAGGAAACGTAGGTTGAACTCCTTGAGTTCTTTTTGGACAATTCTCCTCTTTGCAGTATGAATTTCTTAGAAGAGTGATCATATTTCTCAGTGTGTTCAGGACAATAATGGTTATGCGCCTGTCACCCCAAGTAATTATTAATAATGCCACCTCTTGGTGTTTTACTCACTGAACACTTAGGCCCTAAGCTCAGTCCTTGGAGCATAGTAGAACCTCATTAAATAAAATTTTCTAGAAGAAGATTTTAGCTCATTTTAGTTTTTTTTTTTTTTTTTTTTTTTTTTTTGCCCACACTCTCTGCATATGAAAGTTCCCAGGCCAGGGATCTAATCCAAGCTGCAGCTGTGACCTATGCCACAGCTGCAGCAATGCCAGATCCTTAACCCACCTGCTGAGCCAGGAATCAAACCTGAGCCGCCAGAGAAACAATGCCCAATCCTTAACCTGCTGTGCCACAGCAGGAACTCCTAGATATATTTTTTTAATATTGTTGGATCTCAGGAAAAATTAATGAACTACAAGTTAAATCTTATTTCTGTATTGCCATTAATTCATCTAACATTGAGCATCTACTATGCGACAGGCACTATAATAGGTGCAGGAAATTATGGTCTAGAAGCAAGAGAGACTTATCTACAAAAAAACTACATAATGATGTGAACCAATGCTATAAAAGACAAATATGAAACATATTTGTACAGAGAAGAGGCCAAGACAAAACATGTTTGCACAGAGAAGATGCCAAATTCTGCCTGGAATAGTCACAGGCTTTAAAGAGGAGGTAACATTTGATAGATAGATATATATATTTTAGGGCCGCACCCAATGCATATTTAAGTTCTCAGGCTAGGGGTCAGATCAGAGCCACAGCTGCCGGCCTATGCCACAGCCACAGCAATGCCAAATCCAAGCTGCATCTATGACCTACACCGCAGCTCACAACGCCAGATCCTTGACCCACTGAGCAGGGCCAGGAATCAAACCCACATCCTCATGGATACTAGTTGGGTTTGTTCCTGCTGAGCCATAGTGGGAACTCCCGAGATATGTTCTTTAAAATAAATGGGAATTCACCTGGCAGGTGAGGCAAAGAAAAGGGAATTCCATGCAGTACAGAAACAGAAGGGATAATGGTGGGATGCTCCATCCACTAACACAGCATGGACTCTGGGAGCTAGAAAACAATCAACACGCATAGAGCTTAATTATATGTTATACATTGTTTGAAAGTAGCTAGAATAAGTCACTTAATTTTCAACACGCAAGGTGAATTCTATTCTTGTGCCCATTTTTAAAGACGAGGAAACTAAGGCTCAGAGATTCTCATAAAGCTAGTAAGCAGCACAGTACGGAAGTCTGATCCAGGCAGTCTGGCTTCAGAATCCATCGCCGTAAGTCCTTAGAGATGATCTATTGATGACACCTCAATAAATACAAGGGGAAAAAATGGGGCCCTGAGCGGTCATATAAGGTCAGGGACAAGATCTCAGGTCCCCTTTCTTTTATATCACACGATCTGCTCTCGCTCCTGAGGATCCCTATAAACTCTCAAATCATGGGAGGCACCCCAAATCAACAGGTGCTTCACGGAGCACACTCTGGGCCCCATATTCCGCCTTGAACAGAAGCCTGCCTCTGTTATCTGTGCAACATATTTTATCAATATGTAATCTGCCACTACGGTAAACTGGGAAAACTCGAGAAGGAAGTAATCAAGAATCCTGGCATCCTTCGCACTAGCAATGCTTTAAGCTCATTATGTGTCCTTAGGCAAATTTCTTGATCTTTCTCATCCTCGGGTTTAAAGGAAATAAAAGGAGGGAGGCACCAGATAGTCCATGTGAATTAATGGATTAAGGACCTGTGTTCTGGAATCAGGCCCAGATTTGAATCTGAGCACAACTGCCCCTTAGCTATGATATCGTAGGCAAGTTAATCTCCCTAACCCTCACTATGCTCATCTAGAACATCAGCATAAAAACAGTACCTATTTCATAACAGTTTGTTGCAGTGACAAAATGAGACAGTGGCTATAAACATGCAAAATGCAGGAGTGTTACGGTCAGCGATTGTAGGGTCACTGCCCTATAGACTATTCATACTTAGAAAAATTTTAAGGAAATTTCTATTCATTTAATATCATATTTAATACATGTAAAAATACATGCAACATATATCTAAGTTATAAAGCAAACAAATAAGCACCCACCACCCACCTTAAGAAGTAAAACATCACCAGTAGTACTGGCACATACGCATGTGGCTTGTGGTCTGTCCTACCCCTCTGCCTTCCCCCAGCTTCCTATGAAAACTCATCTTGAATTCTGTATTTATCATTCCTTCTCCTTTTGAATAGTTATATCACATAGGTGCCTATCCATACCCATATTGTATATTGGTTTGACCTTAACCTTTACAAAAATAACATGCTATACATATTATCCTCTGCAATCCCAGATTGATGCAATGTTAATAAAAGTTACTCTTGTTACAGGATAATTGCAACTCATTGACCCAGCTGTCAAATAATCCACTCTGTGAGCATTTATTCATTCTCTGTGAATGAACCTTGACATTGTTTCCAGGTTTGCAGTATTATTTACACTGCTGCTATGAACACCTTTGGACCTGTTTGTTGGGCCACACGGGCAAGAGTTTCCAACAGAGTGTACTTTGTTTTGTTTGTTTTTTGCCTTTTGTCATTTTAGGGCCACACCGGCGGCATGTGGAGGTTCCCAGGCTAGGGGTCTAATTGGAGCTGTAGCCACTGGCCTACGCCGCAGCCACAGCAACACAGGATCTGAGCTGCGTCTGCGACCTACACCACAGCTCACGGCAACGCCGGATCATTAACCCACTGAGCAAGCACAGGGATCGAACCCGCAACCTCATGGTTCCTAGTCAGATTTGTTAACCACTGCACCATGACAGGAACTCCCAGAGTGTACTTTGAAGGTGGAACAAACTAGGTGAAATTTCAGCCTTACAAGCTGTTTAAATATTTCTCAAGGCAAAATTAACCCTCAAAAGGGGGTGCAGTTTCTACTCCCCTGACCAATGCATAAGTTTCCACTGGTCTACAACGTCCCCCCTTCACACTTTGCTCTTAGCAAATGTGTTGAAGCTTGCTGGCATGGAGGTCTTAAGATGAAAGCTCATTGCAGCTTCTGGTTTGCGTTTCCCTGATTATTGAGGTTGACTAACTTTTCATAGATTGATGGCTTATTTATATTTCCTTCTCTGTGAAATGCCTCTGTCTTTGACCGTTTCTCTACTAAGCTGTCACTTTTTAATTGCTTTGTTCTCATATATTCCTCATATTCTTTTTGCTCTGTAGGTCTTTATATATTCTAGATTGCATTTCAGTTATACTGTTTCAAGTATCTTCTCTCCCAGGTTGTGACTTATTATTTTGTTTTCTTTATGGTGACTTCTGGTTTTAAAAAACAAAGGTTATTTTTAACAGTTAAATGTATCACTCTTTTCTAGGTTCAAGTTTTCATTTAAAAAAAAAAAAGGCCATAAACCCAAATTATAAAGCCATTGTCCTTATTTTCTTGTTTTTCCTTTCACTCTTTAAATAATGAAGAATAAAGATTCAACTTCATTTTTTTCTGTATGGATGACAAATTCTCCTAACATTATTTATCAACTAATCTTTACTTTACCCAGTGATCTATAATGCCACTTTCGTCATGTATCATTTCCATATATGCACGGTCTGTTTCTGGGTTCTGTGGTCTACACCACTGTTCTATGTGTATATTCTTGTTATCTGTAGAATCCTTCGTTTATCACTTAAAAAAAAAAAAAAAAAAACCACTGTCTTGCCAACTGGCAGAGCAAGTCCCTCTCTCTTCCTCTTCAGAAGCATGTTGCCTGGGTCTTGGATCTTTAGAATCAACTTGTCCAGTTGCCTCAAAGCACTTCTGTGAATTTTTGTTTTGATCTGTAACATTAACTTGGGGAGGTTTAACATCTTTACGTTTTGTTGTTTCTAATAAATAAGCATGGTGTTTGTCTTCTTTTAATATATTTCAGGAAATTTTATGTCCTCCATAGGGACCATACACTTTGAGACATTTTTCATCTAATGCTCTTGTATATGGCATCTTTTTATTTTTTTGTCTGTCTTTTTAGGGACATACCCGCAGCATATGGAGGGCCCCAGGCTGGGGATCCAATCAGAGCTGCAGCCACCAGCCTATCCCACAGCCACAGCAACATGGGACCCGAGCCACATCTGCGACCTACACCACACTCACAGCAACCCCAGATCCTTAATCCACTGACCGAGGCCAGGGATCGAACCCGTCCTCATGGTTGCTAGTCGGGTTTGTTAACCACTGAGCCACAATTAAGTTACATTTTCTTTGCTCTTGCTATTGACTTTTGTATACTCATCTTATTTCCAGGAACTCTTACTCATCCATATTTTGTGTTTTCTACGTAATCACAGCATTTGTAGCTTTCTTTCCAATCTTAATACCTTTTCTTTCCCTAACTGTGCCCTGAAACAATGCTTAAGAAGTTCCGAGAGCTCACTCTCTCTGCCAGCACTCACAACGAAGTCATGTGAGCACAGGGAGATGGTGCTCACGAGCCCGGAACTCTGGCCTCACAAGAAACCATGCTGCTCCCTTGGTCTTGGGACTTCCAGCCTCCAGAATGGTGAGAAAATACATGTGTTGTTTAAGTCACCTAATTAATGATATTTTGTTATAGCAACCCTCACTAAGATATCTAATGACGCAATAAAAATGATGTTGTACTTAGGATCCAGTTATTCTCCTTACTCCATGTTAACTAGTCTGCTATACTGCCAGGGGAAGCATAAGGGCGGTACTTCTGTTCTTAACTGCTCCTTTATTTGATAGAGGCTGTTAACTAAGGGTCCTCATTAGGTACCTCAAGAGAAATTAAACAGTATGTATTTGATGACTGTGTTCATATTCACTCCTTTTACGGCTGATTGCTAAGGTTCCGTGTATGTCTTATGTCCCAATCCCCCCCTCAAATTTAGGATGAGACCTAAGTTAAAAGCCTGAAGGGCTGTGGGAGCAGAGGTAAAATTTTATTTCTACTTATGGAAAGACAGATAAGAGTAATGAGTTGATCGTGTCTATGGAGATACAGGTAAGAATGTGTGCCTCAGTAAGTAAGGATTATGTTTAACTGCAAAGCACAAATAAGTGGCTTAATTAAACAAGGCAGAGATTTATTCGCATCTCCAAAAGTCCAGAAGGAGACTGTCCAGGACGGGTAAGGAGGTTCCATGGTCACCAGAGATCCCAGCTTCTTCTGTCTGCCATCCTGAAGATCATCTCGTGGTCCCAGATGGCTACTTGATTCAGCGATAATGTCCACATTCCAGAGAAGAAAACGCCAGGTGAGGGCCTGGAGAAGCACACAGGATGAACCTCCCAAAAGAGTTAGCTCACTGAAGGGACTTTCCTGGAAACCCCACCAAATGGCTTCTGCTTATAGCCCCTAAACAGTCCTTAACTGCAAAGGAGAATAGCAACGCAGTTTTAGCTGTCACCCCCAATAAAATACGTGTTCTGTAAATGTAGAAGGAATAAGAGATTTGGGGCCGTATATTGACCACATTTCTTATTTTCTGTATTTTACAACGCTTTGACACATTGAGGCCTGGCAGACCGTGTCAGGGACTGTCCCATGCCCCTCTGCCCTGAATGTTAATGTCTAGAGACAATAAACCACTTGCCCATAAGCATGCCTTTGACACATACACCAGGCAATCCTGAGTTCATACTCCTCATTAGCCTCCCTTGATTAGGCTCCTGCAGTCCAGTCCTGAAGTCACCTCAGGGCCAGGCCCTGACAACGAGGGACTATCTCCATGGCCCACTGCCGGCGGGAATGTCTTCAAATTGTCCAGTCCCAAACTTGCTCGCCTTTCCTCCACCCTGTCTCACCCACTCTTCCCCCGTGACAATGACAACGACGGCTCTGAGCGCGCGCTCCCCGCTTCTGCCTCCTGACCTGCCCCGGGGGCTCTCCATGTGCTCCTGCACGGTGGGTGCACACGCTCCTCTTGAGAACCCCAAGTAATGAGCTCTTCTTTCAAAGACAGCTGCTTCCGTGTCTGTCGAGTATACCATGCCTGATTAAAACAAATCCCAGACAGGGAGGCAACTGGAAAGCTTTCCCACAATATGGTTTTCCACAACAGAAAGCTGGAATCCTGGCAACATCTGAAAGTTCTCTCACAAAAAAAAAATCTGCTTACTACGCATTTGGCAGGAGAAAAGTAAGCCACTCTTGCCTCAGCGTCTCTCCTGAACTCCAGACTCATTAACCTTCACCCTCCCAAAAATAAGCTAGAAAGTCTACAATTAAACTATTTCCAGGAGTTCCCGTTGTGGCACAGCAGAAACGAATCCAACTAGGAACCATGAGGTTGTGGATTCGATCCCTGGCCTTGCTCAGTGGGTTAAGGATCCGGCGTGGCCGTGAGCTGTGGTGTAGGTCGCAGATGTGGCTCAGATCTGGGGTTGCTGTGGCTCTATCGTAGGCCAGCAGCAACAGTTCCGATTGACCTCTGGCCTGGGAACCTCCACAGGCCGCAGGCGCGGCCCTAAAAAGAAAAGACAAAAACCAAAAAAAAAAAAAAAAAAAAAGAAACTATTTCCAAAACTAAACTTATGTGCCCTTTCCTCAAATCTGCTTCCACGTCCATGTTCCTCAGTTGCAGAAAGAAAACGTCACCATCTGCACAGCCACCCAAGCAGAGCTTTGAATTACGTTCTAATCGCCTTTACTCTTACACCAACGGCTGTTCGTCACCACTAGAGCCTGGGCAGGAGCTATGTGTGCTCAGAACCTCCCACCCAGAGCCTAGCACAGGATCTGGCACAGAACTGGAACACAACGGAAGAGTCCACATGAATCCTAAATGCTCATGTCACCTCTCATCCCCACTTTACTAACCTTTCTAGGCTTCTTGAGTAGCTTCCCAACTGCCTCTAGGCTTTCCTCCTTCTAACCCTTCACCTGTCTGCACTGCTCTTTCTAAAGCACAATGCTGATGAGAGTCCCTGTTTGTTTGTCTATTGATTGATTGATTAATTTTAATTTTTCCTTTTTAGACCCATACCCATGGCATATGGAGGTTCCCAGGCTAGGGGTGGAATCTGAGCTACAGCTGCCGGCCTACACCACAGCCACAGCAATGCCAGATCCAAGCCGTATCTGGGACCTAGACCACAGCTCACGGTAACGCCGGATCCTTAACCCACTGAGTGAGGCCAGGGATCGAACCTACATCCTCATGGATACTAGTCGGATTCGTTTCCACTGCACCACCATGGGAACTCCTAAACGTCCCTGTTTTAAAACCTTCTATGGCTCCTCACTGCCAAAGCCCTCTGCAAGCTTTGCAACACCCTTTACGATCCGGCCTCATACCACGTCTCATGTTTTATCTTTGAGTGCTTCACATACTTTTTTACGTTTCTGGACCTCTGCTCGTGCTATTCCTCTGCTGAAAACTAACCTAACTATTCCTTCCCTTCTGTGCCCCACCATTTGGTTCCACCATCACTAGAGTGTCCCTTACACCATATCACACCAGCTCCAGATTTTATCTTCCCCACCCAACCCCCAACATCCTACACTGTTGAGTTCCCTCAGTGCAGGAGTCCTATTATATTCACCCCGACCAATCCAGGCTGTCTGGGTGCAGGGCATATAGAAGGTGCCCACCTTTTCCGAATGACTTCTAAGTTTTAAAAGGTTCAGATTAACTGTAAACAGCCACAGGAAATTAACCACAAACCACAAGATACAACCAAAGTGGACTATGTGCTCAGACATTAATAAAACAATCCCAAAAGGTCAAGTGCAACAAACTAAAATTAGTATGCTAGGTATCCTACGAGATTTGATAAAATGAGCATGGTGGGTAAAAGAGTGATATACCTCATTTAAAACAATTGCAACAACAGTAATAACAGCTAGGATGCATGGAGCACTTGATTTGGTTATGTGCTTCTAAGTAAGTCAGATGTATTTTTTACTGTGTTCTTCACAGCAGGCCTATAGAAGCAGGACTACTATTATCCCTGGTTTATTCAGAGAAAAGCAAAACAAAAATCCAAGGCAGGCAAAGTTAAGAAACTCACCAGGGGTCACCCACCTGCGGAGTAAAGTGGGGATTCAAACGTAGGCTTTCTGACTGCACAGCCTTAAGGAAACTGCTATGAGAGACCACCTTTTTTTTCAGATGACAGGTACAGCAGAAAAACTAACTCAAGCTGCACACTTGTCTGGACAAACAGGACCCTGAGGTCCAAAGCACAACAGGGAGCTAATGGATGAAAAGTAAAGACACAAAAATAAAAATATCAAGAGTTCCCGTTGTCACTCAGCCGAAACAAACCCGAATAGTATCCATGAGGATATGGGTTCGACCCCTGGCCTTGCTCAGTGGCTTAAGGATCCGGCGTTGCCGTGAGCTGTGCTGTAGGCCCACAGCTATAGCTCCGATTCATTCAACCCCTGGCCTGGGAATTTCCATATGCCACAGGTACAACCCTAAAAGACAAAAAAAAAAAAAAAGGAAAGAAGAAAAATATCAATACTGTGGATGCACAATTCTGACAGCTGAAAATCAAGCTACTATACATATCCTGTCACAGACTGTGGGACTAGCACAGAAGCCAAGCATGTAGTTCTGAAGGGACTTAACTGCTGCTGATTCCTGCCAAAAGTCTCACTCTCTAAAAAAATGAGCATGACGAATCCCTGAACAATCTTTCTAACAATTTCAACTCTTAGCAGGAAGGAAATTATTGAAAGGAATAATGAAAGGAACAGATACTGTGAATTTAAACTGTAAAGAGACACTGCTTGATAAGAAAGCAAGAAGAATATGTAAAGATAGCCTGGTAGAGAAATTAATGATCACTTATTTTCTGGAAGGATCTCAAGACTGAGAATCAGAAAGAACAGAGGTAACAGTATTTCTCTCTTCACTCATAATTCTCCATGAAACCAAAACCCATCATGTATTGAACTCTGGATGTACCTTGCATGGGGCACTGGTCAGAAGTCAGCAGTGAGGGTTCCAGTTATGCAGAGCCAAGGAGTCACAAGGCAGCAGGAAGGAAAACGCAGCCTTCATGTACCGACGTGCACCTCTTAAAAGCTGTGTGATTTTGCCATGTTTCTTCACCTCTCAGTTTCAGGTGTCCTAACCTGTAAAATGGGGTAATACTATCTTCTTCTTAGGGTGACAGCTAAGTGAAACAATGAGAAAATGCACTTAGCTCAGGACCTAATATGCAGTAAGCATACAATAAATGTCAGCCATTAATGACCTTGTAAGATATTCCTCTCTAACTCACAAACTTTGGGATTATCTCTCATTTTCTACAATAATTTGTTTGCTGTTGCTCCCACCAATCTTCAGGGCATATAATGCAAACCCTGAAAGCAAAATACATAATGTGATTCTGCCCTCATTTTCCTGTCAATGTTTCAGTGCAATCCGACTGAACAACAAACATTTAGGAGCACCCTTGTGGCGCAGTGGGTTAAGCGGCTCAAGCCACTGCTGTGGCAAAGGTTTGATCCCTAGCCTGGGGAACTTCCACGTGCTGCAGGCACAGCCAAAAAAACAAAAAGCAACATTTACAAAGCTGTGAAGTGTCACTGCTGGGCTCAGCTGGACGAGGGCAAATGGGTAATTTGAGTAAGAGACAACCCTGCCTCTAAGGATTGCTTGCTATCTTTTGGGGACAAAGAGAAACTACCATTCATCTCTCCTAAATGAGCTACAAAGGTTAGGATGTAATCCAGTTGGCAATGACAAGTAATGCCCAAAATAGCCATAGAAACATGTCTTTTGTGGTTCTAATAGATCGTCCAGCAACTTAAAAAAAAATAGATGACTCTGAGAAGTGTACTTGCAGCAAACGGTGGATCTCATATGGGCTGATCTTGAAAGTCAGCTGTTCTGAGTTGTGCGTGTATATTAAGAGGACAACACAAGAAAAAGAGGGGGGAAAAAAGATGAATGATCTAAGCATGAGATACTAAGATGAGATGATGGGAAAAAACACATGGAAAATTACCTTGTTTACCTCTAGTCCATGAAGCAGTACTAGCTCAAGGTGAGTGAGGAGAGCAAGCCTGGCTTGGAAATATTAGAAAGATTTTTGTTCCCTTCAAAACGTACACAGCTTTATTTACTTTTTCTTATTATAAAAGTAATACATGTTCAATGCTAATAAAAAGTAGAATATACAAAAGTGTAAAGAAATAAGGAAAATCACACAGAATCTCCCCAAAAATCATGACACATACTGGCATGTCCTCTTCTAGACTTTTCCAAGAATATACTTATGTCAATTACCTCTTTTTCAAAAAGGGAATAATATCAGACATGCTATTTGATACTTTTTCTCCCCTACTTCCATGTATCATACTCATCTTTCTACTCAATAGAATATCCCAAAATCAAAGTCACAGGGAAACTTCCTGCAGGTACATTACCTGACACTGTGAGAGCATGAGAAAAGGAACTTCAGGACACAAAACTTGGATTAGAAGACCCCTGTGGTCTGTTTCTGCTGTCGGATACCATATGTCTACCCTGAGACCAGCCTAGCAACAGTGGAAAGTGCCTTGGTAGCTGGGGTTGCCTGCGTGGGGCGGGCAGCTTGTGCCCCCCCAGTCTGCCTGGCTGTGGGCAGCAGGGTCTGCAGAATCACACGCAGGCACTGAACACCTGACTCTGAAAGTCCTGCTGCCCCAGCCTCAGAGTCTTTCAAGTGGGAGTCTGGAGAAGAGCCCCTCGGCTCACTAGGATCCCGCAGGACACACTTTTCTGCCCCTGTAGCCTGGACTTACGATCACTCCAGGTTGGTCATTAGGCTCTTTTTGTTCACCCCATTGCTTTCCCGCCCACAGATTCATCACCCCGTTTAAACAGGAATACTCATCTGCACAACTTCTCACAACTTTGAGGGGAATATTAAAAGCAGCTCTGCAGAGGAAAGAAAGATGGCTGAAGAAAGTAACTAATTAAAATTAAAATTTTAAAAGTTAAATTTCAATAAAGATGGCTGAGATGCTCAAACGGCAATTAATTTCCTACTGTTCCCAGACAAGGAAAGGATAAAGCTAAGGAACTCCATCTTTCCTGAAGTCTGGTAAACTGCATTATGAATACAAAAAACCGCTCAAGTGTGCAGAAAATACCTTAAAACAAAAAGTCAAGGGTCCATAATATAGGGTCTGAATTGGGAGTCAACAGGATCTGAGCTGCATTTAGCACCACTCTGTCGGGCGGAGGGGAGAGGACACGCGGCCCAAGGCAAAGCTGGAGGCTGGGTGGCCCAGACAGAGTAGGGACTTCCAGAATGTCAACTGAAGAACCGGCTCAACAGCAGCCAACTTCTAAAAAACTGCAGCAGACTAGCGGGAAGACCTGGGAGGGGCTGATGCCAGCTCTGAAAAGAAAAGCATTAACCTGTTGTGGTGCAGTGGAAAATTCAACTAGTATCCATGAGGATGTGGGTTCTATCCCTGGTCTCTGGTGTCACTGGGAGCTGCGGTGCAGGTCTACAGACCAGGCTCTGAACCCATGTTGCTGTGGCTGTGGTGTAGGTCGGCAGCTACAGCTCTCATTCGAACCCTAGCCTGGGAAACTCCATATGCTGCATGTGCAGCCCTCAAAAGCAAAAACGAACAACAAAAAAAAAAACTGAGTAGATTTTATGTAATCTTTATTAATAAAGTACTAGTACTCTGCAAATTTCCAGAATCTTGTAAAAAAAAAAAAAAGGTAATTGTGTGTATACAATTGTACACAACACATACATCAAGAGATCAGAGAGAAAAATAAAAGGAAGCTACGAAAACCAGAGCCCACCTGTCATCACTTGGAGATGAACTATGTCACCGCTAGTTATACTTTTGGTCTTTACTGCTCGTAAACTATTCATAAACGGTCCTAGGAAAACCGTCCAAAAACAAAGTATGTGAAAAGAAGGTAGGTTAGTCTTGAAGATATGTAGGTTTGATACTAACCACTGTTCAGCAGGCCCCTTCAGTTAGGGGTAAGGCTTAATATCCCATTGGGATCATTCAGGTGTCAACACGTATTGCCTGCTCTATGCCAAACACTGATCAAGATGCACTGCACAAAGAAGATTGCCTAGTCTCCAGGCAATAAAGACTAGGCAATCTAGTCCACAAACAAAACAGATCTAGTCTAGTCTAATCTATACACCAAACAGGCAAGGAAACCAGTACTTACAACCTGACATACAGCAATGCTCAATAATAAACACTGAGTGTCTGAATCAATACTGTAACAGAAGGGTGCACAAAAAACAAGGGTCTTCCCAAAGGAAATTCATTCTTTTGCCGCAACACAGATGAACCTGAAAGTTCACCATTTTGTACACCTGTACACAGAAACCATCCCTTAAAGAACAAACAAGTAGTGAATACCGTAACAGATAGGAGTTACCCAGGTTCAGGACACAGAAAGGGGCAGGGGAGCGACAGTCAGGAAAAATATTATCACTCATCTTACATAAAAGAGTAAGTATTTTAATTCTTGTCCTTAGAAACTATGAAGACTCTCATGATTTGGAAATAAGACTGTACCAAACAATGGCCAAAGGAGAATCGTCCATTCTATGCCTTTTCTTTCACCTGGTCGCTCAGAAATATAATGTTATCTGTAAAGAAGCCAAAGCATAAAGATTATTTTCAGAACTCTTTCTTCATCTCATTTAATCACCCCCCTCTACCACATACATATATTTATGTGTATGTGGCAACGTTCACAGAAAAGATTTTAGACAAATTCTCAAAATATTATGTTCTTGCTAGGCTGCCTGCTATGTTCTGGAGAGGTATATAAATAGGTATAATGGAGCTAAAAGTTGGGCTTTGACTGTTTATAAACAATTCAGACCTGGAGTTCCCGTCGTGGCTCAGCAGTTAACGAACCCTACCAGCATTCAAGAGGACGTGGGTTCAATCCCTGGCCAATGGGGATAAAGCACCGGCGTTGCTGTGAGCTGTGGTGTAGGTTGCAGATGCGGCTTGGATCCAGCGTTGCTGTGGCTGTGGCGTAGGCTGGCGGCTACAGCTCCGATTGGACCCCTAGCCTGGGAATCTCCATATGCCGTGGCTGTGGACCTAAAAGACCAAAAAAAAAAAAAAAAAAAAAATTCAGACTTTGTGAGAACTGGGACATTTCAGTGTTAAATTTATGCCTTTAAGTCTGAATACTCGCATAGAACACACACTATATTTTTAAATTTTAAAACAGTGAGTTTTATAAACTTATTCTTGGGAAAACTCTTACTAATTAATGTTACAGAGAGAACATTTTTATCCAAGAACATCAGACACTGATCTTAAAATGTTGTCCAGAAAGGGTTAGCTTAGAACAAGCAAAGGAAAAGAAGTAGCATCTCCTATATAATACTGAAGGATCTATATTCTTATAACTTTAGAATTATTCAAAAAACAGTTATTATATAATACCTGAGTATTCAGTCATTACATAGTCTTCTAAGTAGAATAATTTGGCACAGAATGTTTACTTCAGAAGAGATGATCTGAACTGACATCACTGTGTAAAAAGGCAACAGTGCCACCCACTGGTGGTTATTTTTAGGTTTGCACACACTGATCCCTAGGAGAAAAAAGTATAGCCTACAAAACAGATCTGCCAAATTAAATATATTTCCTTCCAATCTAATGTCACTGAAGATCTGTTTTATTTTACTATTAGCCATAAACCTATTTTAACTGCTTAATCATCCAGGTGAGTAGTGACAAGGAAAAAAAAAAAGGCAGATAATTTGAAATGTTTCTATTTGGTCTGGTTTATAACAATCTGCAAAACCCACAATTTGCCCGCTCATTAGGTTTACAGTGGAATATGAAAGTGTTAAATGCTTCAAAAACACACAATCAACAGGTTTCATTAGAAAGCTTGGTCTTCCACTGCTGAAATCGCAGGTACAGTTCTATACCATATATAGGTCTGGGGGAATTTTTTCAATGGGTAGATACCTCTGGAGACATGACCCAAGGAAGAACAGAGCATGCAGGAAGTGGTTTACAGTCAAGACATTGGAGAACTATGAAAGCAAAGTGGTCAGAAAGAAACTCATTTAAAGTTTAATAATGAGGGGAGGAAGATATCTATGTTGGCTTTCAAGGTCAATACACTTTCATAGAAAAAAAGAAAATGTACGATTATTATTTACAACTGAGTATAATGTATCAATATGGCACAGCAGCTGAGGCATGAACTCTGGAGCAAGTGAAAAGATAAAAAGAAAATCTGCCAATTAAGAGACTTAAATTGTCAGTCTTTTGGCCCAGAACTGTAAGAAAAATCATTTCTGTTGCTTGAAAAAAAAGAGAGGGAGACCTAAAATAAATATATAAATCATGTAATATAATGTATGGACTGGTATTTATTAAGCAATCAAGGAAATTTCACCTGGTAAAAAAAAATTAACAGTAATTTCTTTTTTTTTTTTTTTTGTCTTTTTGCCTTTTTATGTACAGCCGCACCAGCAGCATATGGAGATTCCCAGGCTAGGAGTCTAACAGGAGCTGTAGCTGCCGGCCTTCGCCACGGCCACAGCAACGCGGGATCCGAGCCGCGTCTGCAACCTACACCACAGCTCACGGCAATGCCGGATCCTTAACCCACTGAGCAAGGCCAGGGATCGAACCCGCAACCTCATGGTTCTTAGTCGGATTCATTAACCACTGAGCCACGGAGGGAACTCCAGTAATTTCTTAATATTAGGTGTGATGATAACACTACAGTTAAGTTTTTAAAAAGAATTCTTGGGAGTTTCCATCATGGCGCAGGGGAAAGGAATCCGACTAGGAACCATGAGGTCACAGGTTCGATCCCTGGCCTCGATCAGTGGGTTAAGGATCCGGCGTGGCCGTGAGCTGTGGTAATAGGTTGCAGAAGCGGCTTGGATCCTGGGTTGCTGTGGCTGTGGTGTAGGCCGGCAGCTGTAGCTCTGATTAGACCCATGGCCTGGGAACCTCCATATGCTGCAGGTGTGGCCCTAAAAAGACAAAAAAAAAATGATATAATGTCTGGAGTTCCCTTCAAAATAATCCAGATGGAGGAAAGGTGGGCTAGGGCATGGCTGAAATAGCACTGGTCATCTCCTGATAACTGGTGAAGGTACATTATAGTTTTTCCTTTTTCTTCTTCTCTCTCCTTGTGTGTATGTTTGACATTTTCCACAGTTAAAAAATTAATTTTTAAATGACATCTATATATCAGAAGTTCATAAATAGTGAGATACTATTATAAGTAGCTATTTATCAAAACAAGGTTTCTCAGTGTTTATATCCAGAAAAAAACTAGAGAATGAACACTTAATAACCAATTTATCCACAAGGTCAAAATGCATGATCTCATTAAAAGATGCATTTTCAATAAACTTTTAGTTTTTATATGTATGTATTAAGGTTCTTTTAGTCTATTATGTTCTAAAAACATCTGAAATGATAACACAATCAATAAAAAACCTAACAGCTACTGTCACTGAATTTTAAAAAATACTTTTAAATTTCTATTTATGTTTGTATTTTCGTCACATATAACAGAATGAATAATAAAAGACTCATGGCCACAGACTATACTAAGATACACCCCTGAAGAAAAAATGGAATTAAAAAAAGCAAGTTCAGAAAAAAGGGAATAAAACAACATTTCCAAATATTGAAATTTGTAATTTTTTATGACATATTAAATTGCTATAGCATTCAGATCCATTAATACCTTTAAGAACAAGGATTTTATATCAAAATTTTAACGTCAACTTAAACATGCCCAAAGGAATATACTGTTTTCAAAATTCTTACAGAAATTTTCAGAAAAGTTTGAAAACTCTGCTCTAGAGAATATCTTATTTTCCTTTAAGCTTCCGTGTTCTGTATTTTGTTTGACAAGGACAATAAAAATTTAAAACTAAATCATGTTAAGTACCAAATAGGTTTTGAATAAATCCACACAAATGTTTCATGCCACTCACATTAGTAAAACTCTGTCTTGGCACGTGCTTCTCCCTGTTCAGGTCAGGTCCTCCCAAAGACACTAGCTTAAAGGTTTTCTAAGTCTAAATAATAAGTACTGGCATAGTTGATCCAACTGTTAACTCTAAAATTACTTGGGAAGCAAAACTGTGAGTACAGGTATAATTTTCTAAAGGAAGAGAGACACGTAGACAGCGTAGCAAGCCCACAAACCATGCTCGGGACTCTGCCGGTAAGGTGCCTGACATTCTCATTAGCAGCAGTACTCAAACGTACAACATAGTCAAGCTTTTAAGATGGAAAGCAGAAAAAAAAAAAAAAATGGGCTATCTCCTAAGAGTCTTACCAGCTATAATGGTTGTTGCTTGTCGTCTCACATTATTTTTATCTGTGTATTCCCCATAGTCTACTTTCCCTTCCACGTAAACGCGAGACCTGAGAGAAATAAGATTGAGTTTTCAGTCTGATGTTCCAATATGCTTTACAAGAGAGGCAGGTCAGAGGGGGTAACGAGTATAAACTAAGGATGAGGTGGATGGTCGTACGTAACCTCATTTTTTGCTACCCTATCTCAAAGTTCAGATTTAATAATTCAGAAACACAATGTACACACAGCCTTGACACACCTAGAAAAAAGGGAAATCTTTCTGTCCTTGAACTGACTGTGGTCTTTATGGAAGTTAAAAACCAAACCAAAATCAAACAAAACAATCCACTCACTGTTCAAAATCTTAAGCCAGGCTCGCTTGATGCAGACCTGGTACCTCTTTTGTGGAGCAGCAGCTGAGCAGACTCCAGCGCTCGTCATGGTCGACAAAAAGCCCAAGGAAAGGGTCGAAACTGAGACCAACGATCACCTTAATTTGAATGTGCCGGGGCAGGATGGTCCTGTGGTGCAGTTTAAGATCAAGAGGCATCCACCACTTAGGAAACTAACAAAAGCCTATTGCGAATGACAGCATCTGTCAACCAGGCAGATCAGATTCCAATTTGACAGGCAGCCAATCAATGAAACAGACACAGCTGCAGAGCCGGAAATGGAGGGTGAAGATACAGTCGATGTGTTCCAGCAGCAGACAGCGTCTTCTAAAAAGGCAACCTGCTACGTCACTCCAGAATTCTATTCCTCCAGACCAAGAAGACAGTCTCGATTAGAGAACTACAACTTGGTTCCACCACATCCTGACTACAACAGCAGAGTTTTCTCTAGTCTTTCATCTTCCCTCTCCCCATTCCTTTATTGTACATAAAGTAACTGGTGTATCGCACAAACATATTGCTTTTTGTTTTTTTGACTAAAACGGTCAACGACATGCTTTGATTGACATCAAATGGAGATGAGATGGGGAAAAATGCTGGTTCTGTGAAAATACCCCTTTGTCCATTAGTGGCCTGCTCATTCAGTTTTTTTTTTTTTGTCTTTTTTTGCCTTTTTTAGTGCTGCGCTTGTGGCATATGGAGGTTCCCAGGCTAGGGATCGAATCGGAGCTGTAGCCACTGGCCTACGCCACAGCCACAGCAATGCGGGATACGAGCTGCGTCTGCGACCTACACCACAGCTCACGGCAACGCCGGATCCTTAACCCACTGAGCAAGGCCAGGGATAGAACCCGCAACCTCATGGTTCTTAGTCAGATTCGTTAACCACTGAGCCACGACGGGTTACTCCCAGTTCTTATCTTTATATCCCAGTAAGTTATTTCGCTTTAACAAAAAAAGAACAACAGAAAAATCTTAATCTATCTTGTTCTATTGGAGAATTTTAATGTTTTTCATCTATCACTGTCAAAACCAAGGGAAACTTTATAACTTTTTTATACGTAGCTATTCCATGAAGAGCAATCTGTTTTTAAGTAGGGATAAATTACTCTAAAAGAAAGGAATCCTAGGTTGTTTTCCCTTCAAGCGTCTTGTTGCTTAAATAAACTTGTTTATTATTTATTATAAGTTCTTAACAGGTTAAACCATGCTAAAACCTTTAAATCAGTCACATGCGGCAATGTACTATGCACATAGTATTAAGCACTGAATACATACCTCTTAAGTAACATAATTAGTGTTACTATATAAATAAAGGAGCTACAGTGCGTGAGAGCACCCAGTTCCACTTTTTTAAAGCATTCAATCTATAAGGTTCTTCCTTCCTCAACTTACCCCTTTTTCACATACTGATACGCCACATCTCGGAGGCCTGGTCGGAAAACTGAAATCCTATGCCATGTTGTCTTTTGACTGACATCACCTAAATCACAAGATCAGGAAACGTGGTTACAAATGCAAGGACAAGGTGGCCAGCAAAACCAATGCCGCAATTTCTGAGAACACCGCAGAATTAGAAAAGATCCTTTCTCAACGCGGCTTATCGCTAATTAGGTAACTGACAACAAATAATGTTTATTTATTGCCGATAAAATTAAAACCCCAGTCTTCTATACTCACCCATTTGGTATGCTTCATTTTCCCCTGATCGCCACATCTCATTTGTTGCGAGAGAGAATATTGTGACTGGGTTTTTCCCTTCCACCTGCCTCATGACAGGGTCCTGACCTACTCGACCAAGTAACTGCACACGATTCAGAGCTGAAATGCAATGTGTAGATAAATTGAGATGGCAAGAAATGTCCAGGAGATGAACAGCTACAAACACTACTTCAACTTCAACCTCGGCATTAAACAAATCCCAAGTCCTAGAAGGTCAGAAAATAAGTCGAAGGGGGCCGATAAAGGAGGTCGGGGGGCAAAAGAGCGTCGGCAAGAAAAGAAGACATATTCGTGGAGGAAGTGGCCCCACAAAATAAACATTAAGCTCTTTATCATAAGCTCTTCTTTAAAATACTTTAAACGACTTTTTTACCCTGTCTGTATTGTTAAAAGAACAAATCTGAAATCTGAAGATCTTCATTAATACAAGGGACTATTTCTGTGACATAGCAGCTTTCATAACACTCACTACTTCAGCTGAAGAGCACATACCCTTGAAAGACTTAGATAATCACATAGGACTAAAGGACATTCTTTAAGAGTGAATGAAAACTAAATGAGGGAAGAAGGGCCCAATTTACACTAGCCACCCCCGCCCCCGTGCAGCCTTATGGGACAAGGCCAAGATCAGAGACACAAATATGAGCCAAAAGCTTGGTACCAGGTTATAACCTAACGAGTGCACCTCCTCTGCAACATATCTGCTAATACTAGCAGCTGCTATCAATAACCGCTTTAAATTTGGAAATCAGCTCCTACTTACATCTTTCGAGAACCAAACTGCTAGCTACTTCGGATTCATGTCTTACAAATTGATGAAGTACCTAAAGTGGGACAAAAGAGTAAAATGGCTTTAATTCGAGGGAAAGGCAAATGCAAACAGAAGCCCTGTTCACATCTGGGCCCCGTCCAGTCAGCAGCACCTAGGGAGTACACGCACAGGGTATGAGGCGCGCCATCACACTGCGCACAGGGACCTCGCAAGTACTTAAGGGCAGCCTGCTGCAGAAGCCCATGCACAAAGGAGGTACTACTACACAGTACACACAAAAGCATTCATTCACAGAGCTCTCCTGGTTCTTCGGTGGCAGTCTTTCTGATCATGAAGCTTCTGGGTTTGTATCCAAAGGGTAAAATTAAATGTATACCGGAAAAATTTGTGCTTTACGTTTTTTTTTTTTTTTTTTTAAAGGGCTGCGCCTGTGGCATATGGACATTTCCAGGCTAGGGGATGAATCAGAATTGCAGCTGCCGGCCTACACCACAGCCACAGCAATGCAGGATCCGAGCTGCGTCTGCAACCTACACCATAGCTCACGGCAACACCAGATCCTTAACCCAGTGAGCGAGGCCAGGGATCGAACCCAAGTCTTCACGGATACTAGGTTGGGTTTGTTACTGCTGAGACACAATGGGAACTCCAGGGAAAATTCATGCCTCTGATAGACCAAAGAAACAAATCCGGGATAAACTAATACAGTCCTTTGATAAAGTACAAAGATATGATCGCCCAGATCAGTTTGTCAAGGAAAGGCAGTCACTGCCATGTAACAGCAGTACTCAATGATAACCACGGTGGCCTATCATCACTGAACACCAGCTAAGTGCCTTAGCTCTTATCAACTCATCCTTGGAAATCTATGAACCATGTAAAATTATTCCCACTTCAGAGAGGAGAAAAATGAAGTTCAGAAAGATAAAGTAACACAGCTCCTGTTAGACCCCTAGCCTGGGAACCTCTATATGCCACAGGTGCGGCCCTAGATAAAGCAAAAAGACAGAAAGAAAGGAAGGAAGCAAGGAAGGAAGGAAGGAAGAAGAAAGAAAAAGTAACTTGCCCCCAATCCTATATGAAGTCTAGGGCTGGCTGACCCCACAGCTGCTGCTTTCCCCACTGCCCTCTGCTGCCTCTTTAAAGCCATTCTTGTTTAAGGGCTACTGGATTCAGAGAAACCATTATACCAGAGAAACATGTGTCAAGTGGTAGCACTGTAAACATAAAGGAAACATATACCAATGCAATGAATACCCACTTCGGGGGTACTTTTGGCTGTGGAATCTTAGCACTATGTTTGGGGGAGAAGGTTGGTAAGAAAATATGAGCTAAAACATATTAAAGAATCAACCTGCTAACAGGTACATGTGTCATGATTTTAGAAATGTACTAATCTTAGTGCTCAGATGTGCCAGAACTCATAAGTTTTACATCATAATAATGTCTCATAAATAATAATTGCCTTATTGGGGATACGCAAAAATCAAGACCTGCCAGAGAAGCAGGAACAGAAAAAGAATTCTTTAACTGGGAGAATTTTTTATATTAAACTTTTAACTCTTTTATATCTGGCTTTAAAGATATCTCAAAACAGCAGCGTTTATATATTAAAGTAGGAGTAACTTTTCCCTGTTTCACATTTCAACACATTAAAAAATATGTAGTTTAAAAGTACATATAAGTTGGAGTTCCCATTCTGGCTCAGCAGAAAAAAATCTGAATGGTATCCCCGAGGATGCAGGTTCAGTTCCTGGCCTCGCTCACTGGGTCCAGGATCCAGCGTTGCCCGTGAGCTGTGGTGTAGGTTGCAGATGCAGCTCGGATTCCACGTTGCTGTGGCTGTGGCGTAGGCCAGAAGCTGCAGCACCTGTTTAACCCCTAGCCTGGGAACATCCATATGCTACAGGCCGTAGCCCTAAAAATAAATAAATAAATATTTTTTTAAAAAGTACGTATAGGTTATAAGTAGGAATCCAAGAATACAGGGTCAATTCTACATCAAAATAGAAGAAATGAGAAGACATTTCATAAAGGAATTGATTCTTCCTTAGTCTTAACAGGATGTGAACTAAGAGAGAGGCATTACAAAGGAAAATCTATAGAACTTGGTACCTAAATGTACTAAGTGAGATAAAAGGCATCTAGGCTGACAACATAGAAGGTAGGCGGTCAGAAATGGTCCAACAACGATTCTTAGCATGTTTAAATCAGTAAAGACATAAAACGCTATTTAACTGATCTAAATGCCAGTAACACATGTTTTAAAAAGTAATGAAACACATGTTTTAAAAAGTAATGACTCTCACTATATATGCAAGTAAACTAAAAAAAAAAAAAAAAAAAACTTGCTTTGCATTACAGAACATTATTTATACAGGCAAAATCTGTCCCCAATCCTCTACATCAAATAAATGCACATAGGCTGGGTAGGTTCGTCTTTTGCCTCTGCTGGCAAAAGCCTAAAGAAATGTGATCACTATGGCTGATAAGACATCTCAACACTATTATGGAGAAGTGATTTACCTGAAACACAGGTCTTCGAAACATGGCTTCTATTTTCTTTTCTTACAATCCAATCTTTAGTCTTTTCCTGAAGAAAAAACGATAAAAAAAAATTCCTTTATCAAGACCACAAATTCACTAAGTCCTAAATTCCTAACTGCAATCATAACTTTTATGCAATCCACTCTGCGACCATAACACATCAAGGTCCCTGCACATGTGACAAAGATTCCCTCCCCCTTCCTAACAGACCTGTTCGGCTTTTTGATACCCCTTAACTTCCTTTCCCTCCAACCCATACCCAAATTTCTGATTCTATCCCCATTTCCATCCCACGGTCTCTTCAAATTTTATTAACATGCAAGTTCAAGTCGGGCAGGGATTTCTGTCCAACTTACTCACTGTTATGTCATACTCCTAAAACAGTTCCTAAGAGACATAGTAAGGGCTCAATAAGTACTAGAAAGTTACCAGGAGACTTAAATTTGAAACGAGTTGCTACAAAAATTACCGCCTCTGTTCCCGTTAAGGAAAACGCCAAGGAGAGCCCTGGGCTGCACCGCCTCACCGCTGACTCTGCGGACGCCCTTCCTCAAAGGTGACGCTCCCAATCAACAAGGGAAAGGGCCCGGGACGCGGGACGACACTGCAGAATCCTCCTCGTCAGTGAGAAGAGCCGGGCACCGACACAGCACCACCTCCGAAACCACGCAGGGCCGTCTGCACACGAAACGAGACTCGCGCGTTTCGCACTCTCTCCCTACGTCCCTCAAAGCCCTAGCCCCGACAACCTCAAGGCACGGAATCACTTCCGGGTGCAGCCGGGACTCAAGGCTCGCGAGAGGAAAGAGAAATCGTAAAGTCCGAGGCGTGCATCGTAGAAACGCTGCCGGCGGGCGGCCGGCACCGCGGGAAACACGCCCCCTTGACGCAATAGTTCCGGGAGCTTCCCTCAGGGCGGGAGCGGATGGCTCAACGCTGCCGAGTGGTGAGGTAAAATGATTTCAAGTTTGTAACGATTGGCAATTACTGTTTGAAGAAGTTCCCACCCCGCCAGGGTCTCCAAAAGGTGGATGGAACGAATGATAGCCTCTGGGAAAAGCTAGAAAAGGCCAAGCTTCCAAAAGCAAGCTGAAGAAACAAAGCAAAACAGAAAGAGTAGTAAGGAAAGCGCAAAATTTAAGTCACCAGAAAATTGGGAACCGAAATAAGTATGAATGCGATATTTTAAGTCAGAATTAAGGCAAAAAAATTCGTGAATAAAATATCCAAATTTTTATTAAATACAGTATCAGAGCCAGAAAGAATCTTAGGGCCTGAAGAAAAACAGCGCCCGTATAAACATGTTGTTATATGTCTAGCGTAATCTGAATTCTGTCTCAGACAGGAATTACCAATACACGTTCTCAGACCGTTGGCGGGAGAAAGTTGCAAGCGGTTTTCTCTGAGAAAGAAAAACATATTAAAATGTATGTCATGGAAGAACAGTCATTTCCTTCTCTTACCAAGGAGATCCTCTTTCCCGTTGTGACCAGTACTTAAGCATTGTTTTGCTCTGTCTTCAGCATCAGCAATGTCCTTTCCCCTTATTTTCAGAATTCTCTACTCATGTCCTTCCTTTGTTTTCCCATTTCACTTTCTTTGCACACTCATTCTGTCTTGTACTGGAAATTTAAATGCTCGTGAAGGTACCTCCTCTTCCTCATTCATCCATTGTGAGCTCTTAGAAAACAGAGTCCTTGGGAATAATTAAATTAGTGATTATGCTTTTAAAGCAAGAACAGGCCTTAGAAGTGCCCAGGCCATAGACCAGAACAAAGAAATAGAACCCAGAAAGATACTCAAATAGGCTTGAAATTAGAAAATTAAAAAAAATAAAATCGGGGACCCAGAAGAGTAAGTAGCTGAAGTGTATTTTTGTGTTATACATCCATTTCAAAAATCTTCCGTTTGCATTTTGGTAAGGAAGCCCTGAAAACCTCCTCATGGTGTGCCTATACCTGCACACATACTTTAACATAAACTTCTTGTCATCCATCCATGGACCCAGAAAGGCCCCACCCAGTGCCCCACCCAATGGTGAGAGCATCGTGGCTTTAATCAGCTACCATTACCTCTGCAAAAGTGGAACAACTCAGGGCTTTCATCCTCAGCAAATCTCGCTGAAAAAGAGTTATGTCTGTCTTATATGCCCAAGGCCGTAAAGTTATCTTTGGCCCCCTCTAAATTAAAAGAAAGTCTCAGCTGTAGGCATCAAGTAGTAGAAACCAGGGCTGGCAGTACTTTTTCACAGATAGGAAGCTTCGTACAATGGGGATGCTGTAAAAGAACATTTTTCAGACATTTTAATCAACTTTTTGCTCTGCTTTTAAATTGGTTTTTTTTTTTTCTCAAGCCTCATAATAACTGTTGGAAACTGCATGTATTAAAACTGATTGCTGGCACCTGTTTTACATTGCTTCAAAAGCAATTTTAGCATAGTTATTATGGCTATTTTTTGTTGATTAAAAAAAACTTGACAATTTTTATGCAATTCAAATTTTGACATTATGATTCATATAGAGATAAAAAAAATGTTCAAGCTGAAATGTTGACATTCATCTTTTACTGTTCATCTTTCTACAGCCTTAGGTAGCTTCTACAAATTGGTAGAGATATTAGAGTTTAGTAAAGCACAGTGGTATAAAATTAAGATTTCTTTAACTCAGAGTTCCTGTCGTGGCACAGCGGAAACGAATCTGACTAGGAACCATGATGTTGCGGGTTCGATCCCTGGCCTCACTCGGTGGGTTAAGGATCTGGCGTTGTGAGCTGTGGTGTAGGTTGCAGACGTGCTTCAGATCTTATGTTGTTGTGGCTTGGTGTAGGCAAGCAGTTGTAGCTACGATTGGAACCCTAGCCTGGGAACCTCCGTATGCCGCAGGTATAGCCCTAAAAACTAAAAAAAAAGAAAGAAAAAGAAAAAAGATTTCTTTAACTCAAGATTATCTGTTGGCACCTTAGTGTCAGTGTTCATGATTAAGATATGTCTATAGAAATGCAACGTATTTATCTCCTGAAATATTTATATTCAATATCTCTCAGGTTGTCAGCTCAATGATGTTAGTACTTGATAGTCTGATATTTAATTGTTAGGTCCTGAGTTAGCTCGTGATCTCAGTGCAGAAATAGAACTTCCTGACTGAGGATGGAGCTTCTTGCTGAGGCAAGGGGTAAACTTGCCCCCCAGCTGAAATGGAAGACCTGGCGAAGACCCAGTCCCTCTCACACTCAATGTCTTTGCAGCTACCTGTTCTCTTGGTGGCTTCCTGCTGTGGAGAGCCTAGCAGAGAGAAAGGGAGAGAAACCTCTGGCACCAGGTTCGCTCAGTTGCTAGAGTAGGCTTTGAGGAACAGAGAAGAGAAAGTAGCTGTCAGTGCCTGAGAAGACAAGTATTCTGGTCTGCACGTTGCATACTCTTAATGATATACCTGCGTATAAATCACAAAGTGTGGTTGACCTTGCACTCCACTGCAAGGGACAGGGCTGGTGGTCATGGAAGAAAGAGATAAATTTGGCTGGTGGTTGTGAAGGAAAGAGATAAATTAACTCAGTTTTAAAACCCGAATCAAGATTAGGTTTTTTTTAAATTCCAATGGGCAATATAGAGCATGGTAGCCCCACTTAATTGCATGGAAGAAATTGCCACTCCAAAACGAAAAAATGGTATGGTAGTTTATTCAATTTTAAAAGCTTGATTTCCTTCTTAAAATTAAGGGGAAAGAATATAAGGCAGCAAAAAAGCTTACCAGCTATTCAGAGGTTAACATCAAACTAGAAGTTGTGTCACATGAATGACGTTAACCTGTTAGTTCTCAAAAGCCTTTATGACCAACATTTTATATCCATAGCCTGGCCATTATTAGCTTTTAGGGCCATGAAGCTGGGCCTTGAAGCCAAGACCTGTTGGTTCCGGCCTACTCAATTCTCTCTCCCATCTACTCATGAAATGGTTTCCAACATAAATTTCTCATTCTTTGTTAGTGACATATTTACAAATAAGAATATATTTGGCTTGGAGTTCCCTTCGTGGCTCAGTGGTTAACGAATCCAACTAAGAACCATGAGGTTGCGGGTTCGATCCCTGGCCTTGCTCAGTGGGTTAAGGATCCGGCGTTGCCGTGAGCTGTGGTGAAGGTCGCAGACGCGGCTCGGATCCCGCGTGGCTGTGGCTGTGGTGAAGGCCGGCGGCTACAGCTCCTGTTAGACCCCTAGCCTGGGAACCTCCACATGCCGCGGGTGCGGCTCTAGATAAAGGCAAAAAGACAAAAAAAAAAAGAAAAGAATATATTTGGCTTTGGACAAGATAAAAACCTTTATTTACAGACATTCTGTTCCTTTCAAAATATATACACAGTAAAGGATTTGGATTAAAATATGGTAAAAATCACAGGAAGAAAAGTCCAATTTCTGATAAAATCAAGGAGAAATCGGTGACACCCAGAAAATAAAAAATCGTTATAGTTACAAGAGGCTCAGGGCAAACAGACTGAGGGAGAGCAAACCACATCAGATTCCCCTTGATCTCTACCCAGTGGTTTTGTTCCTAAGTAATGGTCAGTTCAGAAATTTCAAGTTACGGAGCTGTATTTCTACCCAACTCCCATAATGAAGTCATTTACTTGATTAATACCACATCCGAGAATGGGACTATCTCCATGCAGAGAATACAGCAAGAAAACTCCTGGCTCCAAGTGGCTGAGAACGCTGTAAGGAATAAAATCACGTAACCCGGGAAACACTGTCACAATCCAGGCACATCTTCTGGCAAGCTGTCCCCTCAACTCAAAACAAAACCGAATGCCTCTCTGTTTGCAGGGGGAGTCCCTGAGATGCTTGGTAGACAGGCAGGCAACGTCTTGGTCCACAGGCTCCACCGGGGGCTGCTTTCCGCGTGCGCATCAACAGATGTGAGAAGTGAACAAATTGGTGACGGGGCGTGTGAGGAATAAAACAAGAGAGAAGAGAAATGGTTGCCAATCATAGGACCTGCCGCCACCGCTGCGAGGAAGACTCGATAGCTGTAGGACCTTGGCTGTCGGTGCTAAATTAGGAGTGGCTTTTGAGATCGTTGGGCGCTCAAGTTGGTTCGTCTCTCCCTTTACAAGAGAAAGGTTTACCAGCTCAGGATCTAGTTTGGGGATAAAAGGTGAGTTGGGGCGAAAGGAGTTCCTAGGGGGAAGACTGCCCCCAGGTGAAGCTGGAAGACTTGGCACTCTTTCCTCCCACCAGGCGTTTGGTGCTTCTTGATCCTGCGTGGGTCCCAGAGACCCTGGGGCTGCTGTGGCCCCCCTTGGAGGACTGGGCCTGCTGGACTTCTTTCAGCTCCCTGGCAATGAAAGAAGCAAAGCAAAGGTCACTTGGCCCTAAACCAGGGATAATGTTTATGATCAAAACTAACATAGTTTTGGAATTCCCCTTGTGGCTCAGTGGAAATGAACCCGGCTAGTATCATTGTAGATGCAGGTTTGATCCCTGGCCTCACTCAGTGGGTTAAGGATCTGACATTGATGTGAGCTGTGGTGTAGGTCACAGACATGGCTTGGAACTTGTGTGGCTGTGGGGCTGTGGTATAGGCCAGCAGTTGCGGCTCCAGTTCCACCTGTGGCCCGGGAACTTACATATGTTGCAAGTGCAGCCCTGAAAAGTAAACAAACAAACAAACAAAAAACCCACGGGTTTTTCTTTTTATTTCAGTATTTCTAGAAACAAGCCTGAGCTATACACAGAATAGAAAATTAGCTCCTATTATCTTTTAAAAATGACTGGTACACATGTGCCACCACACAGGGTAGATTTGGTTTCCTGAATCCTACTGATTTGGGGCATAAGTGGTCTTTAGAATTAAAGAAAAATAAGAGAACAACTCTGCAGGTTATATATGAAAGCTACAAGGGTCCGCAAAGCATAGCCCATGGGTCAGATCTGGCCTGCCACTTGTTTCCATAAATACAGTCTTCCTGGACCTCAGTCGTTCTCGTTAATTTACATATAGCCTGTGGCTGTTTTCGCATCACTCCAGCAGAGCTGTGTCATATGGCCCACGAAGGGAAAAATACTTAACTGTTTCATTCTTTACAGAAAAGCTTGCCAACCCTGGTCTGGACAATTTCAGGAAGGCACCTGTGCCACTTCTGTGATGGGTGCTCACTAACCTGTGCTGGCTCATGAGAAGCACCTGTGCTGCGTGGCTGGCTTCAAAGTGTACACACCACATCTTATGGAATATTTGCAGTCTTAGGACAACGTATAAATAAGTATTTGTATTTTCATTTGTTGGCATAACTAGAGCAGAAAAATATTAAGTTGCTCATTACGAAGGATTACTTCACTAAAGGCTTGGAGTCTCCACAACTCATTGCCAAGAAATTGTTTGGGGGACCTTTCAAGCCAACCATGCTAAGATGGATTGCACATCCAAAAGAAGTTGGACTTCTAAGCTTATTTTAGACAAGGCCCATTTTTCTTTTCTTCTTTTTGCTTTGCTTTTTTGGGCCACACCCGAGGCATATGTAAGTTCCCGGGCTAGGGGTCAAATCAGAGCTGCAGCTGTAGCCGCCAGCCTATGCCACAGCCACAGCGACACGGGATCTGAGCCGCATCTGCGACCTTCGCCACAGCTCATGGCAACGCCGGATTCTTAACCCACTGAGAGAGGCCAGAGATTGAACCTGCATCCTCATGGATGCTAGTCGGGTTCGTTACTGCTAAGTCACAACAGGGATTTCTAGACAGGGAGTATTTTTCATCTCCTTTTATATTTCCAGCAGTGCACAGTGTAGTCACAATTGCTTGAAAATGCCTTCAGAACCCTGCTTAAAACAATACTACCCGACTTTTAGAATAACAAGCCCACCCTGTCTAATTAATTTCCATTTGGTAAATGAAGGAAGAGATTAATACATACATGCATGAATACAAGCTTACATGAATAAATAGGACTGCTTCCTTTGACTTAGAAAAATACCTCTTTCTAAACAGGCACCCAGTTAGGAAATCTGCCTGCCCCCGAGATTTAATGGATTTCTCATGGGTCTCGTCCCACCTTGACTGTGGTCGTCTTACATTGGTGATCATCCACCAGTTACTTGAGTAACTGTTGTCACTCAGAATCCTGCTCATTTTCTTTCCCAGTTGCATGTCGGTGTATTCACGGGCATTAACTGGAGTTTTCTCTCCCCAGGCAGTCTAGGCACGGAGCTTCCAGCCCCTTGTTACAGAAGGCCCCACGCCACTAGCCTCTTGGTGGGCAGGGGCCTCTGTGTTATAATGTTGGATTCCGCTTGACTGCTCAGAGAAGACACACCAGACCAGTCATGCCATTGTTAGAAGTACCCGCAACAGATTCTTTGTAAACTACAAAAGCTACCTTTCCAGTGTGGCTGTCTTGAACTTTTCCAAGTTCAGTTGCTGCTGAAGCTCTTCTGTTCTCCCCAAGGAGGGACAAAGAACTCGACTTCTGGTCAGAGCTGCCGCAGAAGGCCTCGCCCCCGGATCAGGGTGGATCATGTCCTGATAAGATGGGACCAGAGGGGAGGAAACAGAAGCTTCACTGCTGGGAAAAAACTCCCTACCCAAGCGAACTCCAACCCACCTTCCTCTGGTGGATTCTGTGAAACTCTGCTTCTCCTTTGTACCAAGGGAAGAAATAAATATGAAAACTTAGTTCCACCTTGCACAGAAAATCATTCGTCTCTTAATCATGCTACTGATGATTCGTAGCATCAGTCGTCCATACCTTTGGCTTGTCTTTCAGTATCATAATTTGGATCCGGTTGAATGATGAACTTGGCAATGCCTTCATTGTAAACAGTTAAGAAACTGAGGTCCTGGGTTAACAAGTGGCTTACCAAATTATTGACAGGACCAAGACTGAAACCCTGGGCGCCCAACTCCTTGTTCAGCTGACTTTCCACCCTCAACATGCTCATTTTTCACTTAAAATTAGTTAAGGGTACGCCACCAAGACGGCATTCCTACGGCACTTATCTTCAGGCAGAGGAAGTCTGTAACCCAAAATGACTGGAATACGGTAAAAAATACCTAATTAGACATAGCAATTAGCGGTGTCAAATAAGAAAACACTGACCCTGCCATTTGGGGCCGACATTCAGAGCCAGCCCCTCCCTTTCTTACGTAGCCTTGAGCAAGTCATTCCACTTTGCGGAAACGGTTTCCATTTCCTGATATGTGGGATGGCAACATTCACCTTCTAGACTTTTGTGGGAATTAAATGGATTAATTTATACATATTACCTAGCACAGGGCCAGCCCTGAGGTGCTCAGTAAGTAGAACTAAATATAAGAGCAATTTACACATCAAAATAGGTGATGAGACTATGGCCCAAAGACCACGCGAGCAAGGGAAAGCAGAAGTAAGGAAGAAGCACAAGTTTGGAACTAAACCTGAGGTTCTCGGGTACACTGTTGAACTCAAATTTCTCTCTCTGAGAGTGGATATTTCTAAGGCTATTTTAGGGATTGTAACCAATTCTGTTCCTTGAGCCATGACATTTGTATTTTTCTAGTATAATTCTAAGCTTCTCGACAGTGTGGGTACTCTGTACCTCTCCGTTTCAACAAAATATCATGCTTTCCTTGTCTCATTAGGTACGAGTAATCTATAGATTCCTAAATTAACACTATGCTTTTCTTCCAATAGGTCAAATGACTGGTGGTATCGTCAAGTTATGCATCAATGAAGTAGCTTATATTTCCCCTGTACACTAAAAAAAATTTTTTTTTGGCCTTATGTAGGGCTACACCCGCAGCATATGGAGGTTCCTAGGCTAGGGGTCTAACAGGAGCTGTAACCGCCGGCCTTCGCCACAGCCACAGCCACGCGGGATCCGAGCCACGTCTGCGACCTACACCACAGCTCGCGGCAACGCCGGACCCTTAACCCACTGAGCGAGGCCAGGGATCGAACCCACAACCTCATGGTTCCTAGTCAGGTTCGTTAACCACTGAGCCACAACAGAACTCCTGTACACTCAAAATTTAATTTTCAGAGTAATATCTCCATCACCATTGACAATAGTTAAAGCCTGGAACTAGCATCATAAAGAGCAGGTTTGATTTGGGAACTCGGCGATTATCAAAGATGAAATACAAGTCAAGGAACTGCTCCAAGCATTGGTTTCCTCGCCTGTGCGCCTCACAGGGTTGTTAGGAAGGGCCAACGAAGAAACAGTAACAGCAGCTTTAAACTATAACGTTACATTTTTTTTTTTTTTAAGACATTTCCATCTCCCTTTCATAAGAGATCATCACCTGGAGTAGATTGTAAAATTCTTTGGAGAGGTCCTGAGGAATGTCCGGAAGTTTCCCCTCACGGATGTGGTGCCAGGCGGTGCCGTTGGTGGGTAAGGACTCTGCCCCCGCAGCCACTGCGATGGTCAGCCCCAAGGCAAATACATCCGCTTTGGGAAGATGCTGGTAATTCTTCCAAACAGAAGACGGGAAAGCCTGTTAGTTTTTGCCAAGTGAAGTGAGGCTAGACTGAAAGACAGCTGGTAATTGAGTAGCTATGAGCTTAAAACAGACACAGTGAGCAAAGTCATTATCTGCTGTGGTTAGTGGTCTATTTCCTTTTTTTTTTTTTTTTGGCTTTCTATGGCAACACCCGCGGCATGTGGATGTTCCCAGGCTAGGGGTCCAATCAGAGCTGCAGCCGCCAGCCACAGCCACAGCCACAGCCACGCCAGATCCAAGCCGCGTCTGCAACCTACACCACAGCTCATGGCAACGCCAGATCGTTAACCCACTGAGCCAAGGCCAGGGACGGAACCCTCAACCTCATGGTTCCTAGTCGGATTCGTTAACCCCTGCGCCACGAAGGGAACTCCGGTTAGTGGTCTATTTCTAGAGAAGACACAGCATAGATTCACGGATTAACACCTTCATGCCCTGAGGAGTCTGAGGCAGAATCTTCTTACTTACTCTCTCAGACTCAAGGAAGCTTGAAGCATAGGTTGGCTGATCGGAAACAGAAAAGTCTCTCTCTCTCTTTTTTTTTTTCCTTCCCTGATCCTCATCCTGTAGAAACATACCTCCTTCCTAGGTCAGATTCCACGGGTGTCTCAGAAGGTGTGCAATAACTAAAGGTCATTTCAGTGACCAAAGCTGGCAGTTCCCTCAAAAGGATAGTAGCATGATAAAGATGGGTTGGACCGATAAAGGCTTCCTTCCTACCAGGAAATCCTTAAATGCAAGAATTCTAAGAAATACTAGAAACAGTAAAGTGCCTTTACCAAAAAAAAAAGTACAAATATCGATTAATGCATGATTAAGGCAGCTTTCCCTGTGCTTTTTTGGAAAAAGTTTCTCTCCCATCTTTGGCCTTGATTTTGGATAGAAAAAGGATAGTATAAGTTTAAATTATAAATATGTACTTTTCATTTCTTGCACCGTCAACCTTCATTTGAGGGTCAAAAGATTTGATAGATTATAAAATAGCCTCCATTGCCCTAATCTATACCTCTTGCAGAATCTCCTTAGCCAGGAAGCGACTGTCCCCCTCTTCCACTTTGGGCTCGCTTATTGATGTCACATGGCCCAAGTCACCTAAAAAAAGAAATGAAGTTCTTTAAAAGCATGTCTTTCTTAAAACTGGAATAAATGGAGTTATCAGCATAAATTTTATAATAGGTTACAAGGAAGACTCACCAATTTTATATGTCACATTGGCAGAGAGGAACCAGTCGGCTTCATTTTCAACTTCTTCTGGGACAACAGGAGAGTCACTTTGCATCTTATGACAGATGAAGATGTTACCTGAAAAAAGAACTGTCGTAAGTAACGGTTCCTAATTTTTTTTTGCTGCAGAGATTCTTTTATGTAAGTGACAATTCTGTCCCTCTCCTATTCCGTGTGCATGTAACAAAACCACCACGGCTTCTTTTCTGCCACGGAATCTCACACGACTTCTGGACTACTCAGTGATTATAGTGATTAGTACCTATTTAAACGAAACAAACTGCGGACATGCCCCATCGCCTGAAGAGGCCGGTGGCCTCCAAAGAAATAATCAAAAACACAAAATAGTCACAACAGTTTCTTGTGTTTCACATTACTAAGTGCCTAAACCATTCATTTCTGCTCACAATGTTACTGAGCTAGAAGGACCATAGTTGTAAATAGTCAGGATGTAGCCAATATGCTGTCACTTCTCTATGCAGGAAATTAAATGCTTAATTTTCATACTTTGGCTTCACTCTCTGGGAGCCTTTTCTCTCCCTGTCCTCTCCCTGTCCCTTAGGCCCAGGGTCTAAATGGTTAAAGCTGTTGAACTGACATTTGGGCAGGAGAGGAGAGAAGGGGAACTGATGAAAGGGATTATTCTGGTAAAGAGCACCTTTGACACTTGATAGACACACGGGCAGAGATTCAGACAGCAATGGGGAGAGAACGAAATGCCGCCAGCGGAGCAGAGGAGAGCTGTACTGACTAGGTTTGATGTCCAGATGCACCATGCCGTAGTTGTGGATGTACTTAAGCCCAAGGGAAACCTGCAGCAGGATGTCCTTGAGTTGTGGCTCTTGGAAGTGACTGCCAGACTTCGCATTTTCAGATATAGCCGCCTGCAAGCTCCCACCTAGGAGAGAACAACAGAGAGGAGCCCCACGGAATGAGAGGAAAGGTATAAAGCTCATACACGAAAGTGTAGCAAACATTCAGTAAATTCTTCATAAAAAAAATCTGTCCAAAGAGTCTAAATTAGTTCAGTGTCAGTGTGAAGCACAGTATCTGCGCTCTGTGTATACCACAGACGTATTGGAGAGAAGAATTAAGGGATTTTCAAGAGGAAAAGAAAACGCCATATCCTAGGTAGTCAACACACGGCCCTGTTGCCTTGAGTATGCCCCAAGTAAAGTTTTACCTAGTCATTAACCAGAGGGCCAGTCGGCCTTAGTCAAATAGCTACTATGATGTCAGTGAACAATTCCACGTTACTGTCAAGCTAGTAATTATAGGCCGTTAGTAACTTTAATGTTTCTGATTCCAAGTTTAATTCCATGAAAATATGTATCATGAAATAATATGTGATTGTTGACCCAAGAAGAATATAAAACGTCACTAAACACCTAAGTCCTATTTGAGCCATAGTATTTGTACATTTACTGTTTATCACTGTTATCAATAAAATAATAAGGCCTGAGTGCATCTGACTACCTGATCTTAGATGCCCCTGTCCTCAGGTCTTAGAATGCCTCTGAACCCTTTGTTTCATTCATTAACACTTGTCGGCAGCCTCTTCAGTCAAATGAAGAGTGCTGGTGTCAGTTATAAAGCCCATGGCTCTACCCTTAAGGTATGTATCAGAGCAGTAGGGTATGAGAAAGTAACTGTACTTTTAAGGAAATCTGTATTTAAACGTATGCAGTGTAGGGAGGTTCTGTGGTGGCGTGGCGGAAACGAATCCCACCAGTATCCACAAGGATGCAGGTTTGATCCCTGGCCTTGCTCAGTGGGTTGGGGATCTAGCATTGCCATGAGCTGTGGTGTAGGTGGCAGATGAGTCTTGGATCTGGCGTTGCTGTGGCTGTGGCGTAGGCAAGCAGCTGTGGCTCTGATTCAACCCCTAGCCTGGGTACTTCATTTGCCGCAGGTGTGGCCCTAAAAAGCAAAAAAAAAAAAAAAAGACAAAAGAACAGAAAGAAAAAGAAAAAAGTGTGCAATGAAAAACTTAATTTACAGGTTGAGCTGCCCTGTTAAATTAAGTTCATAAAGGAGAATTCAGCCCCTTTCAGAAACATAAAAAGGGCTGAAGCGTTGTGGTGGTGGTTGTTTTTGTTTTGTTTTTTTTCTGGGAATCTTCTTAGGGAAGAATGTACGTACGTAGATGCCATTAACTAGAAAGGAAACGCAAGTAAAGCAAGAGCACACTGAGCTTATTAAAAAAAACGAAGTCCTGGTTGTTACAAAATCAACCTGCTACTGGAAACCCTTCAGATTTCTGAGGCTGACCCAGAGGTGACTTGTCGGAGACCATGGCTAGGGTGGCAGAGGAGCAGGTACCACAGCTCTGGCCGTCAAGTCTGAGTCAGGACAGTACTATCTGAGACGGTTTAGGGCTCGGGGGAGAGTGTGTGGACAATCAGATGACTTCAAGTCTCTAACAGTTATAACCTAAGGTGTCTAACTACACGGGTGCATGTCCCAGCCTCGCTGCTCTGAGAGGCAGGGGGTAGAGAGTGAGGGTGGGGGAAACAGTTTAAGGATGAAGACGATGAGAAAGAGGGAGAAGGAGCAGGCGGACGGGAAGGAGGCACTGGCTTTTCTGCTACCTTACAGACACTCTGAGCCTGTTATCCTCCACTTGGGGCCACTGGGCAGAGTCTCAACATGGATTATTCGTTACCTACAAACAAGGTACAAGGGCACGCTTTATTTTCCCACCATCAGTTCACAGAGTCCCCATAATCTATCCCGTCTAATCCAAAACTCACCGCCCAGCCTTGAAGGCCCGCCACAGCCTTCCCACACCGTCCCCTGCTGATCTTCTTTGCCCCCATAGGGGTCACCCCAGTCCAGTCAGTCTCCTTGACATCTGCCAGACCAGACCCAGACCCAGACCCAGCACCATGCTTTCGGCCTGCATGCCGTTCCGCTTACTGGAGGTCTTCCCTCTGCTTCGCTAAACTCTGGGAATCCTTCCTCAAGGTCTCCTTCAGGTCTTACCTCCTTTATGAGATCTCTCGCAGGTCACGATAATAACGAGTATTACCAGGTTCTTACCATGCACTGGGACTTGACTCTCTGCTAGCAGTTGGCATAGATTAGCGCTGATTCTCATACTACTCCCTTAAGCGAACATTACTGTTTACTCGGTGAGATTAAGTGACATCCCAGCGATCCTATAACTAGTAAGTGACAGAGCTGGGTTTTGAACCCACGTCTGCCTGCCTAACACCCAGGCCCATCCCTCCATGCTGGGCTGCCTCTTGCTCACACCCAAAACTCTGAATACCTTTCACCTATGGTGGTAGCATCCGGCTTTGCATTGTAAGAGAGCAAAGGGAATAAAGCTCCTTGAAGATAATACCAGCCTACCTTATGTCACTCTACAGTAATTCTCACCCTAGAGCTTAACACAGCCTGTGCGAGGTATTCAGACACGGAAAAGAATTAGATGATTTGTAAGGGAATACTCACTTCGTCTTATCCTTTTTGAAAATTTGAAACTTTCCCGTGGCCCAAATTAAAATTTACATCACCTGCAGATTAAAGTTAGTGTTTTTTTTGGCTTTATTCTTAATTTGATATTATCTTTGTTAGCAGCTCAATGTCATGGTAATAAAAATCAATCTTTATAGTGGGGGGGGAAGAATAGGGAATCTCAATTTACGATGAGAGGAAATTCAGAAGAGGAGATTAAAAAGTCTCAACCTCTCAGTCACAAGTATAAAGAAAGGGTCCATTTTTTTTTTTTTAATCCCAAAGAAACATTTAGAAAAAGAGATTTGGGGTGAGCTTATTAAAGGGAAAAAACTCAGAAAGTTCACAGGTAAGGCTCTGAGAAAACCAGGCTACAAAGAAACAAGAAGGGAAATGCCAAATCATTATATTCTAGGATATGTACCGTTTTTACTATGTTTCTAACATTTGGTAACATTATCTACTTACCTACTTGTAAAATTAATAATGTGCACAGTGATGGACCTTTCTCACTGATCACAGTCCTCAAAAGCCAGGCTGGACACACCTACTCAGGGTTAGCCCGGGGTTTCTAAACTTACCCAGAGACCAGCTCAGTATTAAAGAAACTCAGGGCGGGGTATGTGTGTCGGGGTAGGATGCCGTTACCCAATATTACTGTGACTAAAATATGGATTGCAAAATACGGACACCTCCTCAAATGACGGCAAGCCTCCGACTCTGTAGCACCTCTCTGCTTTACCCCTGAACATTTTGATGAAAAGTATCTCCAACCACAACAATACATAACGACTGTTAAGTCAGCCCATAATCAGAGATTAGAGGCATTAGTCATGGATTAGAAATACAGTAATCCAGAGGACTACTCATTACGATTTAAATAGCCCAGAACAAGATTTTACTGGTTACCGTATGATAATAGATCCTATCCTGAAGGACGTAGGATCATAGATCTGAGGTCACTAAGCTCAGTCCCAGCACCCCACCCCGTGCCCTTACTCTGATGAGAACACAAGAAGCTCAAAAGTAAGAAGCAGGAAGCATGAACAATCCCTCAACCCAGGGATCCACTTGAAAGTTCATCAAAAGTTGGCTGCAGAAGCTTACCACCACCACCCCCCCCAAATGGTAGGGACTATGACTGACTTACCTCCTTCAGGACACCTAGTAAATGGTAAGAGGATGATGTACCACTCATACCACTAGGGTAAGTTTCCTAAGTATTAATTAAAAAGCGTGGAGGACGTGATAGCTTTGATGTACCAGCTGCACCTCAGCCTTTTTTTTTTTTTTTTTTTTTGCTTTTTAGGGCCACACTCGTGGCATATGGAGGTTCCCAGGCTAGGGGTCTAATCGGAGCTACAGCTACCGGCAGATGCCACAGCCACAGCCACGCGGGATCCGAGCCGCGTCTGCGACCTACACCACAGCTCACGGCAACGCCGGATCCTTAACCCACTGAGCAAGGCCAGGGATCGAACCCGCAACCTCATGGTTCCTAGTCGGATTCGTTAACCGCTGAACCACGGCGGGAACTCCAGGCACCTCAGTTTCGAAAGAAATAGATAATGGCATTCACCTGAAATTCCTTTTCAGCTCAGCTCATTTTCCCCAGCCGTCTGCCTCCCAAGCAAAACAGCAGTACAGACTTGGGTGTGACTCTGCCCTACCCGTCACAAAGTAAAAGAAGGAGGCAAAGATTTTTTTCTGAAGACTTAGAAGTTCATCTTCCGCCACACAGACACTAGCCCACACCCTTACCATTGCAGTACTCATTCTGAATGATCATGTGGTCGTCTTCAGCCCACGAAGAGTAGTAGCGTACCACATGGGGGTGATGCCCAAGCACCGAATGAGCGTAAACTTCGTGCATAGCCAGGTTCCTAAGGGACAGAAAAGGGTTGAGCAAAGGAAATCAAGATAATACAGATATCTTCGAAAGACCAGATACGAGGCATTATTAATAGTGGAAGAACATTGGAGTGCTTAGTTTGCTTACTGTTTTATCTCATTTAATCTTTTTTTAAGGATTTTTGTTTTTTCTATTATAGCTGATTTACAATGTTTTGTCAGTTTGTGCTGTACAGCAAAGTGACCCAGCCTCTCTCTCTCTCTCTCTCTCTCTCTCACACACACACACACACACACACACACGCGCGCCGTTTCTCACATTATCCTCCATCATGTTCCATCACAAGTGACTAGGTATAGTTCCCTGTGCTATACAGCAGGATCTCATTGCTTATCCACTCCAAATGCAGTAGTTTGCATCTACTAACCCCAATTTCCCGGTCCTTCCCACTCCCTGCCCCTTGGCAACCACAAGTCTGTCTCCAAGTCCATGAGTTTGTTTCTTTTCTGTAGATAGGTCCACTTGTGCCATATATGAGGTTCCAGATATAAGTGATATCATACGGTATTTAGACATGGAAACAACGTAAATATGCATCCACAGATGCTTGGATTAAAAAGATGTGGTATATATACACAGTGGAATACTACTCAGCTGTAAAAAGAAACAAAATAATGCCATTTGCAGCAAGATGGATGGAACTGGAGACTCTCACACTAACTGAAGTAAGTCAGAAACAAAAAGATAAATAACCATATGATATTCTCATTTAACCTTTGTAACCCCTCAGTATGATATAGTGGCAAGGATGAAAGCCTTAGAAAGTTAAGTGACTGGCCCAAAGTCAAGCTGGTGATACAAGATCTAAGAACAGAACCTTGGTTGTCCTGGACCAAAGCTCAGTTTTTTGGCTGAACATGGCATATGTAAAGGGGTCTTAAGTGGTTACTACCTCAGCAGCAGACCAGCTTTGGTTCTCATTTTCACTGTATCGCAATCTAAAAACCTTGATGGTTTTGACAAGAAGTAGACTTGATCGTGGATCTTATGCAGGTCCCTCTGCCTTCCTTACGAAGGCTCGATAGTCATTAGAGTCAATATTAAACTCAGCCAACATGATATAGTCACAGGCATGGACTTAAGAGGTGCATTATGGAACAGGAAATCCAATGCAAAAACAAAATATAGTGCTTGATCAATTTCAATATAAAGATGAAGCATTCCAAAGCCTCATTTCAGAGTCAGTATTTTAGTATTATATACCCAGATTCATACAAAAGTGTTGGCTGAATCTGAAAATCTTTGTTTTCCTTGTGAAAAGAAGAACTTTTGAACATTTAGTTCTGAGAATGAGATTTAAATTTTTGTTCATTTTTCCTTGCTTGATGTCTTTGAAACTGGACTATTGAATTCATTATTACTACAAAGTAGAGAGACAGTGAGTTCACAATAACTCTCTAATTGGCAGCATTGAGCAGGCACCAGAAGATCATTTCATAAATCTATTCTTTAAAAGAAATGCAACAAGGAGTTCTCGTCGTGGCGCAGCCGTTAACGAATCCGACTAGGAACCATGAGGTTGCGGGTTCGATCCCTGGCCTTGCTCAGTGGGTTAAGGATCTGGCGTTGCCGTGAGCTGTGGTGTAGGTTGCAGACGCGGCTCGGATCCCGCATTGCTGTGGCTGTGGCGAAGGCCGGGTGCTACAGCTCCAATTAGACCCCTAGCCTGGGAACCTCCACATGCCGCGGGTGCGGCCCTAAAATGATAAAAGGCAAAAAAAAAAGAAAGAAAGAAAAAAGAAATGCAACAAGACCAATAGTAAAAGCCACAAGAACTACATAATTCCAAATGCTCATGGTACAAAACAAATATATATATGTGTATATATATATATATATATATATATATATATTCCTAAAATGTACCATGAGCGTTTGTATTTATTTATCTCTGATCTGGAAAATTCTAAAAGGTTATGAATGTGAGACAACACACAATGGAGGCAGTAGTTAAAACAAAAAAGTACCAAGAGGTATGTTTTTAATGACATCAGTGCTAGTACTCAAAATATTGACAAATTCGAGGTTATACTTGTAGTATATTTTAAAGGTACTCACTCATCTGATAATCCTGACAAGGGTTTTGTGGAGCGTTTTATCGCATAAACACATCCATCCAGCCTCTTAATGCACTTGTAGACTGTCCCAAATTCCCCAACCCCGATTTTTTCTACCTCCAAGAATTCTTTTTCATAGCGGAAAGCCATGTTGGTTTCTCGTAGAACACATCTCTGAAATATTTTAGTAAAAAGTGAGAATAATTCTTTCTAACATATGGTGAGCAGTAAAACTAAGGCATATCATACTCCTAAATTTCTGTAAGTTTTCAAAAAGACTTTTGAGGCAAATCCACTGGATTCTGTCTATGCCAATGTTCATGGCAGCAAGAACCTCCCCCACTGCTGACCACATCATGAACTCTGTACCGACATTTCCCATTTCTATTTTATTACATCTTCTTCTAGATTATTGCCTCTGTCTGGCCATACTCTGCTTCCCTGTGTGTTCCTGGAGGGGACACCTCACGCACTGGCCAGAGAGCTGTGGTTCTCAGCCAAAGGAGTGGGTGGGCTCTCTGAGGAGAATGTTGAAAAACACACAGAACACCTCGCTTTGGCTCCTGGCTACTTGTCTCATACTATGGCTGCTAATAGTTTTATCTCAGATTGAATGAACATAACTGTGTTCAGTTCGCTTCCCAAAAAACCTTAGTCTGGAGAACGAAATTGTCAAAATGAGGATTTCAGAATGGGTGCTCAGGTAAAGCAACCACTCCCCCTACTGGCCGACCAGAAATGTCACTCGTTGTTCAGCTGATAAATAACCAGCAAGTCATTCCACTCCTAAATCCGTTTTTCTCATTTTTAAGATGAACATCATAGCAGCTATGCCTCAGGGTCCTTTCAAATATTACATGAGATTATATACATTACATATATATGTATTACTATATACACGTATTACTATATAATAATATATAAAGTTCTCAGTAAACGGTAGTTATGATGGCAAAAATCTCCATGGATTTATTTGACTCTTAATCCAAGCTGATTTGTCTCTGTGAGATCATCTTTTCTCCACTAGCAAGAATTTTTTCCATCTAACTTCTGTGTTTAAAAAAATCTCTACTCTTGGGAGTTCCCGACTTGGCTCAGTGGTTAATGGATCTGACTAGGAACCATGAGGTTGTGGGTTTGATCCCTGACCTCGCTCAGTGGGTTAAGGATCCGGCATTGCCGTGAGCTGTGGTGTAGGTCAGAGCCGCGGTTCAGATACCATGTTGCTGTGGCTGTGGCATAGGCTAGGAGCTACAGCTCCACTTAGAATCCTAGTCTGGAAACCTCCATATGCCGCGTATGCAGCCCTAGAAAAGACACAAAAAAAATCTCCACTCTTACTAGCTTTTCATCTTCCACAACCAATTCCAATCAGCCTTCATCAACAAGATCTATAACTTTCCTTGCTATGGAGTTCCCATTCTGGCTCAGCAGAAACAAGCCCAAGTAGTATCCATGAGGGTGCAGGTTTGATCCCTGGCCTTGCTCAGTGGGCTAAGGATCCAGGGTTGCTGTGAGCTGTGGTGTAGGTCACAGAGATGTCTCAGAGCTGGCGTTGCTGTGGCTGTGGCTTAGGCCAGCAGCTGTAGCTCTGATTTGACCCCTAGCCTGGAAACTTCCATATGCTGAACTTGTGGCCCTAAAATATATATTTTTTTCTTTTTCTTTTTTTTTTCCCCTTGCCTGTAGCCAGTCTCAATCTCTGTTTCCTCCACGTCTGGATTTTCTAGAGCTACCAGCCCTCTCTCCATCTCCTCTAAGAGTAAGATTATCTTTGCAAAACGATGCTATAGAATCAAACAAACCTCATCATTCCCCATTGAGGAATCCACACTTCTGATCAGAGGCCTAAAGGCTCTGGTAGTCCTCTTACCATCTCACCCATTATCTTATCATCCACATCCTCCTCCTCCCGCTGGGTACACTGAACATTATAATATCAGAAAAACATCTTAATGGCAATTTAATATTCCACTGACTTCACACTATAATCTCTTTGTCATTCTTCTATTATTGGGCATTTAGTACTCTCCCCTCCCCCCCCTTTTTTTTTTGCTATTACAGTTATGGCTGCAGCAAACAGCTCTGGTGGTAATATTTGCAACATTATTAGATTATCAAATGGATACTAGATCACAGATTGTGAACATTTTAAAACAATAAATACACATTGAAGAGCTAAAATTTACATATAAACCTCTGGCTCTGAGCCACTTTTCTCTGCTTCTTTTTCACTTTTGGACCTGAAATATCTTGATTTTCCCTCTACATTTCTTGGAGTACAGAATTCTCCCCCAGATCCAAGACAGAAGCAGTAGCCTTTAATGTAAGAATATGCCAGCGTAATGATGCAGCAATATAACTATTAGATACTGTCTGGTAAGGTAACAACCAGGTAAGAACAGAGACCCTGGTGAGGGTCCGGATAAATTCAGCTGCAAACAGATTTACTACAAGTGTGTAGAGAAGGAGGGAAGGGAGGAAGGAGGGAGGGCGGGGGGAGAAAGAGGCATGAGGATGCAACGACCGTGTTATGACAGCTGCACCAAAGAGCTATGCTCACCTTGGCAGGCAGCCCTTTTTCTGCTTTGCCTTCTTCTGGACCAGCTTCCTCACTTGAAAAGAAAAAGTGTTATCAGTGAATGAGTAGCACTTACTGAGCCTGGTACTATGCTAGGTTTGGGGACTTTTACTTTGTACACGTAAGTAAGACAATTACTCCCCCTCTTCAATCTCTATTCAAGGACAGGGATAAACGGAAGTTTTCAGTACAGGATTCTAGGACAGTATCAAGCAAGCTATCACAGGATACCATAGACAGCACCCAGTTAATTATTTCCCGCATAAAAGCCTTTCCCAGAAAAAGAAGCTATGTAAGTTGAGTTGCCAAAAAGTAAGTAGGAACAAGCTAAGCGAAAGAACGTGGTTTTCGGCAAAGAGCACAAGACATGCTGAGACCTGGAGGCAAGAGCGTACACGTGAAACATACATGAAACTGCAGGGCTCTTCACCAGCAGGCTTACGGCTTTCCCCACCGATACCTGCCTCCCCCAGAACCCGGCTTGTCTGAAGTTCACAGGCCAACTGCAAGTATAGCAGAGCATGCTCTACACCTTGGCTGGGAGGTTTTCAGTCGCTTTTCATTAAGCCCAAGGCTCTGACAGCCATCCTCTTTGGCGTGAACAGATGTACTTTGGAGCTTTAAGCAGGATTTTAGTCTCTAGATCAGTCAGCTAGGTTTTCTTCTGGAGAAGGATGGGTAGAAATGCAAATGGAGGGGAATTCCTGCCGTGGCTCAGCGGTAATGAACCTGACTAGTGTCCATGAGGATGGCGTTCGATCCCTGGCCTCGCTCGGTGGCTTAAAAGTCCGGCGTTGCCATGAGCTGTGGTGTGGATTGCAGGCTCGGCTCGGATGCCGAGTTGCTGTGGCTGTGGCATAGGCCAGGCCATCAGCTGCAGCTCCGATTGGATCCCTAGCCTGGGAACTTCATATCCCACAGGTGTGGCCCTAAAAAAAAAAAAAATGCAAGTGGAGGATGTTACTCTTGGGCAAATATATTGACGAGGGACACTTGTGACTTCAATTCAATACTACCTTCTAATACTTTATAAAATAACCCCGCATGAAAGAAGAAGAAAAAGATAGCGACTCAGAATCACTACGCGATTTTACTCGTGTCATCGCTTTCAGGGCCAGGAATTCAAATCAGCAGTCTTTTCCTGCTGGTTTCAGTGAGAGCTGAGGCCCCTCATTCTAACCTCCAAAGAACCCTAAAGAGCTAAAACCAGTGCAGTACTCAGTATCAACAGCAGACCAGCGTACCTGTGCTGCAGGCATTTACTGAAGATCTGGGAAACAAGGGTTGAGAAAACCTATTCCGCCCACAAGGCTGATTAATACATAGTCATCGATTCCAGAAGAACACAACGCCTTAAGGGCTCTACGAGCTTTTAGAGTGTTAGCTGTGCATGTATTCTGCCAAGGACACACGAGCGTAAATGACCAGCTTGTTTCGAGGCTCTTTCAGTCTATTTTTTTTAAAAAACAGTATTCAAGCTACAGTGAAGAAAAATCTGAGTAACCTGCACACTCCTTATTTAGATGATTTCTGCCGTCCAGAGACCTTTGTGGAATAGTGCCACTGGCTTTCTCTTTATTAGCACCTCCAAAGGCAACGCTATCTTTTTCTCTTCAGCCCACCTTCTGTCACCTGCAGAGAAGTTCGAACCCTTGTTCTGTAGCTCTTTGCACCATACAGCTAGCCTCAAAACAGCAGTGCATACTCTGAAATATGAACTACACCGTTCCCATGGGCTGGCCTTGTGATAACTGGAGCGCACAGTTGCCTTGAATGTATTTCCATAGCCTATTTCACTTCCTCGTGGAAGTCAGGTATACTGCTCACTCATCTGCCCTGTTCTTTCACAGGGAAGGCTTTTTACTGCACACATCAGAATGAAAAGATGTTGGCATCTCTGCGACAAAGCAGGTTAAAGCCAACACCCATGCTTAGCAAGGAGGGAATATGCATAAACAAGATGTCAGTTCCTGCAGATAGAGTCCGCTTTCCTAATCTTTAACACCCTGTCCTCCACTTGACCGTAAGTAAGATCGGTTCTCCAAAGTCACGGGCGGCAGTGCACTTACAGGTCGCCTCGCGTTTTCCTCTTGCCGTTGGATTTAAGGAATTGTTTTCTGTAGGACTCTGGGGTGAAGGGGTTAATATTGACCAGAGCCAGCGAGGTCATCTCATCGGCGAAGGGACCAGGTGTGAGTCTCAAGTGCTTAGAGCCTCGGGAAGCGAGCTTCCCTGTTGAAATCACCGACTGGCTCGGATGCCCCTGGAGGAGGAGAACAAAAGGCAAGTCAGGATGAGGTCGATTTGTATTTTTTTAAAGCCTCTGTATTAGTGAGCTAGTTAATCTTTGAGCCGAAGAATGTTATTGCAGAGAGGGGCCTTAGAGGTCATCTGATTCCGTGCAAACTCGTTGCATGGTAACTGGTCCTCTTATGAAAAAATATGGCCCCAGTCTGCTTCTAGGTGTTTTGACGTTCAGGAATCTGTACTTTGGTTAAGCTCCACCCCCTTCGCCTGGGCAATTCTGATAGCCAGCTATGAGACCACCACTCCTTTTAAAGACAACACTTAAGGTTAGACAACGGGAAATGACTCTAGAAGACCTGGTCCTTATGTTCTCAGACTCTAATTTCCCCTCAGTTATTCATCCAGTATTTGTTCGGTGCTGACTGGATGTAGCAGATGCTGGATTCGATGCCAAACTGAAGTCCAGCTTTAAAGAATACGTAGTCAGTAGTCCATCGATGCTGCAAAATACACACCTTGTAAGGCAAAGAGTTCATAAACTACCTAAACGTGGAAGAAGTTTCCCATCCCATTGAAAATGTAGCCCCAGTTGAGAAGAGCTCCGTGAAGTGGGGTAAAGAGAATGAAAAGAAATACCTTAAGCCCTTAAGTGGCAAGGCTTTGCAGTGGCTAAACTAGCACACCAGTAGGAAAATGTGCGGGACTTCCCACTCCAGGAGGGGCACAGTAAGAGAACATAGGCCTAAAGCCCAAGCAGCACGAAATCACACAACAGAGGGGAGAAATCAGAGGCAGAGAATTCTGATGAGACATAGTGGCATCAGAAGGCCATTGTGACCTAAGAGGGAGGGGCCGGAGGAGTAGCTGTCAGGGTCCCGGTTACAGTGGTGGACCTGGGCTCGTGAAATAACCTCAAAATAGAGTCACTCTACTGGGAGGCGCTTTCTAAAAGAATTCTGTTTTGGTAATCTCTGCCCATGACTTTTTCCTTTTTGGCCACACCCAAGGCATGTGGAAGTTCCTGGGCCAGGGATCAAACCTGCACCACAGCACCAAGCCAAGCCACAGCGGTAACAGTGCTGGATCCTTAACCTGCTGCGCCACCAGAGAACTCCCTCTGCCCATAACTTTTAAGTGTAGAAGCAGAAGCTAGATTACAACAGGATCCACTACATAAAAATGTAGTTAAAGAATGTGAGGCTACAAAGAATAAACCCTGAACTTACTATAAATATTCACTACATGATTGAGAGAAGCAGAAATGAAGGAAGCTATAGAATTCACATAGTAACCTAACATTTTTTTTTTAAATGAAGAAAATTATGTCATTGGCAGGCAAGAGTTTTACCTATGTCTTATCATTCATAGGGCGAATGACCCTGGGGCTATCATCAGACAAAGCCATCAATTGATAGACTTACAGTTTTCCCCTAAGGTGATTATAAGGGTTGAAAATTGTTTCAGAGGAAGTAAAACTATACTATATAATATTTCACAGTTGTCAGTATGATTCAGGCAATGAATCCTAGTAAATCCTTTTTTTTTTTTAGGGCCAAACCCACAGCATATTGAGGTTCCCAGGCTAGGGGTCGCATCCGAACAATACAGAATCTGAGCTGCCTCTGCAATGTACACCACAGCTCATGGCAACACTGGATCAATCCTTAACCAGTGTCGAGGAATTGAACTTGCATCCTCATAGATGCTAGTCAGATTCGTTTCTGCTGAGCCACGACGGAACTCCTAGTAAATCATTTTCTGAAATAGTTTCTTGTCATGCTGATTATCATATGGAAAGTAGAATGCGCCTGTCACATATGAAAGTGGATCATTCATACCTGGACCACTGCAGATAGCTTCAGTTGCTGCAGTTCAAGGATGATACAAGGGGCCTAGAAAATTTTCGGATAAAAGGAAGGACAAGTATTCACAGGGCAGACAGTATCAGAATTCCTAGTCTGGAAATAAGAAAGCTGATAGACTTTGTGAGCTCCACTTAAAATATAGGCAAAGATTAATTCTATTAATATGGACTTTATTTGAAGGAATGATAGAATTATGAGTAATCCCTTGGAAATCTGAAAGAACTAGATTTATGAAAGGGAATTCTGCCTGGAAGTAAAGCCTACTGAAAACTTTTGGAAAGATGACCAGGTTGAGCATTTCATTGTGTTCCAGAGAGCATAGCTCATTCTGCTAAGTAACACCTCTATTACAGACAATTAAAATTAAGAACAGAAACTTGGGAAAACAGCTCCTTGACTTCTGAACGTGATGAAAGGAGGAGGCAGCAACCTCCCGCTGAGACACAACATCGTAGGGTCTGGGAAAGGCTTTAAAGACCCCGTTGGTACTAATGCTTGAATCCCTCCTGCAGCATTCCTACCAAGAGCTCATCAGGGCATTCAGCATTGATTGGCTCAATGCATTCCTACCTGCTAAGGAAGTTCTTCCATCTCTAGATCATCCTAGGAAATCCTTACGGTGACCTGAAGTCGTTTCGCATGATTTCTCACCCTGTCCCGTGGGTGAGGCTGAACTAAGCCAGTCCTCCTCTCCTCTGCATCCCCGTCCTTAGCATAACTTCAGGAGTTCTCACGACCATGGCCCCTCTCCTCTGACCCTTATCCAAACTATATTCTTCATCAAAGTGTGTGTTTCTTCTTCCCAGCTGCATTTCCAATTTCCCACCCAAGCTCTTGTCCTCTTTTCTGTCCCTGAAATCTTGTAACTTCAAGGATTTCTAACCTGGACCACTTTACTCCTTACTCTGGCAGGCCGGCCACTTGAACTTAAGCACATCCACTTCAACCACTTCTTAAGCACGGATGATACCCAGATATAGATCTGCAACTGAGCTCGTCTCTTCCTGCACCACAGGACCATGTGTACACCCACTTACGCCACATCTCTTTCTAAAAACTTGCGCCACCTCCAGTGGCAGCTCCCTGGATTCGAGGTACCATCTCCTCAAACAAGCAGAGAGCCTCACCCTAGATTTCACCTTTTCCTTCAACTCCTCCATCAAATCAGAACAATTCTCGAACCTCTCTCAACTCACAACTGTCCTAGTTCAGGCCCTTCTCTTTTGTCAACAGACCTGTTGTGAATACTGCCCAGCCCCCGTGGTCTCTCCCACTCCATCCCATCCTTCACATAAAGGTCCTGATTTTTTCAGAAATGCTAAATTTAATGGGGGAGTTCCCATTGCGGCTCTGTGGTTACTGAATCTGACTAGTAACCATGAGGATGCGGGTTCCATCCCTGGCCTCGATCAGTGGGTTAAGGATCCGGCATTGCCGTGAGCTGTGGCATAGGTCGCAGATGCGGCTCGGATCCGGCATTGCTGTGGCTGTGGCGTAGGCCGGAAGCTGTAGCTCTGATTTGATGCCTAGCCTAGGAACTTCCATATGCCTAGGGTGCTGCCCTAAAAAAAAAAAAAAAAAAACACTTAATGACTCTCTCAACACCTACAGGATAAATCTCGCCCCTGCCTACCAACTCTGGCCCCAGGGTCTGCACTCTTTCAAGTTCACAGCCCTGCTGCTCTGAACTAACACGCAGTTTTCCAGGCATTGCGTGACCATTCTCCTCCATAACTTGATAGATGCTTTCCCCTTGGCTTCAAGTTCTCAATCCCTTCTTTTCCCAGCAGACTCCCACTTATCCTATAAAACTGCTCTCCAGCATTCCTTTTCTCTGTAGAGGTTTCCCAGAGAGCTTGACACCTAATTCCCCATTATTTCTCATCATGCGCTACCACTGCTCTTGCATGCCGGGCCTGACCTTTATTTACTGTTGTTGTTTGTCTTTGTTTTGTAGGCACATTTGGGGGCAGTAAATGGTTTGCCAGCAGAAGGTCTGCTAACCTATCAGGGTGTTCCATTTTTTTGTTTTTGGGTTTTTTTTGTCTTTTTGCCTTATCTAGGGCCGCACCCGTGGCATATGGAGGTTCCCAGGCTAGGGGTCTAACAGGAGCTGTAGCTGCCGGCCTTCGCCACAGCCACAGCAACACGGGATCCAAGCCGCGTCTGCAACCTACACCACAGCTCACCGCAACGCCGGATCCTTAACCCACTGAGCAAGGCCAGGGATCGAACCCACAAGCTCATGGTTCTTGGTCAGATTCGTTAACCACTGAGCCACAACGTGAACTCCCAAGGTGTTCCGTTTTAAATGAATAGATGAAATACACACACCATATCGTATTTCCTTGCCTGTATATCCTTACTCAGAACCACATCCTCTCAGCCCACTCTCCCCCTCATTTCCCTGTATTAAAACCAGACCAGCTTTTATTGCCTTTCATGTGCTTCCTTCACCTTCATTTCTTTCCTGATCAGCCCACTGAGAAGCAGTCTAACCAGACAACGCTGACTGCCTTTGAAGCTCCTGTGTCACATAGTATCTGAGACACATCTCCCCTCCCAGAGACTGCCTTATGCTCCCAGGCCACAGTGGGTCCTCAGAAAAATAAATGGATGATTGATTGGGGGAGTTCCTGTTGTGGCCAGCAAAACGAATCCGACTAGGAACCATGAGGTTGCGGGTTCGATCCCTGGCCTTGCTCAGTGGGTTAAGGATCCGGCGTTGCCATGAGCTGTGGTGTGGGTGGCAGACGCGGCTCGGATCTGGCATTGCTGTGGCCGTGGTGTAGGCTGGCAGCAACAGCTCCGATTAGACCCCTCGCCTGGGAACCTCCCTGTGCCGCTGGTACAGCCCTAAAAAGACAAAAAACCAAAAAACAAAAAGGTTTTTTAAAAATGTGTGATTGACTAGTTATTAGAACCGTTGAAAAACCCACAGGTGGGCACGTGACTTGGACATTAAAGCAGTGTGTCTCTGATTCAGATAAGAAACTACATATTTCCTGGTAGGCACAGTCCCCACACTCAGCAGGTACAAAAGAGACCTGCTGACAGTGACTGTGCTGCCATCAGAAGCACAGATGTTACGACGACGACGTTTTAAATACTTCAAGCCGAGCCAGCAGGAAGCCGAGCTAATTCCAGGCCTAAAGGCTCACGCACTAGGGCACCAGTCCATCAGAGGGATCCCTGCCCGCACTGTGCTTTAATAACACGAATGATACAATAGGAGACCAGTCGAAGCGAGAATGGGGGAATACGCTTACTCGGGACCTTTGCCCATTTGCCATCCTCAGCTCATAAAGCAGCATCAGCATCTTAGCTCTTTGCTCACCTAGAAGAGCCTGCCTCTCACCAGACCGAGGAAGGGGGAGGGCTTCCTGCCGGAGGAGCAGCAGCCAAGAAACAGACTCAAATTCTAACAGTGCGTGTGAACATTCTTATGTTAGGAACTATGAGTAAATAATCACAAAGAAATAGAGCCGCTTGGGGCGGTGGAAAGAACAATAGGCTAAGTACCGAAGCTCATGTCTGCAGTCCTCTCTCTACCGCTGGCTGAGCTACCAGCCAGCTTCTCTCCTAAAACCTTGGTTTTCTCATAGGTAGAGTACACAGGTCAGGCTGTAGCTCTCTTTTTTTTTTCCGGTTCCAATATTCTTTAATTAGGAACTTTTTCCCCACCCAAGATTTATCTGTGGCCTCCACCAATGGGTTTTTTTGTTTTGTTTTTTTTTGGCTTTTTGGGGTCGAATCAGAGCTGCAGCTGCCGGCCTACACCACAGCCATGGCAACGCTGGATCCCCAACCCACTGAGCGAGGTCAGGGATCGAACCCCCATCCCGATGGATCCTGGTGGGGCTCGTTACCATTGAGCCACAACAGGAACTTCCGACCAATGGTTTTGAGACGAGAGCCAGCAAGACTCTTCGTTGTGTCTTCTGGTAACTTCATTTTCCCCAGTAACTAGGTAACTGGAGATACCCAGCCTGTGAAGCGCATTCACCACCCACTCATAAAGGACCACACCCTCATCTCCATCAGCTGGACTGAAGGAGCACGGGGCTCAGCATCCTGGCTCCCTCTTGCCCTACCAGGCACTTACTCTGGGGGTGAAGGGGCTCTCACAGGGTGGCGGCGGCTTGCTCTTGTCTGGCGGGGCCGGTGTTTCAGGCTGGGCATGAGGGCGTGACACTGGAGTCCTCAAACCCTGATCCGGACTCACTCTGTCTTTTACCCGAGGTGTGCTGAGCTCACGGACGTGACCGAGGGGACTCCGGGGAGGTGTGACCTTGGCCTCGGAGTCCTGGCATCCACGCTTCTCTGGCGTTCGGTGCTGCACCTTTTTGCCCTCCTGGGCCTCCTTCTGTTCTTCATCCTCCTGCTCTTCTTCAGAACAGGAAAAGTTTAATTTCTGCTTCAGTTCTTGGTTATCACCGTTGTCACTCATCGGAGCCCAAGAGCTTTACAACAGAATCAAGATGGCCCAACAGGAGGGAACCCTACAGAGCTGCAGAAATAAGGAGAAGCAAAGACCGTCAGCCGGCAAGTTCCCCAGTTTTAGCCCGGTTTTCCTTCTGCCAGCGGACATGGAAACACACTACTGCTGTGTGAGGACTTAAGTACCGCGTATCTGTAAGATACTCAGCTTATCCTGATTTCCATTCTGATTAAAGAAAGTTCCCAACTCCTCGAGCAATTAAATCCAACTGATGTCTGGAATTCTTCTGGCTATCCCTCAGTCTCCTTGAACCCGTGTTCCACAAACCACTAGCGAGAGCGGTGCATTCTTTAATTTAGCATGGCTTAAAAAACATACATCAGTCTGCTGGGAACAGGCTCATTATTGGAAAGGAATGATTTTCATTCTTTTCCACCGACCATTTGGAAATATAGGCCTCTCCTCTCCCCCAGTTCCCACCCAGCCGATGGCTAACAGCAGTTCATTGGAATCCAGCGTCACCTGGATGTCATGATGCTCCTTGAACAGCCGCTAACATACCTTGGCTGGAGTTCGTCTCCCTAAGAAGAGACACACCTGCCCTCACTCAGCCACCTCCATGCCCTCCACCCACCCCCAGGTGTTAGGAATTAAAGCTTTTGGAGCATCTGATGCTTCTTTTTTTTTTTTTTGCCTTTTAGGACCGCACCCGTGGCATATGGAGGTTCCCAGGCTGGGGGCCAAATCAGAGCTACAGCTGCTGGCCTACACCACAGCCACAGCAGTGTCATATCCGAGCCGCATCTGCGACCTACACCACAGCTCATGGCAATGCCGCGATCGTTAACCCACTGAGCAAGGCCAGGGATCGAACCCGCAACCTCATGGTTCCTTGTCCGATTCGTTAACCACTGCGCCACAATGGGAACTCCCATCTGATGCATTTTTACATTGAAAAAGAGGTAGAAAGATCAGCCACACATAGAAGCAGATGTGTATCATTTGAAAATGGCACTTTGTCCCCCAAATGGCTTATTTTGTAAAAAGTTTTCTTACTGTTTAGATATCTTTATCATACATTATTCAGTTTCTTCCTAAGATAACACCCATGGGGAGGGTAAAAAACTCTGAAGAAAAAAAAAAAAGTTGGAGTTCCCATCATGGCTCAGCGGAAACTTAACTGACTAGCATCCCTGAGGACGTGGGTTCGATCCCTGGCCTTGCTCAGTGGGTTAAGGATCCGGCGTTGCCGTGAGCTGTGGTGTAGGTCGCAGACACGGCTCAAATCCCACGTTGCTGTGGCTGTGGCGAAGGCCGGCGGCTACAGCTCCTGTTAGACCCCTAGCCTGGGAACCTCCATATGCCGCGGGTGCGGCCCTAAAAAGACTGAAAAAATAAGTCACCAATAGTTTGTAGGACAAACCATAGGAAAGGCAGTCCGTGGAAAAGGAAAATGATATACACGAGCCTCTCAGGTGTCTTCAGGGGAGATGCTGGAGGTAGCGGACAGGAGGAATTATTTACACAACAGCCATGGACCCAAAGAGAGAGGCGCTGAGAAAGTTTAGTCTTGACTGAAACAAGTGTCGGGTCCCTTCTCTGTTTTTTTTTTTTTTTTCTTTTTCGGGTCCCTTCTCTTGATAGTCCCTGGTTACCCACTGCCTGCCACCCACCTTCCATCTTCTCTCTCTTTGCCAGCCCCTCCGCCCCTGTCTCCTCCCTCACTCCTCTCCCGTGTCCAACCTGAACCCATCAGGAGGTTTACTCCAAGTGAAGACTGACCGGGGATACGAGAAAGTGTTCTCGGAGTTCCCGTCGTGGCTCGGTGGTTAACGAATCTGACTAGGAACCATGAGGTTGCGGGTTCGATCCCTGGCCTTGCTCAGTGGGTTAAGGATCCGGCGTTGCCGTGAGCTGTGGTGTAGGTTGCAGACGCGGCTCGGATCCTGCGTGGCTGTGGCTGTGGCGAAGGCCGGCGGCTACAGCTCCTGTTAGACCCCTAGCCTGGGAACCTCCACATGCCGCTGGTGCGGCCCTAGGAAAGGCAAAAAAAAAGAAAAAAGAAAGTGTTCTCGCAGCTAAGCACCTTCCCACGCTCTGGCTTGGTGCAGGCACGTGCACACCCGGTCCTTCCTTCAGCCTAACCCAGTCTCTCTCGTCACCTGAACTTCCCAAGCCACTCAACAGGGGCTACAGGCTTGATCATAGCCCGCGGTAGCTCACCGCTCACCTCCGTCGGAGATTCAGCATCCTATTTTCCTTGGCATCCTTCAGGGGCCAAGGAAAATAGAGTCAACAGGGAAAGGAGGCCAGGAAAGAAATTCCTATTGAGAGATTGCGGGCTTTGGAGTGTGTTTCTTATTTACAAATCAGCAGGCCGTGCGGATCTGATTCTTTCACCGCAGCCTTGGTGTTGATCAGTTTTCCCCTCTCAAGGCTATGGCTGGTCATTCTCGCCTCTCCAGGCCGGCTGGAGGCTGGCTCTGTTCTCAAGGCAGGGTGGGACTCACCCGAAACACTCTGACTGTGTCACAGGCCTGCAGGCCAGGCACAGGGGGCCTGCAGGCCGGTGTGTAGACCACGCTGCTTTTTACCAACACCTCGTGCCTTTTCTCTCTGCTTTGCTGGAATGATCAGTTACCTGTATTTATGACTGCACACTGTTCGCCCAGGGCAGCAGCTGTGCCATCATGATGACTTAGATCTAATGGTATCAGCAGTAATTCTATCAGGAACTTGCACCATTCGCCTTCCGTATATTGTCAGTCAGCAGATGACTGTACTTAAGGCCTCAGAGTGTGAAGGCTGCAGTAACAAGTACAAAAAGGATACTCCCCATTTGGAGAAACAGAACAGTGAAACCTGAGACCTGGGCAGCTGCTGACCTTGATGGCCCGAGGGATCCCTGGCCTCCGGCCCGCAGCCCCACTCTTTTCTGGGCGTCATGCTTCAGTCTTTTCTTGGCCCCTAGCCTCTTCGCGTTGTGAAAGACTCCATCCTTGCTTTGGTGTATGTTGACATCTACGCCAGGCAAAAAGCTTTACATCGTCTTTGAGATGAAACGTCAAAAGGGGAACCCAAGTCATCTGTCGCAAGAGTGGAAAGCGGGGGGGCGGGGGGGCGCGGGGAGGGTGCGGATTTTCCCCTTAATGTGGGACACATCCTAGGTGTTCCGTAAATTGTTTTTGAATGGGCTGGGGGAAATAAAATTCATGTGGCTCAGTCTTGCTTCAAAATACTCAGCCTTTGACTTTTTAAAAGTTTGAATATTTTTCTAATTGCAATGTAGATTTCTGCAATGGGAAAGTCAGGTGCCCGGGAGGAAGATGCCCATGGAGGGAAGTCAGCTTTGCATCTCAGGCCTGAGTTCTTCAAACGTGTGCTTGGAGAAGCTCTCCTTCTGAGTGATGAGAAATCTTCCAGAGTCAGAGCTCCATGCTGAGGCCTTTGAACCACGGATGGGAAGAACAGAAGCAGGAAAATCCAGCTAATTCAAATTGGACTTGCAAGAGGTAGAAACCTGTGCTGACCTTCTAGGTAGACTGTTCCTTTGCAAAAGTAAAGATGAGGCCGTGGAAAGTGACATACTTGTTTGATACTGTTGCTCCTCGAAGGGACCTGCTAGGCTGATTGTCTCAGTCAGGGGGGAGAAAACATTAAAAATGCTTGAACAAGCCAAAGTGAAGCTCTACATGTTATTTGTTGAAGACAATTCAGATTTAGTTATCCTAGATTGGAAAAAATACCAGTGTTGGATTATGGTATATTTGATGGGACTGCTCTGTTGGGAACCGGTTCCCCATAATAAATGGATATTTTTACTGCCAGGCTTTCTGGAGAGCTGGCAGATTCCAGGAAGGGAAATGGAAACTTGAAGGTGGCAGAGGCTGAAGGCAACTCTCTGGGTCTCAGACTGTTGGAACTGTACTCTGAAGGCTGGAGACAAACCTGAGGGAACCTGAGGGTGATGGAGAAGAAAAGTTGGCGCATCCCCAGGATACAATCAGGGTCCTCAAACAAGGGCCCATGGGCCTCATCAACATAGCAAGGAACATTTTCAGCTCACTGGGGACCAGCAGTGATATCTCTAAGGTCCCTCCCCACTTCCCGGCCCTTATCTTGCTCAGTCTCCCATCACAACCGGAAGCGTTGCGTCAACCCCACAGGGGATCGTTTGCAATATCTTAGAGAAAAGCAGAACAAACATGTTCATTGCTGACACATATGGGTCAGCTTCCCGGACAGGTCCTTCAGCAGCCTTGACAGTGAGCCAGAGATGGGTGTGGCCGCCCTGGGCATGGACCCATCCCAGCAGGGGTCTCAGGTGCTCCTGACTCCTAGCAGCTTTCTTTCCATGATGACAGCTGTCAGCAAAGTGCGGGCCATGAGAGAAAGGGACCTTCTCTTGATCTTGTCCCACCATGAAGAGAGAGCACACAGAGGCAGCACCTGTCAGTGGTGGTGAATCTAGTGATAAACACATCAATCATTAATAAGAATCACTAACAGTACTTTATATTTGGCTACCACGTTTCTCATTTCAGCATGCTTTCACATCTATAAGCGAGTAGCAATCCCAGCAGAAAATTCCAAGGAAAGGTCATGGACCAGGTAAAATAAAGCCTGGCGATCATTTTAAAGCCTACGAGTCTCTCGTGAACACTTGTCTTCTTGTCATTTTATTTTTTCTTTATATTTTTATGGCCACACCCACAGCATATGGAAGTTCCTGGAGCCAGGGATTCCTGGAGCATAAGCCCCAGCTTCGGCAGCTTGGGAACCGTGAACCCATTGCGAGGCAGGCCAGGGAATCAAACCCAGACCTCCACGGTGACTCAAGATGCTGTAATCGGTTTTTTAACCCACTGCGCCACAGTGGGAACTCCTCATTCTGTTTTTTCTTATGTAAATGTCAAACACACCAGGAGAAAACAGTGTAATGAGTCCCGATGTACCAATCACCTAGCTTCAAAAATTGGGAGCAGTGGGATTTTTTTTTTTTTTTGTCTCTTTGCCTTTATCTAGAGCAGTACTCGCGGCTAGGGGTCTAACAGGAGCTGTAGCTGCCGGCCTTCACCACAGCCACAGCAACGCGGGATCCGAGCCGTGTCTGCGACCTACACCACAGCTCACGGCAACGTCGGATCCTTAACCCACTGAGCAAGGCCAGGGATCAAACCCGCAACCTCATGGTTCCTAGTCGGATTTGTTAACCACTGAGCCACGATGGGAACTCCGGTATGGGAATGTTTTAAAGCAGGTTGCTGATGAAATGTCCGCTTCCCCCATGAATACTTTGGTGCCTTTGGTGAAAATCCTTAGATTAAGCTATTCATTTGAAGTCTGCTTTAAAGCTGTGTAATCAGTAAATCAGATTCTAATGAATTGCTTCTCTTACCAAAATTTCCCATTTGTTAGGCCTAGAGGGTATTCACTCAAGTACCTGTTATAATGGAGACATGCTACTTGTCCACTCCCAGGACAGAGTTCTTCTAAAGACAGGAGCAGAGTTCTAACCTGACATCCCAATAGTCAGTATCCATGAGAATGCAGGTTCAATCCCCAGCCTTGCTCAGCAGGTTAAGGATCCGGCGTGGCTGTGGCTGTGGTGTAGGCCGGCAACTGCAGCTCTGATTCGACCCCTAGCCTGGGAACTTCCATATACCACCGGTGCGGCCCTTAAAAAAAATAAAAAAATAAATATCCCTACACCGAAGTTTCACTTTCATCAAATGAAGCAAAACAAACTTCTAATGGTTTTCTTTCTTTCTTTTGAAGTGTGATTAGGAATTAAAGCTCTCGCACAGAAGGTTACCACCAGAAACGCTAAAGACAGAAACAGAGTGGCCATCCCTCAGAAGAGGGTGTGAGTTTGGGGGTGGGAGGAGAAGGAAACTGCTGCTTGTTGTATGTCCTGCAGGCAACTGAATTATTATTTGCTCTCTGCCACAGATATCTACTTATTAAAATGTTCAAAATAACACCTAAAATTTGGTATCGAGTAAATATACATACATATGTATGTATATAACACATACATATATATACATATGTGTGTGTGTATATATATAAATATATTTAAAAACCCTGTCTAGAAAATGCTTGACTCACTTTGCTCACTCTTCTTCACCTCCTGACTTCTGAACTCTGGAAGTGCCTGAGCTCAGTCCCCCGAACTAGTCTCTATGGACACTCATTTCCTTGGAATATACCACCAGCCTGTGGCTTTAAACCCTGTCTGCGAGCTGGTGACCTTTGAGTGTCGGTCTGCACGACAGACCTCTCTCTTGAACTTGGGACTCGCAGCCGCCCAGTCATCTCTGTCTCATTGCCTAATAGACATCTCAGTCTCACCGTGTCTGAAACCAGACTCCTCATCTTTCCTACCGAACCTGCTCCTCCAGCAGCGTTTCCGTCACTCGGTAAATGGAACACGCCAGCGATCTGGGCGTGACCGCTGCCCACTGCCTGTCTCTGCTCCGTGCATCCAGCCTCTGAGCCCTTCCTTCAGTTCAGTCAGCCTCCTCCATCTGGCTTCTCCTACCCGCCCCCGGCATCACTGCTCTCTATTCTCCACCCAGCAGCCAAAAGGATCCGAGGATCTGGCACTTGGAACCTCCACGCCTCCCACTTTACTCAGAAGATGGCACCAGCTCCTATACTGAAGCCCATGGGCCCGAGGACCCACCTCGAAACCTGTCTGACTCTTGCTGTCCCTCCCACCACATGCTGTCCTTCCTGCCACATACTGCTCTAGTCTCCTCACTGTTCCTTCAGACGCCAAAATCTTTCCCCACGGATCTTACTTACCCCGTCACTTCCTCTAGGCGTCTGCTCAGAGGTCACTTATCAGAGAGGTCTCTGACAACCCCGTCACCCCTTATGTGGTCCCTTACCCTATTTCAAGTTTCTCCACAGCCCTTACCATTGTGTCATTCATTTATGTATTCAATGGTTCATTTAAAAAATTGTCTCTCCCATTTTACCCCCAGTAGAATCTTTTTTTTTTTTTTTGTCTTGTTAGGGCGGTACCCGTGCCATATGGAGGTTCCCAGGCTGGGGGTCAAATCAGAGCTGCAGCTGCTAGCCTACACCACAGCCCCAGCAATGCCGGATCCAAGCTGCATCTGCAACCTACACCACAGTTCACGGCAATGCTGGATCCTTAACCCACTGAGCAAGGCCAGGGATCGAACCCACAACCTCATGGTTCCTAACGGGATTCGTTTCCACTGTGCCACAACAGGAACTCCCCCCCCTCCCCCCTTGCCCCGCCCTCTCCCTCTCTCTCTCTCTCTCTCTCTCTCTCTCTCTCTCTCTCTCTTTTAACCCTCAGTAGAATCTCAGTTCCAGGAGCACAGAAATTTAACTCATGCTTCATGCTCTTTTTCCATTACCTGGAACAGGGCTTGGCACACAGTAGGTGCTGTGAATCAGGGCACACGCTATGCCTCCTGTGTACCTTCAGGTTGGACTGCGGGATGAATACTTTTTATGAGGTTTCGTATGTTTATTTTTCAACTCCATTTCAAATTTCAGAGGCCTAAAAGGGGGGATGCGTTGGCTTTAAATAACTTGGCAACTTTGAATACATATTCTTTTTTTTTTTTTTTTTTGCCTTTTGTCATTTTAGGGCCACACCTGTGGGATATGGAGGTTCCCAGGCTAGGGGTCTAATTGGAGCAGTAGCCGCCCGCCTACACTGCAGCCACAGCAACGCAGGATCCGAGCTGCGTCAGCGACCTACACCACAGCTCACGGCAACACTGGATCGTTAACCCGCTGAGCACGGCCAGGAATCGAACCCGCAGCCTCATGGTTCCTAGTCGGATTCGTTAACCACTGTGCCACGACGGGAACTCCTGAATACATATTCTATTTTATTAATCCCTATACCGCTTCTGGCTCACCCTGAGTTCAGTGATAGTATGTGATTTGCTGTGTGTCTGCAGCACAGATGAGCAGAGAGGAGATAAGAGAAATATCATCGCAGATGGGTTGACATCACAGTTGTGTGGGCTAACATATAAAAATGTACAAAGTCAGGAGCCTGGAACAGATCAGATACCCCAAGATGTCTCTGGGTGCCCTCGGTATTGACCATGGGACTTAAGGTCACGGGACATGTGAAGTGGGAATACTGTTTTCTTCATCTCCTGCATTCACATTCTTAGTCTCCCTCCATGACACCCAATTTTGTCCCACAGTCTAGACCAGTAGTATTTGCACTGGTCAGCTATTTATGCAGACTGATCCTAGAGGCAGGGTAATCTGTTCCTTGTGTGGATGGAAGACTGTTCCTGACAGAGTCATATGGCTTAGCTATACAAAGATGCTGATTCTTCTCTGGTAAATACGTACAGACGACCCTTGAACAGTGTGGGGCCTGGGGTGCCACCCTCCATGCAGTCAAAAATCCGCACGTTAACTCATAGTCTGTTCTCCAGAGCTGAGGTATCTATCCATGGCTCTACATTTGTACTTTCCACCAGCCACAGATGGTGTAGTACTGTAGTATTTACTGCTGAAAATAACCCCTGGAAAAGTGGATTCACACCTGTTGTTTAGGGGTCGACTGTTATTCTCATGCAGTTTGAAATAAAATGAAAAAAAACACATTTTTGGGATACTGGATAAAATGATTTTAAATTTCACATACAAAATAAGTTTTCAGAGAAATAGCTGAAGATTTTTTTTTTTAAAGAAATAAAGAGAGGAGTTCCCACTGTGGCACAGTGGGTGTTGAACACCCGCTTTGCAAAGTCCGAGGGTCTGAAGACTGACTGGATGTGCTAGTGAGCTGGAACACACGCTTAGGATTGGAAAAGAAGCTAGGTTCAGGTCGGGACATTTTGGTCTTCTGTTTATACAGAAAATCTAGTGAGCTGGAGATTATGAGTTTATTTCCTGATATATATACAGCTTGAGGATATTAAACTAGGGGATTGGGAGGGGGTTCCCACAAAAGATCAGGAAAAGGAAGTCCTTTAGGGGATAAAGTCAGACGAAAGCTGATGGCTTTGGTAAGGGACTAAAGATTTTCTGTGAACCCCTATCTTATATTTAGAAATAACATTTTATTTATTTATTTATTTTTGTCTTTTTGCCTTATCTAGGGCCGCACTCGCGGCATGTGGAGATTCCCAGGCTAGGGGTCTAATCGGAGCTGTAGCCGCCGGCCTTCGCCACAGCCACAGCCACGCAGGATCCGAGCCGCGTCTGCAACCTACACCACAGCTCACGGCAACGCCGGATCCTTAACCCACTGAGCAAGGCCAGGGATCAAACTCGCAACCTCATGGTTCTTAATCGGATTCGTTAACTACCGAGCCACGACAGGAACTCAAGAAATAACATTTTAAATACCTCATCCCTTGGGATGACTCTGATGGTAATCAGAGGTGGTAAAAAGAAATAGGAATAGCCGTTAAAATAATGAAAAAGAATCAGGTGAGGAGAGGGACTTACTCCAAAACCCAGTTCCTCCGAGGCTGGGGAAGGCCTGGGGTTTGCCTGCCCACAGAAGGACCAGTGGATTTAGGCACGGGTGTTAAGAGGTGGGGGATGTTGCTGAAGCATCGTCGTATCTACATGCCAATGCTAATATGATTTAACCCCTCTTCCCAAGGCTGCTGCTTCCAGACCAAAAAAAAAAAAAAATTTAAAATCTATGCCATAACAACGAAGAATCTATGTTTTGCCCTAAAGAATAGGACTGCTTTCATCATGGCTACATTTAGTCCCACCTCTCCCCCACCCCTCCAAGGGCAAGTAAGTGACCGTCCACCTCTCGCTGAAATGGATGGGGAGCCCCAAGCAGGGCCAGGCATTATCCAGCTCATTCACCCAGCTACTCCAGGCCGGGTACAAAAGCCCACAGCTTCAGGAGATCATGCCACATCCCAATGGTAAACAACGCGCCGCCGGCAGGCAGCCCAGGCTCCCCTCTTCAGCTTCACTGCCAACACGGCGGTAGCACTGGCCACACAGCCAGGGTTATGTAACACAAATCTATCACGGTCCATATGTCCAGGGGACTTCCAAAATAAAGGTGGCGTATAACAAATCACGGAGGCACAGTCATCCCACGGAATCCTAGGTGAGAAGGCACAGGTAGCCAGGTCCGAGGGGCTCGCGTCCATGCCACCGCACTTTTTCTATAGCCGAGCACACAGATGCATCGGTGAAACCTCAAGCCAGGAACCCAGGTCAGCAAAGCCTGCCCGGAGGACGCCTTCCCCAGCTGCGTCGGAGAGCCGAGCTGGGTGGGCGGGCGCGGGGCGGGGCGGCCCGAGGCAGGTGCCGGCCCAGGCGGCGGGAGCGAGGCCCGGGCGTCCGGCCGCCCGGCGAGGGGAGTTCCCGCAGCCCGCCCCTGCGCCCGCCCCTCGCCGCCCGCGGCTCCTCCTCGCCTCCTCGCTATGGTGGAGCGGGGAGACGCCGCGCCGCTGCTGCGCTGGGCCGAGGGCCCCGCCGTCTCCCCGCCGCTGGCCCCCGACCCGCAGGCTGGAGGCCGTGGCTGGGGCGGCGGCGGCGGGGGCGGCCGGCTGGCCGCGGAGCCGCCAAGGAGGCGGGAGCCGGAGGAGCTGGGTCCCTCCGAGGTGCTGCTGCAGCCCGGGCGCCTGGTGCTGGGCGACGTGGAGGAGGACCAGGTGGTGGCCGTGTTCGTGGTCACCTTCGACCCCCGCTCGGGTGAGAGCTTCTCCGGGACTGGGGGCGGGGGGAGGGTCGTCCCCTCCCCCCCGGGCTTCGGGGGGTTAGAGGGGGGAGGGGCTCGCTGCGCGCGCACCCTCACACCTGCGCCCCTCCCCGCCCGCGGGGCTGCCCGGGGCAAGCGGGGTGCCCCTGCGAGGTGGCGGCGCGGGGCTTTGTTCCTGCGCCCCTGACTCGACTCCCTTAAGTCCCGCTGTCGCTCAGCAAATCCCCACTCCGCGCCGCGGTCCCCACAGTCGTGTTTTGCACTTCTCCTGTCCTAGAGGATCCTGTTGGTGGCCACAGGCATGCTGGCTTTGTTTTCTTTTCTGGCTCGGTTCAAAGAGTTCGCCTCTTAGGCGAACCCCCACCTCCGCCAGGTGAATTCCTTCTGCAGAGGAAAGACCTAAGCTTCCAGGTTCTCTGCTTCCCACCCCCTCCCTGCAAGGTAACTTTATGAGCCGCCAAGTTCACGCTCTCTGACGGCATTATTTTGAGGGATTAACGCTTGGAGCATTCAGGGATGGCACAGAGGGATTAAGCTGGAGACCGACTGAAAGGTAGGCTCTTTCTGGTTTGTTCGGAGAGTTAAAGAGTTAGCTCACATAGTCTTTAGCTTAACCACCCAATGAAGAAGCCTGCATTTATTTCACTGGCAGGAGGCTTCTTGGGGGATCAAAAGCGAGTGAGCAAATGCCTCCTCCGTCAGAAAGCCTCAGGAGGTCAGGAAAGGGCCCTGCTCTCAGGATTGGAAGGAGAAACAGCTGTAGTCCTGGTTCTAGGGTTTAAGAAGACCCAGGTGTGACTTTCTGTACTAAACGCCAGTGGAGTTGCTGGAATGAGGAGTATCAGGGAAGGAAAACACCAGCTTCTTTCTGGAGTTGGGTCCTCTTAGAAGCCATTCTGAAAAACTTGAAAGGATTTGGTGGCGTGGAAGGGAAAAGAGTGAGGATTGGGGGATGGCGGAAGAGAGGGTCTCGGGCAGAGTTTTAAACTAGCAAGACACAGGAAGAAAGAGGGTCAGCTGTGGGGAGACTTTCAGATTCCTCTCTGTTCTTTGGCCCCATCTCTACTGGCTTTCAAACTTTTTTGACAGTCACCCACCATATGAAATTAATATTACGTCCCAACCAGTTCACTCACATACATAAGTGAAACACGAGTCTCACGAAATGGTGCTAACTCCTTTTGCATGTAGCATGTTTCTGTTTTTCTTTTTTAATGTTCGTCACACAGGCTGGTTGACTAGCATGTGGCTGGGATTCCCAGACAGAAAAACTGCTGTTCTTTATTTGACCAAAGTAACCTTTATTGTTAGGCAAAAACCTACTATCCTGTAACTAATAACATTCCTTATGCCCTACGCCTTCACCTGAAATAAATAGACAGGAGCTTGAAATTCATTCTGGGAAGCGTTTAAGAGTAATTAGAAGAAATGGAGAAGGCGTGCTGCTTATTTAGCAGGGATCGCCCTGGCAGTCGAGACTAGAGAGGAGAAGCAAAAATCCTACACTAACCACCGGTGGAGTTAATAAAATTGAAACGCACTGCGGAGCCAGGACCACCCCCCCCCCGCCTTGTCGGAGCTGGCAAAGCGTGGTTTTGTGGGTTTGTGTTTTATGGGGTGTTTGTGTGTACATGAGAAGTGTATGTATTTGTAATGGTTTTCAGATTAAGATCAGTGCAGAAAGAGGGCCTTTATCTGACACTTTGGACACTTGGCTCTGTGCAAGCGTTTTACTATAATGGTGTTTCATTGAATTCTCATCACCATTCTAATTTGCTGGTCATGTATACACAATTTATATGTGAATAAACAGACCGAGGATGATTAGGTAATTTGGAAATATTAACTAGCTGGTAAATACTTGCCTCTGAGTCTGGTTTCCAGTATACTGCACTGCCTGAAATGCTGCCCACTAACTTTTTATCATACTCTGTGCGCGGGGAGGGGGGAGTGGGGTGGGGTGGGGCGCGGGGAGAGTGTTCTCAGCTTTGGTTGATGGTTTTGTTTTTGGTTTTTGTCAGGCTGCTGTTTCCTGCCCATAACTTGTTCAGCTCCTCTTTGTCCTTCTCCCCATCCCAAATGGTATTTTAGGAGTTCCTGTTGTGGCTCAGTGGTTAACGAGTCCGACTAGGAACCATGAGGTTGCGGGTTCGATCCCTGGCCTCGCTCAGTGGGTTAAGGATCCAGCGTTGCCGTGAGCTGTGGTGTAGGTTGCAGACGCGGCTCGGATCCCGCGTGGCTGTGGCTGTGGTGCAGGCCAGCAGCTGTAGCTCCGATTAGACCCCTAGCCTGGGAACCTCCACATGCCGCGGGTGTGGCCCTAAATGACAAAAAAAGAAAAAAATCAAATGGCATTTTACTTCCTGTAAAAAGAGTTCGGATAGTAGCTATATCAAGTAAAATTTATATGGTGCCTCTTCTAAAAGTAGATGGAATGAATGGAATGAATGCTCCTGGGGTTCGCCCAAAGGTTGACGCTAGGATAAGGGCCTCAGAGAGAGCGTGGCATTTCTCTTGTGTGAGAGTTGAGGAAATCGGGGTCTGGAGAGGTGAGAAGCTGGCCCTGAGATGCCCGGTAGGACCAGACTTTTATCTCCCGGTTCTAGTTCAGTAGCTTCCCCACTCTGCTACCGGGATGCGGTCTGCCGTGTGTTAATACCGTTTAATCTGGGTCCACCAGGACTTTTGCCTTCCTCGGCCTGTGATCAAGTAGTGAAGTGAATACTGGCATCTTTACCAAAAATCAGACCAAATCACAGACGTTCTTACGTGGAATTGTCTAGAGGTTCTGTGACTGCCTCTCTGCTCCCCTTGTCTCTCCTCGCTGTGTTCTCCATGCTTTCCCAGGTGCTCCCTCTTTCTCCCCAAACCCACCAGTCACTCTCTGCCCAGGCCGTGGGCATTTCATTCATCTCCCCCACCCCCCACCCCCGGTGCAGGTGACTTTTGGCATGGATCTAAATCAGTGTGTGTGGAGTTCCCGTTGTGGCTCAGTGGTTAACGAATCCGACTGGGAACCATGAGGTTGTGGGTTCGATCCCTGGCATAGTCAGTGGGCTAAGGATCCAGCATTGCTGTGACCTGTGGTGTAGGTCGCAGAAGCGGCTCGGATCCCGCGTGGCTGTGGCTGTGGCAAAGGCCGGCGGCTACAGCTCCTGTTAGACCCCTAGCCTGGGAACCTCCATATGCCACGAGTGCAGCCCTAGGGGGAAAAAAAAGGCAAAAAAAAATCAGTGTGTGCATGCGTGCACCTGTATAAGAGGGAAGAGGCGAGGAGCGAACTCACGGCTGTAGTTCATCTGTCAGGGTGCGAGTGATCTGCGTGCTGAAAGTGGATGTGAGGGAGGAGTGAATCCTTTTCAGATTCTTTTTCCATATAGGTTATTACAAACTATTGAGTAGATTTCCCTGCACTGTCCTTGTTAATTATCTGTTTTATACAGTGGTGTGTGTTATTCCAACTCTCTTAATTTACCCCTCTGCCCCACGGTTTCCCTATGCACCTATCAAACCATAAGTTTGATTCTGAAGTTTGAGGGTTAATTTTATAAATAAGTCCTTTTGTATCATTTTTATTAGATTTACTTAAGATATGTGATATATACGTGACTTCACTTAGTATGATAATCTCTAGGTCCATCCACATGAACTGCAAATACCATTCTTTCCTTCTTTATGGCTGAGTAATATTCCATTGTATGCGTGTACCACATCTTCTTTATCCATTTCTCTGTTGATGGACATTTAGGTTGCTTCTGTGTCTTGGCTATTATAAATAGTCAGACACACTCTTGGGCAGGAACATGCTCAGTGATTTTCAGGCTAGTGGATGGGAATAAGAGTGATTCTTCCACACCTTTGGACACAAGCTCTGGGTTGGGCAACTGTAGGAAGAATCGGAGGGTAGGGACTTAAAGAATGTTATTTTCATTGGACTCACGGTTTGAAAATGATGGTTGTATCTGCAGCTGATGTGAGGACCAGTGGCCTCAGGGTCAAGTGAGGTCTCTTCTCACACACACACAGAGACACACACACTCCTTTCTCTCTCTCACTCACTCACTGACACACTCAGTCTTTAGCTGGAGCAGGGAGTCCCTGGGATGCTGGTGGTGCTGGCCATCTGGGCGACAAAGCTGCTATTGAAACTGGGCCCAGATGCTGACTGCGTGAGCCAGTGGGAGAGGTTGGCAGCTGAAATATTGCTTTTTCATTGTGTTCAACCCCTCATTTAGAGCTCTGGGTTTGCATTTTGATTCTGTTCTGTGGGTTTCTAGTAAAATTTCCTTTCGTCTCTGGGATTCATAAGAGAAAAGGTGTTTTCACCCATACAAATCAACCCCGCCACACACTGCCCTCTCTGAAGGTGACACAGCTATCTTGCCACGTGACAGAGGACTTCTGTGGGGGCCTGGGGCAGGTAGATCTTTGGACCTACAATGTATGACGCCTGTAATCCTGCCTCATTGGACTGTTTCTTTATAAGAGATTCACTTTCAGCAGCTCCATTTGTCCCCAGAGTTATTTTGTGGGCGTCCAGGGGGAATTCCTGTGTGTGGGTGTTTGGGTTGGGATGGCTCAGCAGGGGAGGGGGACATGGCTGAGGGGAAGAAAATCTGCCCAGGAAAATCACGTCAGTTTTCCCATTGTTCTTCGGGGTCAGGAATGCATTACCTGTTCCTGAACCTCTGGCCAGGGCATTGAAACACCCATTTAATTTAGCACAGCTAAATGCTCCTGTGTTCATATCGAATGAGTGTCGTATTTAAAAATCACTCGAAAACACTAATTTTATTTTTTATTTTTTTCCATTGCTGAATGATTTGTATTACAATTAGAGGTGTATAAAACTCATCACAACTCAATCTGATAGCATTTCCCTCCCAAACCCTCAGTGCATTCCCCCCAACCCCCAGATTGTCTTATTTGGAAACCATAGGTTTTCCAAAGCCTCTGAGTCATTGTCTGTTCTGCAAAGAAGTTCATTGTGTCTTTTTAGTTTCCACATGTAAGCGGTAGCATTGGATGTTGCAGCATTGGATGTTGCTGTCTAATTGTCTGACTGGTTTCACTTCGCATGATAATTTCTAGGTTCATTCATGTTGCTATAAATGTTGTTATTTCGTTCCTTTTAATGGCTGAGTAATATTCCATTGTGTGTATGTACCATATCTGCCCTATCCACTCCTCTATCAGTGGCCATTTAGGTTGTTTCCATGACCTGGCTATTGCATAGAGTGCTGCAATGAACACTGGAGTACATGTGTCTTTTCGAGTCGTGGTTTCTTCTGGTTAGATGCCTAGGAGTGGGATTGATGGATCAAATGGTAACTCTATTTTGAATTTTCTGAGGAATCTCCATACTGTTTTCCACAGTGGTTGCACCCATTTGCATTCCCACCAGCAGTGTAATAGGGATCCTTTTTGTTTTTTTAAATAATGGGATGATTTATTTATTTATTTTTTGCCTAATTTTTATTACACTTAGGGGTGTACAAAAATCATCACAACTCAATTTGACAGCATTTCCGTCCCAAACCCTCAGTGCGTCCCTCCACCCCCCAGATTGTCTTATTTGGAAACCATAGGTTTTCCAAAGTCTGTGAGTCATTGTCTGTTCTGCAAAGAAGTTCGTTGTGTCTTTTTAGTTTCCATATGTAAGCAGTAGCATTGGATGTTGCTGTCTAATTGTCTGACTGGTTTCACTTCGCATGTTAATTTCTAGGTCCATCCATGTTCCTATAAATGTTGGTAATTCGTTCCTTTTAATGGCTGAGTAACATTCCATTGTGTGTATGTACCATATCTTCCCTATCCACTCCTCTGTCGATGGGCATTTAGGTTGTTTCCATGACCTGGCTATTGCATAGAGTGCCGCAACGAACACTAGAGTACATGTGTCTTTTCGAGTCATGGTTTCCTCTGGATAGATGCCCAGGAGTGGGATTGCTGGATCAAATGGTAATTCTATTTTGAGTTTTGTGAGGAATCTCCATACTGTTTTCCACAGTGGCTGCACCAATTTGCATTCCCACCAAAAGTGTAATAGGGATCCTTTTTCTCCACACCCTCTCCAGCAATAGTCTGTAGACTTTTTGATGATGGCCATTCTGGCTGGTGTAAGGTGGTACCTCATAGTGGTTTTGATTTGTATTTCTCTAATAAGGAGCGATGTTGAACATTTTTTCATGTGTTTATTTGCCATCTGTATGTCTTCTTTGGAGAATTGTCTGCCTAGATCCTCTGCCCAGTTTTTGATGGGTTGTTTGTTTTTTTGGTATTGAGCTGTAGGAGGTGTTTATAAATTTTGGAGATAAATCCCTTGTCAGTTGAATCATTTGCAGATATTTTCTCCCATCCTGTGGGTTGTCTTTTGGTTTTGTTTAGGGGTTCCTTTGCTGTGCAGAAACTTTGCAGTTTAATGAAGTCCCATTTGTTTATTTTTCTTTTTATTGTCCTTACTGTGACAGATGGATCTGAGAAGATGTTGCTATCATTTATGTCAGAGAGTATTTGGCCTATGTTTTCCTCTAAGAGTTTTATAGTATGTGGTCTTATATCTAGCTCTTTAATCCATTTTGAGTTTACTTTTTGCATGGTGTTAGGAAGTGTTGTAGTTTCATTTTTTTACATGTAGCTGTCCACTTTTCCCAGCCCCACTTATTGAAGAGGCTCTCTTTTCTGCAGTGTATATTCTTGCTTCCTTGGTCATAGATTAGTTGACTATAGATGCATGGGTTTAATATTGTGCTTTGTATCCTGTTCCACTGATCTCTATTTCTGTCTTTGTGCCAATACCATACAGTTTTGATGATTGAAGCTTTGTAGTAGAGTCTGAAGTCAGGGAGCCTGATTCCTCCAGGTCCATTTTTTTTTTTTTTTGCAGGATGTCTTTGGCTTTTCTGGGCTTTTTGTGCTTCCAAACAAACTTTAAAATTTGTTCTAGTTCAGTGAATAAGGTCCTTGGTAATTTGATAGGGATTGCATTGACTCTGTAGATTGCCTTGAGCAGTATAGTCATTTTGATACTACTGATTCTTCCAATGCAAGAGCATGGTATGTCTTTCCATCTGTTCATGTCATCCTTGATTTCTTTCATCAGCGTCTTATAGTTTTCAAAGGACAGGTCTTTTGTCTCTTTAGGTAGGTTTATTCCTAAGTATTTCATTCTTTTTGATGCGATGGTAAACAGATTGCTTCCCTAATTTCTCTTTCTGGTGTTTCGTTGTTAGTAGATAGAAATGCAGTTGATTTTTTGTGTTTTAATTTCGTAACCTGTGACTTTGCCAAATTCATTGTTGAGCTCTAACAGTTTTCTGGTAGAGTCTTTAGGATTCTCTAGCAATAGTGTCATGTCATATGCAAATAGTGATAGTTTTATTTCTTACTTTCTAATGTGGATTCCTTTTATTTCTGTGATTGCTGTGGCTAGAACTTCCAAAACTATGTTGAAGAGTAGTGGCGAGAGTGGACATCCCTGTCTTGTTCCTGATCTCAATGGGAATTCTTTGAGCTTTTCATCACTGAGAATGATGTGAGCTCTAGGTTTGTCATAGATGGCCTTTATTATGTTGAGGTAGGTTCCCGCTATGCCCCCTTTCTGAAGGGTTTTTATCAGAAATGGGTGTTGGATTTTGTCAAAGGCTTTTTCTGCATCTATTGAGAGGATTATATGTTTTGTTTTGTTTGCATTATAGCTGGTTTACAGATTTCTGTTAAATTCTCCAACTCCACTATGTGGTGACCTGGTTACATGTACATATATGGATTTGTCACATGTGATTAGACATAGTTCCCTGTGCTATACAGCTGGATCTCCTTGCTTTTCCATCACTGAAGCACTAGTTAACCCTATTCCCTCCCACCCCCTCCGCCACCTCATTGGCAACCACATGCCTGTTCCCCAAGTTCGTGATTTTCTTTTCTGTTGAGAGGTTCATCTGTGCAGTATACTAGACTCCAGTTATAAGAGATTTCATATGATATCTGTCTTTTCTCCTTCTGGCTTGCTTCCACTCAGTATGAGGGTCTCTAATTCCATCCACGTTGCTGCGAATGACATTATTTTAGCTTTTTTATGGCTGAATAGTATTCCATCGTGTATATATACCACATCTTCCTAATCCAGTCATCTATCGATAGACATTTGGGTTGTTTCCATGTCTTGGCTATTGTGAATAATGCTGCAGTGAACATGCGTGTGCAAGTGTCTTTTGCAAGGAAATTTTTGTCTGGATATATGCCCAAGAGTGGGATTGCTGGGTCATATGGTAGTTCTATGTATAGTTTTCTAAGGTACCTCCACACTGTCTTCCATAGTGGCTATACCAATTTACATTCCCACCAACAGTGGAGGAGGGTTCCCTTTTCTCCACACTCTTTCCAGCATTTGTTGTTTGTGGACTTATTAATGATGGCCATTCTGACTGGTGTGAGGTGGTATCTCATGGTAGTTTTGATTTGCATTTCTCTAATCATCAGTGATGTTGAGCATTTTTTCATGTGCTTGTTGGCCATCTGTATATCTTCTTTGGAGAAATGTCTGTTCAGGTCCTTTGCCCATTTTTCAGTGGGGTTGTTGGCTTTTTTTGCAGTTGAGCTGCATCAGTTGTTTGTATATTTTATTTTATTTATTTATTTATTTATTTTGTCTTTTTGCCTTATCTAACCGCACCCGCGGCATATGGAGGTTCCCAGGCTAGGGGTCTAACAGGAGCTGTAGCTGCCGGCCTTCGCCACAGCCACAGCAACGTGGGATACGAGCCGCGTCTGTAACCTACACCGCAGCTCACGGCAACGCCAGATCCTTACCCCACTGAGTGAGGCCAGGGATCGAACCCGCAACCTCATGGTTCTTAGTCGGATCGTTAACCACTGAGCCATGAAGGGAACTCCGGGTTGTTTGTATATTTTAGAGATTAAGCCCTTGTCAGTTGCATCATTTGAAACAGTTTTCTCCCATTCTGTAAGTTGTCTTTTCGTTTTCTTTTTGGTTTCCTTTGCTGTGCAGAATCTTGTCAGCTCGATTAGGTCCCATTGGTTTATCTTTGCTCTGATTTCTGTTGCTTTGGGGGACTGACCTGTGAAAACATTCCTAAGGTTGACGTCCAAGAATGTCTTGCCAGTGTTTTCTTCCAGCAGTTTAATGGTGTCTTGTCTTATATTGAAGTCTTTAAGCCATTTAGAGTTTATTTTTGTGCATGGTGTGAGAGTGTGTTGTAGTTTCATTGATTTGCATGCAGCTGTCCAAGTTTCCCAGCGATACTTACTCAAAAGACTGTCTTTTTCCCATTTTAAATTCTTGCCTCCTTTGTCAAAGATCAACTGGCCATAGGTGTCTGGGTTTGTTTCTGGGGTCTCTATTCTGTTCCATTGGTTCGTATGTCTATTTTGGTACCAGTACCACACTGTCTTGATTACTGTGGCCCTGTGATATTGCCTGAAGTCTGGGAGAGTTATGCCTTCTGCTTGGTTTTTGTTCCTCAGGATTGCTTTGGCAATTCTGGGTCTTTTGTAGTTTCATATAAATTTTTGGATTGTTTGTTCTAGTTCTGTGAAAAATGTCATGGGTAATTTGATAGGGATTGCACTGAATCTGTAGATTGCTTTGGGTAGTATGGCCATTTTTACAATATTAATTTTTCCGGCCCATAAGCATGGAATATCTTTCCATTTCTTTGTATCTTCTTTGATCTTCTTGATTAATGTTTTGTAGTTCTCTGCATATAAGTCTTTGAGCTCCTTGGTCAGGTTTATTCCCAGGTATTTGATTTCTTGGGATGCTATTTTAAAAGGTAAAATATTTTGGTATTCTTTTTCTAATATTTCATCGTTAGTATAAAGAAATGTGATTTATTTCTGAAGGTTAACCTCATATTCTGCTATTTTACTGAATTTGTTGATCAGTCCAAGTAATTTTGGAGTTGAGTCTTTGGGGTTTTCTATGTATAGTATCATGCCATCTGCATACAGTGACAGTTTTACCTCTTCTCTTCCTATTTGGATGCCTTTTATTTCTTCTGTTTGTCTGATTGCTGTAGCTAGGGCTTCCAATACTATTGTTGAATAATAGTGGCGAGAGTGGGCATCCTTGTCTTGTTCCAGATTTTAGTGGGAAGGCTTTCAGCTTTTCTCCGTTGAGTATTATGTTTGCTGTGGGTTTTTCATATATGGCCTTTATTATATTAAGGAATGTTCCCTGTATTCCCACTTTTGTAAGAGTTTTGATCATGAATGGATGTTGGACTTTGTCAGATGCTTTTTCTGCATCTATTGAGATGATCATGTGGTTTTTGGCTTTTCTTTTGTTAATGTGGTGTATGACGTTGATTGATATGCATACGTTGAACCATCCTTGTGCACCTGGGATGAATCCCACCTGGTCATGGTGTATGATCTTATTGATAAGCTGTTGGATTCGGTTGGCTAAAATTTTGTTGAGAATTTTTGCATCTATATTAATCAAAGATATTGGCCTATAGTTCTCTTTTTTTGTGGTGTCTTTGTTTTCGGAATTAAGGTGATGTTGGCATCATAGAATGTCTTTGGGAGTGTTCCTTCTTCAACCATTTGGAAAAGCTTAAGGAGGATGGGTATGAGTTCCTCTTTGTATGTTTGGTAGAATTCACCTGTGAAGCCATCTGGTCCTGGACTTTTATTTGTAGGGAGTGTTTTGATGACATACTCAATTTCATTTCTAGTGGTTGGTCTGTTGATTTATTTCTCCTTGATTCAGTTTTGGGAGGGTGTAGGTCTCTAAAGGGTTGTCCATCTCTTCTGGATTATCAAATTTGATGGCATACAATTGTTCATACTATTCTCTCTTGTTTTTTTGTATTTCTGTAATATCCGTTGTAATTTCTCCTTTTTCATTTCTTATTTTGTTTACCTGGTTTTTTCTCTCTTCTTGGTGAGTCTAGCCAGAGGTTTGTCAATCTTGTTCACCTTTTCAAAGAACCAGCTCTTGGATTTATTGATTTTTTTTCCATTGTTTTTTTAATCTCTATTTTATTGATTTCCTCTCTGATCTTAATGATTTCCTTCCTTCTGCTGACTTTAGGGTGTTTTTATTCTTCTTCTTCTAATTCATTTAGGTGATGGGTTAGGTTGTTGATTTGAGATTTTTCTTCTTTTTTTGAGGAAGGCCTGTAATGCTATGAACTTCCCTCTGAGCACTGCTTTTGCAGCATCCCATAGACTTGGGGTTGTTGTGTCTTCATTCTCATTTGTCTCAAGGTATTTTTTAATTTCCTTCTTGATTTTCTCATTGACCCATTCGTTTTTTAGAAGCATGTTGTTTAGTCTTCATGTAGTATGTTTTTTCTCATATCCCTTCCTGTGGTTGATTTCTAGTTTCATGCCTGTGTGCTCAGAGAAGATACTTGAAGTAATTTCTATACTCCTGAATTTGTTGAGGTTAGCTCTGCGCCCCAGTATGTGATCTATCCTTGAGAATGTTCCATGTGCACTTGAGAAGAGTGTGTATTCTGATTTTTATGGATGTAATGTCCTGAAAATGTCAGTTAGGTCTAGTTTTCTATTGTGTCATTTAGGATCTCTGTTGCCTTACTGATTTTCTGCCTAGAGGATCTGTCCATTGATGTGAGTGGAGTGTTAAAATCTCCTACAATTGTTGTATTGCCATCTATTTCTCCTTTTATGTCTGATAGTACTTGTTGTAGGTACTTGGGTGATCCTATGTGGGGGGCATATATATTGACATTTGTAATATCCTTTTCTTGAATGGCTCCTTTAACCATTAAGTAATGTCCTTCTTTGTCTTTCTTTATGACTTTCACCTTAAAGTCTATTTTGTCTGATAAGAGTATTGCCATTCCTGCTTTTCTTTCTTGTCCGTTGGCATGAAAAGTCTTTCCTCATCCCCTCCCTTTCAATCGATCTGTGTCCTTTGCTCTAAGGTGAGTCTCTTGTAGGCAGCAGATTGTATATTTTTGCTTATTTATCCATTCTGCCACTGTGTCTTTTGATTGGAACATTCAGACCATTGACATTTAAGGTGATTATTGTTAGAGGTGTATTTATTGCCATTTTAGATCTTGTTTCCAGTTGATTCTATGTTTCTCTTTTTTTGGATGGATGGGTTCCAATTATTTTATACTTGAGTTCTTTTCAGTATTTGTGGGTTAGATGTCCCATTTTGGTTTATGGTTGCCCTGTTTTTTAAGTATGTTAACACCTTCTTATATCTGCTTGCTGTGGCCTGATAACCATATAGGCTTAAACACATCATTAAGAAAAGAAAATAAAAAAAGAATAAAGATTAAAAAGTTTTTCTTAAAGTTAAAAAAAAAAGAGAAATAGTCTATGTTTTCCTGCTTTTCCTCCCCACAGTGTATGAGGGTATTGTCCCTTTTTTTTGTAATTTAATTTATTTTAACTAATTTATTTATTTATTTTAGCATCTTCTTGTTTAGGTGTGTATTCTGGCTTATTTGAATGATTGCTTTCTAATTGTGGTTTCCTCCATTCTAATTCTTACTTTCTTTCTTTTTCTTTTTTTTTAAAGGAACCGTTTCAGCATTTCTTTTAGAAAGGGTTTAGTATTGCTGTACTCTTTTAGCTTTTGTTTGTTGTGGAAATTCTTTATGGCCCCTTCTATTTTAAATGATGTTCTTGCTGAGTAGAGTATTCTAGGTTGCAGACCTTTCCCTTTAGCACTTTAAATATATCTTGCCATTCCCTTCTAGCCTGTAATGTTTCTGTAGAGAAATCAGCTAACAGCCTTATGGGGGATCCCTTATAATTAACACTTTGCTTTTCTCTTGATGCCTTTTTTCTTTAATTCCTGCCATTTTTAAAATAATATGCCTTGGTGTGGGTCTTTTTGGGTTCAGCTTGTTTGGGGCCCTCTGTGCTTCATGTATCTTGATGTCAGATTCCTTCAGATGTGGAAAGTTTTCAGAGATAATTTCTTCAAATATTTTTTCAATGCCCTTTTGTTTTTCTACTCCTTCTGGAATTCCTGTTGTGCGTAAATTGTGCTGCTTTATATTATCCCATAGAGCTCTTATATTGCTTTCATGTTTTCATTTGATTTTCTGTTTACTGTCCTGACTGGGTGATTTCCATTATTCTATCTTCTACATCACTAATTCTTTCCTCTGCATTATTCAAACTGCTCTTTATTGCCTTTAGCTCAGTTTGCATCTCTGCAAATGAGTTTTCTAGCTTTTCTTGGCTCCTCCTTATGTTTTCTAGTTCCTTTCTAAGGGAATCTGCATTGCTGTTTGCATCTTCTCTTAATTCCTGAACATTCAGCCTTAATTCCTCAAGTATTTTCATTACCTCCCTTCTGAACTCCATTTCTGTCAGACTGCAGAGGTCTGTTTCAGTGTTGGCTGCTTTAAATGACTTGTCCTGTTCTTTTAACTGGGAATCGTTTTTGAGCTTCTTCGTCTTGTTTGTGGTTTTCTTTTTCTGTGAGTTTGGGGAAGCCACGCTGTAGTCTTGTAAGGCCATTTCTAGGGAGGAGCACCCCTTTGTATTTTTTTGTTGGGGTTACTATTTATTTTTGGTGTGGGATTTGAATATTTGGTGTCTTTTTCTTTGGAGTGAGCATGCTGTTATCTCAATGGTACTCTGAGTGTTCTCTTAGGAGCCTGTGTCTCAGTTCCCAGGCACCGCCCTGCACCTCAGGCTGTGGTGTCTGTGCAGGTATTCAGGTCGTCTGTGAGAGTCTCTAACTCCGATTTTCCAATCTCAGTCCAGCTGAGATTGCAAATTGGAGCCTTTTCTCAGGCTTTGCGGTCCCTCTAGCTCTGTTGATTGTTGGTTAGGTGGCTTCCCAGGGTGTGGGTTCCTTTTCTTTTTCACAGCTCCCTCCCTGGGGTGCTAGATGCCCTCCTGATTCCTTTTCTCGCTCTATTTTTTTTTTTTTTCTGTTGTTCTACTCACTTATTCAAGAGTTTCTTGCAGGAGTTCCCGTCATGGCTCAGTGGTTAACGAGTCCGACTAGGAACCTTGAGGTTGAGGGTTCGATCCCTGGCCTCGCTCAGTGGGTTAAGGATCCGGCATTGCTGTGAGCTGTGGTGTAGGTCGCAGACGCGGCTCGGATCCCGCGTTGCTGTGGCTGTGGCAAAGGCCAGTGGCTACAGCTCCTGTTAGACCCCTAGCCTGGGAACCTCCATATGCTGCGGGTGCGGCTCTAGATAAGGCAAAAAGACAAAAAAAGAAGTTTCTTGCAGATTTTGGAGGTTTAGATTAATCAGCATTCAGATGATGTTTTGTCCAAGTTGTTTTATATTTAGATGTGTTTTTTGATGTATTTCTGGGAGAAGGTGAACGCGACCTCTTACTCCTTGGCCATCTTGCTGCCGTCTCCGGAGCATATGGTTTTTATTCTTCAGTTTTATTCTTCAGCATTTTCTTTTAAACAATGGGGACATGGAGAGCCAGGTGTGGTGTCTGAGGTATAACTTGGAGGGCTGCCCAGGTCATCTGACTTGTGCAAATAATAAACAGCTCCAGTGACAAAGCAACATGAGGATGGAAAAGTTTGAGCCTCATCTGAGCTCAGAGAGGCCAAGAGAGGGCCGGTTCTGCTAGCCAAGGCCAGAAAGTCTCACGGAATAATTCACTCTGCCACGCCCTCCCCTCTGTCCTTTCTGTCAGATGTCAGTGGAATACGACTGTGGCTCATCTCATTAACTCCCATGTTGGGAACCTTTTTTTTTTCCTTCCTTGCTTAGTAGGACTGCAGGTGTGGCATATGGAGGTTCCCAGGCTAGGGGTCAAATTGGAGCTGCAGCTGCCGGCCTACACCACAGCCACAGCAACGCGGGATCTGAGTGGCGTCTGCGACTCAACACCACTGCTCACAGCAAGGCCAGATCCTTCACCCACCGAACAAGCCAGGGATCAAACCCACATCCTCATGGAAACTAGTCGGGTTCGTTACGGCTGAGCCACAACAGGAACTCCGGGAAAGTCTTCTCCGGGCCGTTGGTGAGTCACCACCTGTGGTTTTCAGGGCAAAGGTGGTCATCGGCTGTGAATTCCATTTCTTCTCTTGGAAGTTGATGGGGACAGAGGAGGAGTGGGACTCATAGCCCCCGTCATGTACTTACTGGACCGGGAGCTGTGTAGTCCTTTCCATAATCTTCACTGTAGAGAAGCCAAAGCCAGGGGCCCGGAGCAGAGAGGGACAGAGCCCAGGGGCAAGCCTGCTCTGCCCACCGCCCGTGTCTGTGCTTCTTCGCACAGCACCGCCTGGTGTAAAGAGATACGGGGCCTGTGAAATGGAAAGTTTTTTCGCATGTAAAATTAATGCATTGGGATTCAGCCACGGATGGCCACGTGGCTGACTTGAAATCCCCAGGAGGAATGTCTCCGTGCCTCGGCTTTGTTTTTACTGACTCTTCCTTTTCTTTGGACGTGCTCTCATCCTCGGTGGCCTTAGGACAACTTAAAACTCTCTAAGACCAGGGAGTTCCCGTTGTGGCTCAGCAGGCTAAGAACCTGGCTATTGTCTGTGAGGATGCGGGTTCGATCCCTGGTCTCGCCTAGTGTGTTACGGATCTGGCCTTTCCATGAGCTGAGGCGTAGGTCGGAAGCTGCAGCTCCGATTTGCCCTCTAGCCTGGGAACTTCCATATGCTGCAGGTGCAGCCATCAAAAGAAAAACTAAAAAAAGCAAACTAAGACCAAATTCAAGTGAGAAGGGCCATTCACTTTCCTGGTCTTAGAGTCCGAACCAGGCAGCCGTTTGAAGTTTCTTTCATCTCTGCGCTTTGGTGGCCTCCCCTGGAAGCGGGGGACCACACGTGCTCCCGGATTCTTGCCTGCATTCCGGAGATAGGATCCCTTTGGACTTCCTGATTAGCATTAGGCCACGTGCACATGCTGATGGGCAGAGGCTGAGGGAAAGAGTGAAAAATCAAGGCCCGCGTTGGAGAGGGAGGGGAGAACCAGTGCAGAGCTCTGCTCTTGAGTCAGAGATGCTGTACCAGGACCTTTTTTTCTTTCTTTTTTGTCTTTTTGCCTTTATCTAGAGCCACACCCACGGCATATGGAGGTTCCCAGGCTAGGGGTCTAACAGCTGTAGCCGCCGGCCTTCGCCACAGCCACGCGGGATCCAAGCCACGTCTGCAACCTACACCACAGCCCACGGCAACGCCGGATCCTTAACCCACTGAGCAAGGCCAGGGATCAAAACCGCAACCTCATGGTTCTTAGTCGGATTCGTTAACCACTGAGCCACGACGGGAACTCCTGTACCAGGACCTTGAACTCAGGCTGCCTGCTGCTTACGAAATCCATAGCTCAGGAGGAGATTCTTCCTGGGGAACTGCCCAACAAGGAGGGAGCAAAGGAGGAAGGAAATCCGTATTTCCCCATTTTAGAAAGAGATTGTTTGGGTTTAAGAGCATTGCTTTCTCCGCTTGAAATAGTCTGAGGCCAGTTTCCTAAGCGGCAGCCTCGGTCACAGCGGATACGGATTCTCCCTGGAGAAGGAATGGTTGATGAAGTCCACGTGTGCTTGGGGTTGTGGCCTTTTCCCCTTGCAGCAGAAATAGGAGACAGAGGCAGCCCTGCATGTAAACTGGACAGAGTGTGTGTCCCCTGGCATGGGAGCTTAGGAAACATCAGCTCTGGGAGGCGCCGGCCCAAAGGTTCAGATCACCTCTGCACCTATACCCAGGCTCAGCACGGCGCTCCAGCTTCTCTGGGTAACTGAGCTGCCGACGCCGTGAGCTCTTAGTCCAGGGCCCTTTGCAGGAGCCTGGCCCCTGGCTCTGTGCTGCTCAGTTATGTTGCACCAATATTTACTGAGTGACTGGCTGCAGGTGCACGAAGCAGATCGCCACGATTGTTCCTTGTGAGGACACGGCCATCCCCCCTCCTAAGCTGTCTTTGCAGCTAGAGGCTAGCAAGGCCTCTAGGTCCCTGTGATGGGCCCAGGGCGAGGGGGGCCACGGCCATGGAAGGAGAAACCAGTTGGAAAGTACGGACAGCGTTGACCGTGAGTGTCTACCGCTGGGCTGAGCCCTTCTGTTCAGTCCTTCCAGGCTCTAGCTTCTGGCTGGGTTCCTGCAGCGTGGCGGGGATACTGGAAACCCAAGTGCTTCCAGTGTGAAGGGTGAGCCTGGGATAGGTAGCATCCTGGGTGAGGTTGTTTTTTTTTTTTCCTGGCCCTCAGTGCCTCACGAGTATTGCTGTCTTTGCGAAATCACTTTCCTTTAAGCCTGCACAAATTTCACAAATCAACGGGTTTCCAATTTTTGAGAATAGTGTACTACATCTGTTAAAGACGACCTTTAGCCACCATTCTTCTTCGGCCCCCTGTTTACAGGACATTGTCTCAACTGGTTTTTGCTTTTGTGAAGTGCTTTATGCTTAGCTTATGTGTTTCCAGTTATTTCAGTTCTTTTCTTCAGTTTGTATGTTGAAAATTTTGCAAGCCTCAGAGAAGTTACAAGACTAATAGTAGAGTGAAAATCTATTTATCCTTCCCTTAGATATATGCTTCCCTCCCGATGTGTTGACGTGTTGCCGTATTTGCTTTATCCGTATTAAGTTCTGCAGTAATGTGAAGCATGCATTCCCCACAACCGCTGTGCTGTGTAAATCCCGCAATAAAAATCATAGGGTTTATGGGGAAGATGTGATGAGAGGCACAACACTGAAAATCTGTCAGTGACACTTTAAAAAATGTTAGAACCTAATAAAAATGGTAAGACAGTGGTACATATGTTAGCTGGTTAAGAATTACATCAGTATTCAGAAATACAGCACGGGGAGTTCCATTGTGGCTCAGTGGTAACGAATCCAACTAGCATCCATAAGGACATGGGTTCGATCCCTGGCCTTGCTCAGTGGGTTAAGGATCCAGTGTTGCTGTGAGCTGTGGTGTAGGTCAGAGATGCGCCTTAGATCTGGTGTGGCTTTGGCTATGGTGTAGGCCCGCAGCTGCAGCTCTGATTCAACCCGTAGACTGGGTATTTCTGTATGCTGGGGGTGTGGCCCTGAAAAGACAAAAAAGACCCAACCAAAAAAACAAACAAAAAAAATACAGCACAGTACCTTAAAAAAGACATGCTGTTTGTCTACGAAGGTGGGTGTTGGAGGGCTGAGCTCGTGAGTTATTGTGAAGCAGGAGAAGAGGACTTTTGTGGAACCGAATGGAAAGTGTCCTGACACTGGAGCGTGGCTTGGGACTGACAGTGAACCAGGGTAGCAGGCCAGTGTGTGAGTGGTGTGGGGGGGTGGGTTTTGTGTCTTTCTACAGCTGGCTATAGTTTGCTGCCTCCAGATTGTGAACTCTGGGATCAAAATCACGTATCAGCAAACATGAAATTCCCTATGATTGAGTTTTTTTTTTTTTTTTAATTGAAGTCTAGTTGGTTTACAGCGTTGTGTTAATTTCTGCTGTACAGCCAAGTGATGCAATTATACATATCTCTGCATTCTCTTTCATATTCTCTTCCATGGTAGTTTATCACAGGATACTGAATATTGTTCCCTGTGCTGTACACACAGGACCTTGTTGTTTATCCATCGCAGTTTTTGTCTGCTAATCCTAAACTCCCACTCCCAGCTCACCGCCCCCTTGGCAGTCCTTCCTGTGAGTTCATTTCTGTTTCATAGGTAAGTTCCTTTTTTTTTTTCCCCTTCGGTGCACACTCGCAGCATATGGAGGTTCCCAGGCTAGGGGTTGAATTGGAGCTGCAGCCACTGGCTGAGGCCACAGCCACAACAGTGCAGGATCTGAGCGGCATCTGCAACCTATGCTACAGCTCACAGCAACGCCATGTCCTTATCCTACTGAGCGAGGCCAGGGATCAAACCTGCATCCTCATGGATGCTAGTCAGATGCCTTTCTGCTGAGCCACCACAGGAACTCCTCACTGGTAAGTTCATTTGTGTCATTCATTCATTCATTCATTCATTCATTCATTTATTTAGTTGCACCACACTGTGGCATGTGGAACTTCCCACACCAGGGACTGAACCCCACCACACCACAGCAGTGACCTGAGCTGCTACAGTGACATTGTTAGATCTTTAACCTGCTGTAAAAGGGAACTCCTAGACCATATTTTAGATTCCACATGTAAGTGATACCATGTGGTATTTGTCTTTCTGTAGCTGGTTTACTTCGCTTAGGATGATACTCTCTAGGTCTGTCTATATTTCTGCAAATGGCATGATTTTGTTCTTTTTTATGGCTGCGTAGTATTCCATTGTACCTATGTACCACATCTTCTTAATCCATTCATCACCCGATGGATAGTGAGGTTGTTTCCATGTGTTGGCTATTGTGAACAGTGCTGCTATGAACATAGCATGTATCTTTCTGAATTACAGTTGTGTGCAGACGTATGCCCAGGAGTGGGATCACTGGATCATATGACAACTCTAGTTTTTTGTGGAAACTTCGTTCTGAATATCTGAATTGCTTTGGAACAAATTCAGCCCCCAGAACTGACTGTGTATAGACATCCCCTCCTCCATTTTTTTTGGCTGAACTATTTCAAAGTAAGTCGCAGACATCATGACGTTTCATTTCTAAATCCTTCAGTAAAAATTTCCTGAGAGTGAGGCCACTTTCCTGTAAATCACAATATCATTACTACCCCAGCTTAATTCATCTTTTAGCTTTTTTTTATTGATAGATTTATTTTTTTATTTCAGCAATTTCAGGTTTACAGGAAAACTGAGCAGGAAGTACAGTTTCTATATACACCCTGCTCCCAGTTACCCTGGGATTGACATCTTGCCTTAGCGTGGTCTATTTGTTAGAACCGATGAACCAATATTTATAGATGATTATTACCTGAAGTCCATAGTTTATTTTAGGGTTCACTCTTTGCGTTGTACATTCATTCTGTGGATTTTGAAAGATGCATAATTTTTTTTCCTGTTCTCTTTCCTTTTTAGGGCCGCACCCGTGGTATATGGAAGTTCCCAGGCTAGGGACTGAATCAGAGCTACAGCTGCTGGCCTACATCACAGCCCCAGCAATGCGAGATCCAAGCCAAGTCTTGGACCTGCAACCCCAGATCCTTAACCCACTTAGAGTTGCCAGGAATTGAACCTGCGTCCTCATGGATACTAATTGGGTTCATTACCAGTGAGCCATAAAGGGATCTCCAGAAAATGCATCATGTTATGTATCTACCATCATCGTATCATACGGAATAGTTTCACCTCCCTAAAAAGCCTTTATGCCTCATTTACTCATCCTTGCTTATCCCGAACTTTTTTTTTTTGTTATCTATAATTTTTCCTTTCCAAAATGTCCCATAGTTGGAATTATAGAGAGCATAGCTTTATCCAGTGGGCTTCTTTCACTTGGCAATATGCATTTAAATTTCATCCTTTTCTTTTTCTTTTTTTTTTGTGCTTTAGTGGCTTCTTTCTTTCTGTTTTTGAGTAGTATTTTGCTATATGGATAGCCCACAGTTTTGTTCATCCGTTCACCTTTTTGAAAGACATCTTGGGTGCTTCCAGTTTCTGGCACTTATAAACAAAGCTGCTGTAAACATGCATGTGCGGACCTGAGTTTTCAGCCCATTGGATACCAGGAAGGAGCGTAAGGTCAGAGTATGTTAAGTGTGTGAAAAGCTGCCGCACGGTCTTCCAAAGCGTCTGCACCATCGTGTGCTCCCGCCAGCAGTGGATGAGGGTTCCTGCTGCTCATCGAATGCTGATGTTTTGATGTTTTCAGTGTTTTGGGTGTTGACCATTCTAACAGGTGTGTGGTAGGGTGTCATTTTAATTTGCCGTTCCTTGAGGACATAGGACATTGGGTGTGTTTTCGTAGGTGCATTTGTCATCTGTATGTCGTCTTTGGTGAGATGTCTGTTCAGACTTTGTGTTCATTTTTAAAATTGGGATGTTTGCTTTCTTAATGTTGAGTTTTAAGAGTTCTTTGTGTATATTGGATATAAGCCTTTAGGAGATGTGTTTTTGCAGATATTTTCACCCCATCATTAGCTTGTGTTTTCATTATCTTCATAGTGTCTTTCAAAGATCAGAAGTTTTTAATTTTAATGATGTGCAGCTTACCAGTTTTTTCTTCATGAGTCACCCCTTTTTTTTTCTAGGTCACCCATTTTATTTTTTTTTCCATTGCTTAATGAATTTTGTTACAATTAGAGGTGTATAAAAATCATCACAACTCAATTTGATAGCATTTCCATCCCAAACCCTCAGTGCATCCCCCAGCCCCCAGATTGTCTTATTTGGAAACTATAGGTTTTCCAAAGTCTGTGAGTCATTGTCTGTTCTGCAAAGAAGTTCATTGTGTCTTTTTGGTTTCCACATGTAAGCGTAGCACTGGGTGTTGCTTTCTAATTGTCTGAATGGTTTCACTTCGCATGATAATTTTCTAGGTCCATCCCTGTTGTGATAAATGTTATTATCTCCTTCCTTTTAATGGCTGAGTAATATTCCATTGTGTGTATGTACCATATCTTCCCTATCCACTCCTCTGTCGATGGGCATTTAGGCTGTTTCCATGACCTGGCTATTGCATAGAGTGCTGCAATGAACACTGGAGTACATGTGTCTTTTCGAGTCATGGTTTCCTCTGGATAGATGCCCAGGAGTGGGATTGCTGGATCAAATGGTAATTCTCTTTTGAGTTTTGTGAGGAATCTGCGTACTGTTTTCCACAGTGGTTGCATCCATTTGTATTCCCACCACCGGTGTAATAGGGATCCTTTTTCTCCACACCTTCTCCAGCACTTACTGTTTGTAGACTTTTTGATGATGGCCATTCTGGCCGGCGTAAGGTGGTACCTCATAGTGATTTTGCTTTGCATTTCTCTAATAAGGAGTGATGTTGAACATCTTTTCATGTGTTTATTTGCCATTTGCATGTCTTTGGAGAATTGTCTGGCTAGATCCTCTACCCATTTTTTGATGGAGTTGTTTGTTTTTTTGGTATTGAGCTGTAGGAGATGTTTGTAAATTTTGGAGATTAATCCCTCCTCATTTGATTCATTTGCAAATATTTTCTCCCATCCTGTGGGTTGTCCTTTTATTTTGTTTAGGATTTCCTTTGCTGTCCAGAAACTTTGCAGTTTAATTAAGTCCCCTTTGTTTATTTCTCTTTTTATTGTCCTTACTGTGACAGATGGATCTGAGAAGATGTTGCTATCATTTATGTCAGTGTTTGGCCTATGTTTTCCTCTAAGAGTTTTATAGTATCTGGTCCTATATCTAGATCGTTAATCCATTTTGAGTTTATTTTTGTGCATGGTGTTAGGAAGTGTTGTAGTTTTATTTTTTTGCATGTGGCTGTCCAGTTTTTCCATCCCCACCTACTGAAGAGGCTGTCTTTTCTCCAGTGTATATTCTTGCTTCCTTTGTCATAGATTAGTTGACTATAGATGCGTGGATTTAATTCTGGGCTTTGTATCCTGTTCCACTGATCTCTATTTCTGTCTTTGTGCCAGTACCATGCGGTTTTTATGACTGCAGCTTTGTAGTAGAGTCTGAAGTCAGGGAGCCTGATTCCTCCAGGTCCATTTTTCTTTTGCAGGATGTCTTTGGCTATTCTGGGTTTTTTGTGCTTCCCAACAAACTTTTGGAAAATTGGAAAAAAAAAAGGAAATATTTTGTTCTAGTTCAGTGAAAAATGTCCTTGGTAATTTGATATAGATTGCCTTGAATGTGTAGATTGCCTTGGGGAGTATAGTCGTTTTGATAATATTGACTCTTCCAATGCAAGAGCATGGTATGTCTTTCCATCTGTTCATGTCATCCTTGATTTCTTTCATCAGCGTCTTAAAGTTTTCAGAGGACAGGTCTTTTGTCTCTGTAGGTAGGTTTATTCCTAAGTATGTGATTCTTTTTGATACGATGGTAAACGGATTGCTTTCCTAATTTCTCTTTCTGATGTTTCATTGTTAGTATATAGAAATGTAGTTGACTTCTGTGTATTGATTTTGTATCCTGCGACTTTGCCAAATTCACTGATTTTCTCTAACAGTTTCCTGGTAGAGTCTTTAGGATTTTCTAGACATAGTATCATGTCATCTGCGAACAGTGATAGTTTGACTTCTTGCTTTCCAATTTGGATTCCTTTTATATCTTTTACTTCTCTGATTGCTGTAGCTAGGACTTCCAAAACTATGTTGAATAGTAGTGGCGAGAGTGGACATCCCTGTCTTGTTCCTGATCTCAGTGGGAATTCTTTCAGCTTTTCACCATTGAGAATGATGTGAGCTCTGGGTTTGTCATAGATGGCCTTAATTATGTTGAAGTAAGTTCCTCCTATGCCCACTTTCTGAAGCGTTTTTATCAGAAATGGGTGTTGGATTTTGTCAAAGGCTTTTTCTGCATCTATGGAGGGGATCCTATGGTTTCTGTTCTTCAGTTTGTTACTGATTGATTTGTGGATATTAAAGAATCCTTGCATCCCTGGGATAAATCCCACTTGATCATGATGTACAATCCTTTTAATGTATTGTTGGATTCGATTGGCTAGTATTTTGTTGAGGATTTTTGCATCTATGTTCATCAGTGAGATAGGCCTGTAATTTCTTTTTTTGTGGTATCTTTGTCTGGTTTTGGTATCAGGGTGATGGTTGCCTGATAGAATGAGTTTGGGAGTGTCCCTTCCTCTGCAGTTTTTTGGAAGAGTTTCAGAAGGATAGGTGTTAGCTCTTCTGTAAATGTTTGATAGAATTCCCCTATGAAGCCATGTTGTCCTGGACTTTTGTTTGTTGGAAGTTTTTTAATCACAGTTTCAATTTCAGAACTTGTGATTGATCTATTCATCTTGTCTATTTCATCTTGGTTTAGTATTGGAAAATTGTACTTTTCTAAGAATTTGTCCATTTCTTCTAGGTTTTCCATTTTATTGTGCATAGTTGCCTATGGTAGTCTCTTATGATCCTTTATATTTCTGTGATGTGTGTTGTTCCTTCTCCTTTTCCATTTCTAATGTTCTTGATTTGTGTCCTCTCTCTTTTTTTCTTGATAAGTCTGGCTAAGGGCTTATCAGTGTTGTTGATCTTTTCAGAGAACCAGCTTTTAGTTTCATTGATCTATTTGATGGTTTTCTTCGTTTGTATTTCATTGATTTCTGCTCTGATTTTTATGATTTCTTTTCTTCTACTACCTTTAAGTCTTGTCTGTTCTTCCCTCTCTAGCTGCTTTATTTTTTATTTATTTATTTTTTTGTCTTTTTCCCTTATCTAGGGCCACACCCATGGCATATGGAGGTTCCCAGGCTAGGGGTCTAACAGGAGCTGTAGCCGCCGGCCTATGCCACAGCCGCAGCAACGTGGGATCCGAGCTGTGTCTGCAACCTACACCACGGCTCACAGCAACGCTGGATCCTTAACCCACTGAGCAAGGCCAGGGATCGAACCCGCAACCTCATGGTTTCTAGTCGGATTTGTTAACCACTGAGCCATGACGGGAACTCCTCTAGCTGCTTTATATGTAAAGTTAGGTTGTTTATTTGAGCTTTTTGTTGTCTCCTGAGGTAGGCTTGTATTACTATAAATTTTCCTCTTAGAATTGCTTTTGCTGCATCCCAGAGGTTTTGGAGTGTTGTATCTTTGTTGTCATTTGCTTCTAGGTATTTTTATTTTTATTTTTATTTTTTTTTT
>PVHT020000237.1:5726694-5803393 GCA_004024745.2 Catagonus wagneri | reverse complement strand
TCCCTCCCTGGGTGTTTGGGGTTGCTTCTATCTTGTAATTGCCCCTCGTACCTCTTGATGTGGTCTCTTCTTTGTCTTCTGGATTAGGATACCTTTTTTGAATTTTCCAGTCCATTTTGTTGAAGGTTGCTCGGTACTTGGTTGTAGTTTTGTTGTGTTTTGGGAGCGAAGTTGAGCTCCAGTCCTTCTATTCGGCCATTTTTTTTTTTTTTTTTTTTGTCTTTTCGTCTTTATGTAGAGCCACACCCACAGCATATAGAGGTCCCCAGGCTAGGGGTCTAACAGGAGCTGTAGTTGCCGGCCTTCGCCACAGCCACAGCCACGTGGGATCCGAGCGGCGTCTGCGACCTACACCGCAGCTCACGGCAACACCGGATCCATAACCCACTGAGCGAGGCCAGGCATCGAACCCGCAACCTCATGGTTCTTAGAGGGATTTGTTAACCACTGAGCCATGAAGGGAACTCCCTAGTCCGCCATCTTAATCCCTCTCTGAGTCACACTGTTGATATATCTGAAAACTCATTACAAAATCCAAGCTTACCTAGATTTTCCCCTTTGTTATCTTCTAGAAGTTTTATAATTTTGCATTTTACATTTAGGTATACTATTCATATTGTGACAAGTATAAGTTCTGTGTCTAGATTCTTTTTTTTTTGGATGTGGATGTAGCATTACTTGTTGAAAAGACTCTTCCCATTATATTACCTTGGCTTCTTGGGCAGATGTTTTGACTATATTTGTGTGATTGTATTTCTGGGCTCTCTGTTCTGTTCCATTGATCTATTTGTCTGATGTTTTGCCAGTAAAACTGTCTTGATTCCTGTAGCTTTATAGTGAGTCTTAAAATCAGGTAGTATTAGTCCTCTTCAGTATTGTATTGGCTAATTTCAGTCTTTTGCCTTTCCACATATACTTTAAAAGTAACTTGTCAGTATTCACCAATAGCTTACTGGGATTTTGATTGAGATTGCATTGAATCTGTCACATAAGCAAATGTGAAATTCATTATGCCTACATTTTTCCAAATATATCAATTGCGTTTACACAGATTCAGCAAGCATTTTATCAAATCTGACTAAATACAGCTAATAAAATTTTTCTCCTTTGCCATTTGAAAGTGCAGACATGATTTCTCTCATTAATACTTGAGTGTAAACCTTCTAAGAAAAAGGACATTTACATAACCACAGTGTCATTACCATTAGCTTTTTAAAACCATGCCTGTACTCAGTAAATCTGGGGTTCTGATTTTGCGTTTTTTTTTTTTTTTTTAGTGTCCATCTTGTCTTGTGTTAAATAATGTGCTATGTTGGGATGTAAAGATAAACAAGCAGAGATGGAGTTCCAGTTGTGGCCCAGCAGAAATGAATCTGATTGGTATCCATGACGATGCAGGTTTGATCCCTGGCCTCACCCATGGGTCAGGGATCCGGCATCGCCATGAACTGTGGTGTAGGTCACAGACACGGCTCTGATCCTGCGTTCCTGTGTCTGTGGTGTAGGCTGGGAGCTGTAGCTCTAGTTCGACCCCTAGCCTGGGAACGGCCATATACCACAGGTATGCCCCTAAAAAACAGAACTGAGAAAAGATAAACAAGCAGATTTCCTGACTTTAAGAAGTGCAGTCTCCTGGGGACACAGACATCTAAGATAATGATTATATCAGTCTGGGATGAGGGCCATAGTGGCTTTATCTACTTTCATTCAAGGAGTTTGTCAGCAAAAATGGTCTTCCTTGGGGATCAAAAACTGTTCCCGTAGTGGTATTTCAGAGCCCATGCTCCATCCCGTGGTTCGCCAGCCTGACCCTGATGGGCCTTTCTTCCCAGCCCAGAGGGGTTTGCTTTGACCTAGAAGTGAAGGATGTTAACTAACAGGATGTCGTTCACTTCCTTCCATTCTTTCAGTTTCTGTGCGGGGAGGATTGCTCAGGCACAGAGGAACAAGAGAGAAGACTTTGACAACCAGGCTGAGGAACTGGGGACTTTGTTCTCAGGTCAGCTGTATGAACTAAGACTTATGTTTGGCCATGAATACCAGAGACCCCAGTTAACAGTGACTTGATCAAGATAGGAGTTTTATTTCATTTTCATGTAACAGGCAGGCGATGGCCAGCCCAGTACCGGAAGGCTAGCTCAGATCCGTGGGCACTGGACCCCTGCTGGCTATCATGCCAACATCCCCTCCATGGTAGGTGGGCTGATGCCCTCACCTGTATGGTTCAAGAGGGCCTGCCAATCACAATAGCCAAGACATGGAAACCACCTAAATGTCCATTGACAGATGAATGGGTTAAGAAGATGTGGTGTATATACACAATGGAATACTGTGTGGCCCTAATAAAGGGTGAAATAATTCCCTCTGTAGCAACATGGATGCAAGTGGAGGTTACGGTACTAAGTGAAGTCAGTCAGAAAGAGAAAGACAAATACCATATGATATCACTTATGTGTGGAATCTAAAACATGGCATAAGTAAACTAGCTATGAAACAAACAGATCACGGGCATAGAGAGTAGACTTGTGGTTGCCAGGGGGACGGGGAGGGACTGGGATGGACTGGGAGTTTGGGATTAGTTGATGCAAACTATTGCACTTAGAATGGATAAGCAGTGAGGTCCTGCTGTGCAGTGCAGGGAACTCTGTCCCATCTCCACTCTCTGGGGATGGATAGACCATGATTTCAGATAATATGAAAAAGAGGTTGCTTTGCTGTTGTATAGCCAAAGTTGGTGCAGCGTTGTAAATCAACTATACTGTAATTTTTAAAAAGTATAGAACTGCTGATATAAACAAAGATGGCCACACGCCACACGCCAGGCGACCTTCCACTACCTTCATATGTCAGGCAATGGGATGGAAGAAAGGGCGTCCCATTCCTTCCCTTTAAGGCACATTTTGGAAAAAAACACACCTCATTTCCGGATCCCACCAGCCAGAATTTACTCATGTCGCCATACCTATTTACAAGAAAGCTCAGAGGAACATTGCATGGGGAAGGCCATATGCCAAGCAAAGAATAGGAGGTCCTAGGAGTTCCCATTGTGGCTCAGCAGGTTACGAACCCAACTAGTATCCATGAGGATGCAGGTTCAATCCCTAGCCTCGCTCAGTGGGTTAAGGATCCAGCATTGCCGTGAGCTGTGGTGTAGGTCGCAGATGCAGCTCAGATCCCGCGTTGCTGTGGCCATGGCATAGGCCGGTGGCTGTAGCCTAGCCTGGGAACATATGCTGTGGGTGTGGCCCTAAAAAGCAAAAAAAAGGGGAGGGGGTCCTATCCCCTATAAGCAAGGCAGAATGTATGTTCTGAGGGTCAACTTTCAGCCCCTTATATTCCAGCATTTCTTGTTAAAAAAAGTCCCGTAAAAATAGATTTATTGGCCAGATAACTTGGGAGACATGAAGCATGATGTTGATCTCATAGAGATTCATCATGCGGAGTGAACTAAAGACTCTGAGAAGTTCCGCAGTAAAGGAAAGCACCTGTCTTTGTTTAACCCAAAGATTGGCCAAAACCCCTTTTTAAAAATTTTTTGTTTTTTGCAGAAGCTGTCTTCACCTAAGCTCTGGAAGACACTGCTGTGGGAATCATTGACATTTTCTTAGTTTGCAGCGATGCAAACATTTTTACAGCAGTTCCACTTGTAGGGCTGTGTCATCAACAGAAATGTATGCATATTGTATCAGTCAAAATCTAACTTTAATCCGTGAAACAGAACCACTAGGAGGTAAAGGGCTTTATTGCAGGGACTTGACCTGGTGTGATTGCAGGAGCTGGTTAGACAGTCTGTGGTTTTTATGTCTCATGGTGGAGCTTTGAGTCTCTTGAGTGGGCAGTTACAAGGAAGAGAGTAAAACTGGGAAGAAGACCAATCTGGAACTCATGAAGGCGGGCGGGAACCCAGGTCAGTCTGCCTCCAGTTCTTTTTTGTTTGTTTGTTTGTGGTTTTTTTTTTTTTTTTCTTATCTAGGGCCGCACCCACGGCATATGGAGGTTCCCAGGCTAGGGATCTAACAGGAGCTGTAGCCGCCGGCCTTCGCCACAGCCACAGCCACGCAGGATCCGAGCCGCGTCTGCAACCTTCACCACAGCTCACAGCAACGCCGGATCCTTAACCCACTGAGCAAGGCCAGGGATCGAACCCGCAACCTCATGGTTCCCAGTCGGATTCTTTAACCACTGAGTCATGATGGGAACTCCCGTCTACCTCCAGTTCTAATGACGTGCTATCCTGACCTGACAAAGCTAATGCCCCTCATTAGGGGACTAAGCGCACACCTGGAGAGGGAGTCAGGCGCTGAAAGAGGAACCAGGGAAGGTGGATGCAGCATCCGTAAGCCTGGCTGCTACCCGCTACCCCCAGCCCAGTGTGATAAGCCTGCAAGATAAGCAGCAATGCTCATAAGCTACCTGATGCTCCTGCATGACCTTTGGCCATAAACGCGGTACAGCTATTGCTTCACTTTCCCCATCTCAACTGGAAACATACAAAGAAGTGAATTCTGAGAAACGTGATTCAGCCCAGCCAGGTCATGCATTATGAAGCCACCACACGTGTCGTCACCAGATGACAAGTACATGATTGTTTCCAGCAGTGTTGTTTGTAACAGCTTCAAATAGGAAGTAAACTAAATGTGACTCAACAGTTAAGTAGATAAGTAAGCTGTACTGCATGCATAGGATGGAAATAATAAATGAACAAATTATTGCTACAGGCATCACTATTGATAAATCCTATTTTTACTTTTTTGGTTGCACCTGCGCCATCTGGAAGTTCCTGGGCCAGGGATCGAATCTGAGCCACAGCTTCGACTGCAGCAATGGCCACCCACTGTGCTGGACCGGGAATCAAACCCGCAGGATCATTAACCCACTTCGCCACAGCGGGAACTCCCATCGACAAATCTTGGAAAAAATGTTAAGCAAAAGGAGACAGGAGTTCCCTTGGTGGTGCAGCAGGTTAAGGATCTGGCATCATTACTGCTGTGGCTCAGGTCGCAGCTGTGGCACAGGGTCAAACGCTGGTGCAGGAACTTCTGAATGCCAAAGATGCAGCACCCCCCCCCCCAATTACACAAAAAAATACAAACTGTGATTGCATTAATATAAATTTCAAAAACAGCAAAGCTGTTAGAAGTCAGAGTAATAGTTACCCTAGAGAGAGGGTTAGCGACTCTGCTGGGACACAAGAGAGGCTTCATGGTAATGTTCTGCTTCTTAACCAGGGTTCTGCTTACACGGGTGTGTTCATGTGGGGAAGACATCATGCTGCATGGTTATCATTGGTGCATTCCCATCCCCCCCATTGGGATGTTTTAATTTTTTTGTGAGATTTTTATTTTTTGAATTATAGTTGATTTACAGTGTTCTGTCAATTTCTTCTATACAGCAAAGTGACCCAGTCTCTCTCCCTCTCTCTCTCTCTCTCTCTCTCTCTCTCTCTCTCTCTCTCTCTCTCTCACACACACACACACACACATTATTTTTCTCACATTATCTTCCATCATGTTCCATCACAAGTGATTAAGTATAGTTCCCTTTGCTATACAACAGGATCACATTGCTTAACCACTCCAAATGCAATAGTTTTCATGTACTAGCCCCAAACTCCCAGTCAATCCCACTCCCCCATCTCAGCAACCACAAGTCTGTTCTCCAAGTCCGTGAGTTTCTTTTTTGTAGAAAGGTTCATTTGTGCCATTGATTAGATTCCAGATATAAGTGATATCATATGGCATTTGTCTTTCTCTTTCTGGCTTACTTCAGTTAGTATGAAAGTCTCTAGTTCCATCCATGTTGCTGCAAATGGCATTATTTTGTTCTTTTTTATGGCTGAGTAGTATTCCATTGTGTATGTATACCATATATTTTTCTTTTTCTTTTTTTTAAGGGCCTCACCCTGCGGCATATAGAGGTTCCCAGTCTAGGGGTCGAATTTGAGCTGCAGCTGCCAGCCTACACCACAGCAACTTGAGATCCGAGCCACATCTGTGAACAGCTCATGATAACACCAGATCATTAACCCACTGCGCAAGGCCAGGGATTGAACCCACATCTTCATGGATACTAGTTCGGCTTGTTACCACTGAGTCACAACAGGAGCGTCCCATCACATCTTCTTAATCCATTTTTCTGTCAGTGGACATTTAGATTGTTTCCATGTCTTGGCTGTTGTGAATAGTGCTGCAGTGAACATACGGGCGCATGTATCTTTTTCAGTTAAAGTTGTGTCTGGATCTATGCCCAGGACTAGGATTGCTGAGTCGTGTGGTAGTTCTATATTTAGCTTTCTGAGATACCTCCATACTGTGTTCCATAGCAATTTATATTCCCACCAACAGTACGGGAGGGTACCCTTATCTCCACACCCTCTCCAGCATTTGTTATTTGTTAACTTGTTAATCATGGCCATTCTGACAGGTGTGAGGTGGTACCTCATAGTAGTTTTGATTTGCATTTCTCTGATAGTGATGTTGAGCATTTTTTCATGTTCCTCTTGGCCATCTGTTTATCTTCTTTAGAGAAATGACTATTCAGGTCTTCTGCCCATTTTTCCATTGGATTGTTGTTGTTTTGCTGTTGAGTTATATAAGTTGTTTGTATATTTTAGAGATTAAGCTCTTGTCAGTTGCTGCATCATTTGAAACTATTTTCTCCTATTCCGTAGGTTGTATTTTTGAGCTTTTTTTTTATGGTTTCCTTTGCTGTGCAAAAGCTTGTCAGTTTGATTAGTTCTCATTGGTTTATTTTTGTTCTTATTTCTGTTGCCTTGGGAGATTGACCTAAGAAAACATTTGTATGGTTGATGTCAGAGAATGTTTTGCCTATATTCTCTTCTAGGAGTTAGATGGTGTCTTGTCTTATGTTTAAGTCTTTAAGCCATTTTGAGTTTATTTTTGTGCATGGTAAGACAGTGTGTTCTAGTTTCATTGATTTACATGCAGCTGTCCAGTTTTCTCAGCACCACTTGCCAAAGAGACTGTATTTTTTCCATTTTATATTCTTGCCTCCTTTGTCAAAGATTAATTGACCATAGTTATCTGGGTTTATGTCTGGGTTCTCTGTTCTGTTCCATTGGTCTGTATGTCTGTTTTTGTACCAGCACCAGACTATCTGGCTTACTATAGCTTTGTAATATTGTCTGAAGTCTGGGAGAATTAGGCTTCCTGCTTGGTTTTTGTTCCTCAGGATTGCTTTGGCAATTCTGGGTCTTTTATGGTTCCATGTGAATTTTTGGATTGTTTGTTCTAGTTCCGTGAAAAATGTCATGGGTAATTTGCTAGGGATTGCATTGAATCTGTAGATTGCTTTGAGTAGTGTGGCCATTTTAATGATAGCAGTTCTTTCATTCCAGGAGCATGGAACAGCTTGCCATTTCTTTGAATCCTTTTTAATTTCTTTGATTAACGTTTTATAGTCCTCAGCATATGTCTTTCACCTCCTTAGTCAGGTTTATTCCTAGGTATTTAATTTTGGGGAGTAGGATTTTAAAAGGTGTCGTATTTTTGTATTCCTTTTCTAACATTTCATTGTCAGTATACAGAAATGCGACTGATTTCTAAATGTCAGTCTGTACCCTGCTACTTTGCTGAGTTCATTGATCAGTCTGAGTAGTTTCTGTGTGGCGTACTTAGGGTTTTCTATATACAGAGTCATGTCATTTGTATAGAGTGACAGTTTTACCTCTTCTCTTCCTATTTGGATGCCTTTTACTTCTTTTGTCTGCCTGCTGTGGCTAGGACTTCCAATAACTATGTTGAATAAAAGTGGTGAGAGTGAGCATCCTTGTCTTGTTCCAGATTTTAGTGGGAAGGCTTTCAGCTTTTCTCTGTTGAGTTATATTGGCTGTGGGTTTGTCATAAATGGCTTTGATTTTAAGGACTGTTCCCTCTATTCCCACGTTGGTAAGAGTTTTATCCTGAATGGATGTTGGATTTTGTCAAATGCTTTTTCTGCACCTGTTGAGATGATCATGTAGTTTTTGAGTTTTCTTTTAAAAGTTAATGTGACGTATGATGTTGATTGATTTGCATATGTTGAACCATCCCTGTAAACTTGGGGTAAATCTCACTTGCTTGTGGTGTATGATCTTTTTATATGTTGTTGGATTCTGTTGGCTAAAATTTTGTTGAGAATTTTTACATCTATATTCATCAAAGATATTACCCTATAATTTTCTTTCTTGGTAGTATCTGGTTTTGGTATTAGGGTGATGGTGGCTTCATAGAATGTCTTTGGAAGTGTTCCTTCTTCTGCAACCTTTTGGAAAAGGATGGGAATAAGTTCTTCTTTGCATGTTTGGCAGAATTCACCTGAGAAGCCATCTGGTTCTGAACTTTTGTTTGGTCTGATCGGTCTGTTCAGTTGATTCAATTATTCCTCTTGATTCAGTTTTCACTGGCTGTTGGTCTCCAGAAAGTTGTCCGTTTCTTCTGGGTTGTCAGATTTGTTGGCTAGGTTGTCAGATTTGTTGGCGTATAATTATTCACAGTATTCTCTTACTTTTTTTTTCTTTTGTATTTTTGCAGTATCCTTTGGGATTTCTCCTTTTTCATTTCTTTTTTTTTTTTTTTGAGTTTTTTCTCTCCTCTTCTTGGTGAGTCTGACCAGAGGTTTGTTAATTTTGTTTACACTTTCAAAGAACCAGCTCTTGGTTATATTGATTTTTTTTTTCTATTGTTTTTTGAATCTCTGTTGATTTCCTCTCTGATCATTATGATTTCCTTCCTTCTGCTGACCTTAGGTTTTCGTTGTTCCAATTATTTTAGGTGGTGCGTTAAGTTTGTTCTTCTTTTTCTAATTATTTTAGGTGGTGGGTTAAGTTTCTAAATCTTTACAGTGGTGTTTGAGATTTTTCTTTTTGGAGGAAGGTCTGTATTGCTCTGAACTTCCCTCTGAGCACTGCTTTTCTGGCATCCCATAGATTTTGAATGGTTGTTTCTTCATTATCATTTGCTTTGAGGTATTTTTTAATTTCCCTTTTGATTTCCTCATTGAACATTGGGTTTTTAGTAGCATGTTGTTTAGTCTCCATGTAGTGCAATTTTTCTCATTTCTTTTCCTATGGTTGATGTCTAATTTCATGCCATTGTGGTCAGAGAAGATACTTGAAATAATTTCTATACTCTTAAATTTGTTGAGGTTAGCTCTGTGCCCCAGTATGTGGCCAGTCCTTGAGAATGTTCCATGTGCACTTGAAAAGAATGTATATTCTGATTTTTTTGGATGTAATGTCCTGAAAATGTCAATGAATTACAACTTTTCTATTGTCATTTAGGATCTCTGTTGCCTTATTGATTTTCTGTCTAGAGGATCTGTACATTGACGTGAGTGGGGTGTTTAAGTCTCATACTATTATTGTATTCCCATCAATCTCTCGTTTTATGTCTGTTAGCATTTGTGGTATGTATCGGGCGCTCCTATTTTAAGGGCATATATATCGATAATTGTAATATCCTCTTCTTGAATGGATCCTTTTATCATTAAATGGTGTCCTTCTTTGTCTTTCTTTATGGCCTTCATTTTAAAGTCTGTTTTGTCTGATATGAGTATTTCCACCCCTGCTTTCCTGTTTTTTTCATTCATGTGAAATATCTTTTTCTGTCCCCTCACTTTCAACTTATATGTGTCCTTTGCCCTACAGTGAGTCTCTCGTAGGCAGAAGATTGTAGGCTCTTGCTTTTTATACAGTCTGCCATTCTATGTCTTTTGATTAGATGAATCAGTCCATTGACATTTAAGGCAATTATTGATAAATATGTATTTATGCCACTTTAAACCTTGTTTTCCAGTTGATTCTGTTTCTCCTTTGTTCCTTTCTTTTTTGGATTGGATGATTTCCTTTTGTTTTATGCTTGTGTCCTCTTTAGTGTTTGTGGAGGTCATGTTTGGGTTTAATTTGTGGTGGCCTGTTTTTCACATATGTTAACCCCTTCCTATATCCGATTGCTTTAGCCTACTAGTCGTACAGGCTCAAACACATTCTAAAAAAAAAGAGTCTAGATTATCTCACTCTCCTTCCCCATATTTTATGATTCTGAAGTCCTTTTTTTTCCCTCAGTAAAAAAAAAATTTCAGCAGTTTAATCAAAATGTTGATTCTAAAATTTACATAAAGAGGCAAAGACTGAAGATTAGTCTTGAAGGACAGGCCATGAAATTTCCTGGTTTAAGACTGATAACTGGACTTTACAAACTAAGAGTTATTTTATTTTTTATTTATTTTTTTTGAATTTTATTACAATTATAGGTGTACAAAAATTGTCACAAGTCAATTTGATAGCATTTGCCTCCCAAACCCTCAGTGCATCCCCCCAGCCCCCAGATTGTCTTGTTTGAAAAACCAAAGGTTTTCCAAAGTCTGTGAGTTATTGTCTGTTCTGCAAAGAAGTTCATTGTGTCTTTTTGGTTTCCACATGTAAGCGTAGCATTGGGTGTTGCTGTCTAATTGACTGGGTTCACTCGCATGATAATTTTCTAGGTCCATCCATGTTGCTGTAAATGTTGGTAATTCGTTCCTTTTAATGGCTGAGTAATATTCCATTGTGTGTATGTACCATATCTTCCCTATCCACTCCTCTGTCGATGGGCATTTAGGTTGTTTCCATGACCTGGCTATTGCATAGAGTGCTGCAAAGAACATTGGAGTACATGTGTCTTTTCGAGTCATGGTTTTCCTCTGGATAGATGCCCAGGAGTGGGATTGCTGGATCAAATGGTAATTCTCTTTTGAGTTTTGTGAGGAATCTCCATACTGTTTTCCACAGTGGTTGCACCAATTTGCATTCCCACCAACAGTGTAATACGGATCCTCTTTCTCCACACCCTCTCAAGCAATAGTCTGTAGACTTTTTGGTGATGGCCATTCTGGCTGGTGTAAGGTGGTACCTCATAGTGGTTTTGATTTGCATTTCTCTAATGAGGAGCGATGTTGAACATCTTTTCATGTGTTTATTTGCCATCTGCATGTGTTCTTTGGAGAATTGTCTGCCTAGATCCTCTGCCCATTTTTTGATGAGATTGTTTTTTTGGTATTGAGCTGTGGGAGGTATTTGTAAATTTTGGAGATTAATCCCTTGTCAGTTGAATCATTTGCAAATATTTTCTCCCATTCTGTGGGTTGTCTTTTGGTTTTGCTTAGGGTTTCCTTTGCTGTGCAGAAACTTTGAAGTTTAATGAAATCCCATTTGTTTATTTTTCTTATTGTCCTTACTGTGACAGATGGATCTAAGAAGGTGTTGCTATCATATATGTTAGAGAGTGTTTGGCCTATGTTTTCCTCTAAGAGTTTTATAGTATCTGGTCTTCTATCTAGGTCTTTAATCCATTTGGAGTTTATTTTTGTGCATGGTGTTAGGAAGTGTTCTAGTTTCATTTTTTTTTACATGTGGCTGTTCAGTTTTCCCAGACCCCCTTGTTGAAGAGGCTGTCTTTTCTCCAATATATATTCTTGCCTCCTTTGTCATAGGTAAGTTGACTGTAGATGCGTGGGTTTAATTCTGGGCTTTGTATCCTGTTCCCCTGACCTATATTTCTGTCTTTGTGCCAGTACCTTACGGTTTTGATGACTGAAGCTTTGTAGTAGAGTCTGAAGTCAAGGAGCCTGATTCCTCCAGCTCCAATTTTCTTTTTCAGTGTGTCTTTGGCTATTCTGGGTTTTTTGTGCTTCTAAACAAACTTTAAAATATTTAGTTCTCCTTCTGTGAAAAAGGTCCTTGGTAATTTGAGAGGAATTGCCTTGAACGTGTAGATTGCCTTGGGTAGTATAGTCATTTTGATACTATTGACTCTTCCAATGCAAGAGCATGGTATGTCTTTCCATCTGTTCATGTCATCCTTGATTTCTTTCATCAGCATCTTATAGTTTTCAGAGTACATGTCTTTTGTCTTTTTAGGTAGGTTTATTCCTTTGTGCTTGATTCTTTTTGATGTGTTGGTAAATGGGATTGCTCCCCTAATTTCTCTTTTTTGTCTTTCATTGTTAGTATATAGAAATGCAGTTGATTTCTGTGTATTAATTTTGTATCCTGCAAGTCTGCCAAATACATTGGTGAGCACTAACAGTTTTCTGGGAGAGTCTTTAGGATTCTCTAGGTATAGTATCATGTCATCTGCAAATAGTGATAGTTTGACCTCTTCCTTTCCAATTTGGATTCCTTTTATTTCGTTTTCTTCTCTGATTGCTTTAGCTAGGACTTCCAAAACTATGTTGAATAGCAGTGACAAGAGTGGACATCCCTGTCTTGTTCCTGATCTCAGTGGGAATTCTTTGAGCTTTTCACCATTGAGAATGATGTGAGCTCTGGGTTTGCCATAGATGGTCTTTGTTATGCTGAGGTAGGTTCACCCTGTGCCCCCTTTCTGAAGGGTTTTTATCAGAAATAGGTGTTGGATTTTGTCAAAGGCTTTTTCTGCATCTATGGAGAGGATTCTATGGTTTTTATTCTTCAGTTTTTTAATGTGGTGTATCACACTGATGGATTTGAGGATATTAAAGAATCCTTGCATCCCTGGGATAAATCCCACTTGATCATGATGTACAATCCTTTCAATGTATTTTTGGATTCGGTTGGTTAGTATTTTGTGGGGAATTTTTACATCTATGTTCATCAGTGAGATTGGCCTGTAATTTTCTTTTTTTGTGATATCTTTGTCTGGTTTTGGTATCAGGGTGATGGTTGCCTGATAGAATGAGTTTGGGAGTGTCCCTTCCTCTGCAGTTTTTTGGAAGAGTTTCAGAAGGATAGGCATTGGCTCTTCTCTAAATGTTTGATAGAATTCCCCTGTGAAACCATCTGGTCCTGGACTTTTGTTTGTTGGAAGTTTTTTAACCACAGTTTCAATTTTAGAACTTGTGATTGGTCTATTCATCTTGTCTATTTCATCTTGGTTTAGTCTTAGAAGATGGCACTTTTCTAAGAATTTGTCCATTTCTTCTAGGTTTTCCATTTTGTTGCCATATAGTTGCCTATGATAGTCTCTTATGATCCTTTGTATTTCTGTGATGTGTGTTGTTACTTCTCCTTTTTCATTTCTAATTTTCTTGATTTGTGTCCTCTTTTTTTGTTGATAAGTTTGGCTAAGGGTTTATCAATTTTGTTGATCTTTTCAGAGAACCAGCTTTTAGTTTCATTGATCTTTTCTATGGTTTTCTTCATTTCTATTTCATTGATTTCTGCTCTGATCTTTATGATTTCTTTTCTTCTACTAACTTTAGGTCTTGTCAGTTCCTCCTTCTCTACCTGCTTTAGATGTAAAGGTAGGTTGTTTATTTGGGCTTTTTCTTGTTTCCTGAGGTAGGCTTGTATTGCTATAAACTTTCCTCTTAGAACTGCTTTTGCTGCATTCCAGAGGTTTTGCAGTGTTGTATCTTTGTTGAAAATTTGCTTCTAGGTATTTTTTAATTTCCTCTTTGATTTCTTCAGTGATCCATTGGTTGTTTAGTAGCATGTGGTTTAGTCTCCACATATTTGTATTTTTGGCCATTTTTTTCTTGTTGATTTCCAGTCGTATAGCATTGTGGTCGGAAAAGATGCTTGGTATGATTTCAATTTTCTTAACTTACCGAGGCTTGATTTGTAGCCCAGGATGTGATCAATCTTAGAGAATGTTCCTTGTGCACTTGAGAAGAATGTGTATTCTGTTGCTTTTGGATGGAATGTCCTATAAATATCTATTAAGTCCATCTGATCTAATGCTTCATTCAGGGCCTGTGTTTGCTTGTTGACTTTCTGTCTGGATGCCCTGTCCATTGCTGTGAGTGGGGTGTTAAAGTCCCCCACAATGATGTGTTATTGTTGATTTCTCCTTTTAAGGTTGTTAGCAGTTGCCGTATATATTGTGGTGATCCTCTGTTGGGTGCCTAGATATTTAAAATTGTTATATATTCTTCTTGGATTGATCCTTTGATCACTATGCAGTGCTCTTCCTTGTCTCTTAAAATGTTCTTCATTTTAAAGTCTATTTTGTCTGATAGGAGTATTCCTAGCCCAGCTTTCTTTTGATTCCCATTTGCATGGAATATTTTCTTCCATCCTCTCACTTTCAATTTGTATGTGTCCCTAAAGGTGAGTTGGATCTCTTGCAGAGAGTATATATATGGGTCTTGTTTTTGTATCCATTCAGCTAGTGTATGACTTTTGGTTGGGTCATTCAGTCCATTAACATTTAATGTAAGTATTGACATGTATGTTCTTATTGCCATTGTATTAGCTGTTTTGGGTTTTTGTTGTTCTTTTTTCTTCCCTTATTCACTTGTTGTCTCCTCTCACAAAATGACTATCTTTAATGTTGTATTTGAGTTGATTTTTCTTATATGTGTATCAATTGTAGATTTTTGGTTTGCAGTTACCCTGAAGTTTTGATATAGGAGTCTATATATAAATGAGATTTTTTTAAGTTGTTGGTTTCTTCATTGCACGTGCTTCTCCAGTGACCTGCATTTGTGCTCTCTTCTCATGATTTCTGATTTTGGTAGCATAATTGTGCATGGATGATTTAGTATCTTTAGTGTACATATGCCTTTACTGGTGAGCCTTGTCATTTGTGGTGTTTTTGTTTCTGTTTGTGGCCTTTTCTTTTGTGCCTAGAAAAGTTCCTTTAGTATTTGTTGTTAATCTGGTTTAGTGTTGCAGAAATCTCTTAGCTTTTGCTTATCTGTAAAGGTTTTGGCCTCTCCTTCAAATCTGAATGAGAGCCTTGATGGGTAAAGTAATCTTGGTTGGTTGGAACTTTTTCCCTTTCATCACATTAAGTATTTCATGGCACTCTCTTCTGGCCTGCAGAGTTTCAGCTGAAAAATCTGCTGATAACCTTATTGGGGTTCCCTTGTATGTCATTTGTTTCTTTTCCCTAGCTGCTTTCAATGTTTTCTTTGTCTTTAATTTTGGTCCTTTTGATTAATATGTGTCTCAGGGTGTTCCTCCTTGGGTTTATTTTATATGGTACTCGTTGCGCTTCCTGGATTTGAGTGAGTGGTTGCTTTCCCATGTGAGGGAAGTTTTCGGCTATTATCTCTTTGAATATTTGTTCTGTTCCCTTCTCTCTCCCTTCTCCCTATGACACCCCTATAATATGGATGTGGGTGCTTTTAACATTATCCCAGAGTTCTCTAAGACTCTCCTCACTTCCTTTTAATCTTTTATCTCTTTTCTCGTCTGCATTAGTGATTTCCACTAATCTGTCCTCCACCTCTCAGATTCGTTCTTCTGCCTCCTGTATTCTACTGTTGGCTGCCTCTAATGAATTTTTTATTTCAGTTATTTTATTTTTCATCTCTTCTTGTTTCATTTTTACATGTTGTATTTCTTTGCTCAGTGTTTCCTGTAAATGATCGATCTTAGCCTCCAGTTTATTTCCAGTGCCTTGCATCATCTTCATCATCAACAGTCTAAAGTTTCTTTCTGGGAGGCTGATAATCTCATCACTGAGCTGTTTTTAGGGGTTTTTTTCTTTCTCCCTTATCTGAGTTATAGTTTTCTGTCTTTTCATTTTTATAGGTTTTTGGTGTGGTGACCTTTTTGCAAACAGTAGAGTTTAGCCTCCCTTAGTTCTGTTGTTTGCCTCCCCTGTGGCCAAAGTTAGTATGGAGGGGGCTTGCTGTAGGCTTCCTGATGGGAGGGAGTGATGCCTGCCCACTAGTAATGGGGTCAATTTTTATCCCTCTGATGGGTGGGGCTTTGTCTCTGGATGAGATTAGAGGCTGGCTCTGTGCCTGAGGGGTCTTTAGGTAGCCTGTTTACTGATGGGTGGGCCTGTGATCCCACCTGGAGTATTGTTTGGCCTGGGTCCTTTCAGTGCTGATGGGAAGGACCAGATTTTCCCAGAAAGGGCCACCTCTATAGAAATGCAGGCTGCTGAATGTCCCCGAGAGCCTCACCTCCAATGCCCTTCCCCCACAACAGGCCACAATCAGCCCTGTTTTCCCAGGAGATCCTCCAAGAATTGCAGTCAGGTTCCACCCGGATTCCTGTGGAGACTTTGCTTTGCCCTGGAACCCAGTGCACGTGAAAGTCTGTGTGTGCCTTTCAAGAATGGGTTCTCTGTTTACACCAGTCCTGTGGAGCTCCTGCAGACAAGCCCCGCTGGCCTTCAATGGCAGATGCTCCCGGGGCTATTTCTCCCTGTGCCCGATCCCCAGGCGTGGGGATTTGACGTTGTGGCTCAGAACTCACAGTCCTGTACCTGAGTCTCTGTGATACAGTTACTTTCCAGTTTGTGGGGCTTCCCACCCGGGAGGTATGGGGTTTTTTCTATCGTGTAATCGCCCTTTCTACCTCTTGATGTCATCTCCTCTTTGTCTTCTGGTGTAGAATATCTTTTTTGGAAGTTTCCAGTCCATTTGGTTGAAGGCTGCTCGGCATTTGGTTGTAGTTTTGTTGTTTTTTGGGAGAGAAGTTGAGCTCCAGTCCTTCTATTCCCCCATTTAATCCAATCTCTTGAAGTCCTTTTTTAACATCTTGTTGTCCTTTTGCTGTTCCTTGTGTTTAATGCTGCTTTTACAGTAGTTATTTTTCCCTTTTAAATCTTTATACGAGCTTATTTAAGGGATTGCTTTCCCATTGTGATAGCCTCCATCCTTTTCCTTCTTTTTTATTTGGAGGAGCTCTTTCAGAAGTTCTTTTAGAATGGATTTAGTATTGCTGTCCTTTAGTTTTTGTTTGTTGGAGAAAAATCTCTACTCACTTCTATTTATTATTTGTTGTTTTAGGGCCACACCCACAGCAAATGGAGATTCCCAGGCTAGGGGTCGAATTGGAGCTGTAGCCGCTGACCCATTCCACATCTGTAGCAATGTGGGATCTGAGCGAGCTGTGTCTGTGACCTACACCATAGCTCGTGGTAGCACCAAATCCTTAATCGCTGAGGAAGGCCAGGGATCGAAACTGTGTCCTCGTGGATAATAGTCAGATTCACTTCTGTTGAGCCACAGTAGGAACTCCTCCTCTGTTTTTTTTTCTTTGTCTTTTTGCTTTATCTAGGGCCACACCCACGGCATATGGCGGTTCCCAGGCTAGGGGTCTAATAGGAGCAGTAGCTGCCGGCCTTTGCCACAGCCATAGCAACGCGGGATCCAAGCCACATCTGCGGCCTATACCACAGCTCATGGCAACGCCAGATCCTTAACCCACTGAGCAAGGCCAGGGATCGAAACCGCAACTGAATGGTTCCTAGTCAGATTCGTTAACCACTGTGCCATGATGGGAATGCCTTTAAATGACATTCTTGGTAGAGTATTCTACGCTGCAGATTTTTCCCTTTTAGGACTTTCAGTATATCTTGCCACTCTCTTCTGGCCTGTAGTGTTTCTGTAGAGAAATCAGCTGATAGCCTTATGGCAGTTCCTTTATAATTAATTCTTTGTTTTTCTTTTGCTTCCTTTAGAATCCTCTTTATCTTTAACTTTTGCCATTTTTATTGTAATGTGTCTTGGTGTGTGCCTGTTTGGGTTCAATTCGTTTGGAGCCCTCTGTGCTTCCTGTATCTTGATATCCTCTTCTTTTAGATTTGGAAAGTTTTCAGCCATAATTTCTTCAAAGATATTGTCAATCCCCCTTTCTTTTCCTTCTCCTTCTGGAATCCCTATTATGTGTAGATTGGCCCGTTTTTATATTATCCTACATATCTCTTATATTGCTTTCATGTTTTTTTCACTGGGTTTTCTGTCTGCTGTCCCAACTGGGTGATTTCCATCAATCTGTCTTCCGAGTCACCAGTTCATTCCTCTGCATTATCCATTCTTCTCTTCCGTGACTTTAACTCAGCTTGTGTCTCTGCAAATAAATGAATTTTCTAATTTTTCTAGGCTCCTCCTTATGTTTTCTGGTTGCTTTCTAAAGTGATCTGTATTACTGTTCATATCTGCTGTTAATTCCTTCAGTATTTTCACTGTCTCTGTTTTGAACTTAGGGTCTGTTAGAATGCAGAGGTCTGTTTCACTGTTTGCTCCTTCAGTTGAATTCTCCTGTTCTTTTAACTGGGAATGGTTCTGAACTTCTTCATTTTGCATTTATTTTTTTATTTTTTTTATTCTGCGAGTTTAGGGGAAACAGCTACTGTTTAGTCTTGGAGTGCTATTTATAGGCGTGAGTGCCCCTGGGTATTTTGTGAGAGCTTGCTTTTTATTTCTAGGGTGCTGTGCATGCTTCCAGGGAGACGGAGGCAGTGGGCAGGGCTAGTAACTAGTGCCTGGTTGCTGGACCCTTGACAGTGGCAAGGACCCATGGGAAGGTGGTGTAGGCTGCTCCTAGTTGCAGGGCCCTGGGAAGTGACAGCGATCCAGTAGGTGTAGATGACTCCCGGAGCATTTGGCAGTGGCAGCAGCAGGTCAGGTGTGTTCCAGGGGAGTGAGAGCAACAGTGGGTGTTGCCCGATTGCAGTGCTCTCTTCTTTGCTGACCTCTGAGGTGCCTGGGGCTACACCCACCTCTGGTTTTCTGAGATGACTGCTATGATGTTCCCCTGCCGCCTGTAGATCACACAAGAGGCGCCCTGTCACCTGTAGCCAGCCAGGTGGTTCCTCACCACCTGTAGCCTGTGCCAGAGGTGTCCCGCCTTCTGAGAGTCCCCGTGCAGGGAAGTGGATTCCTTTGGCGGTCCACCCCACCTCCTCTCGCCCTCCCCAACAGTGGCAGCTTGCTTCTACTGCGGGCCCAGACCTTCTTCTGGGTTCTCTCAGCTGTGGCCTTCTGGTCCCCAGCCTGTGGCCCACCAATCCCTAGCCCCTCAGTCTTGTCTCCACACAGCGAGCCCCAGTCCTCTCCCTGGAACTGACCTCCAGAGCCTAAGTCTCAGTGCCCAGTCCCCACCCAAGTGTCTCAGGCTGTGGTATCTGGGGTGGTGGTGCAGATGATCTGTGCAGCTCTCACTCACTCGGCTTTGCCCTCCTCAATCCAGCTGCTGAGCTTTTCTCTGCAAATTTGAGGTTGCTCCATCTCTGCTGACCTCCACATCCGTTAGGTGGCTTCCCAGGGTGTGGGTTCCTTTCCTCTTTAACATCTCCCTCTGAGGAGTGCTAGTCCTGTCCTGATTCTTTCTCTCTCTCTCTCTTTTCCTTTTGCTCTACCCAGTTATGTGGAAGGTTTATTGCCCTTTGGGGAGTTTTAAGGTCTTGCCAGCATTCATTAGATGTTCTGTGCGAATTGTTCTACATGTAGATTTTTTTTTTTTTGATCTTTCTGGGAGAAGGGGAGTGCCACGTCTTAACTCCTCCTCCGTCTTGATCCTTCTCCCTGGTACTCTTTTTAAAACATACCCTTCAGCACAAAGTTTAGGTATATTAAAGATTTAGTAAGTCATTGATAGTCATGGACAGGCTGGAGCAGAACTAAGTTAAGAGTGAGATGAACCCCATATGGAGTGGGGAGTGGAGCCGGGGGACAAGGCAGCAGATACTAGAAGAAGCAGGTGAGAGTACAGAGTCTACCTGAGGGTCCTTGCAGCTCTTTCTGAGTCTGTCGCTTTCCTAGGCTGGCCGTCTGTGGCCATCATGAAAGGTTAGGCCCATGTACATAGCAAGCTCATTAGCAGAAGCACCCATGCGGCACAAATCATGATCCTGTAGATTTGGGGTGGGTCCCAACACCTTAAGGTCCCTGGGTTTCCTGATGCACAACACAGGGTGAAAGCCCCTGGACCAATGGGTGCTAAGAGGAAAGATGGGAATGTAGGGGAACTTGGTGTTCAAAACCTTAACTTTATCCCCACGATCACCCCTTGTTCAGAGTGCAGCATGCTTTTTCTTGTCTTTAACTCTGACAAATACAGCGTTGTCCTAGCCCTTCTGATTTATGAAATCTTTTTTTTTTTGACAGTTTTTTTTTTCCCATTATACCCAGCTGCAGAGCGTGGTGACAGGGTTACACACACATATATGGATTCATCATAAGTGGTTAGACATAGTTCCCAGTGCTATACAGTAGGATCTCCTTGCTTTTCCAGCCCAGAGGCAACAGTCTACAACTATGAACCCCAGACCCGCCTACCATCCCACTCCCTCCCCCACCCTTTTGGCAACCACAAGTCTATTCTCCAAGTCCTTGATTTTCTTTTCTGCGTAAAGGTTCATTTGTGCAGTATATTAGGTTCCAGATATTAGTGAATCATATGGTATCTGTCTTTCTCCTTCTGACTTACTTCACTCAGTATGAGGGTCTCTAATTCCATCCATGTTGCTGCAAATTACATTATTTTATTCTTTTTTATGGCTGAGTAGTATTCCATTGTGTATATATACCACATCTTCCTAATCCAATCATCTGTCGATGGACTTTTGGGTTGTTTCCATGTCTTGGCTATTGTGAATAGTGCTGCAATGAACATGCATGTGCAGGTGTCTTTTTCAAGGTAAGTTTTGTCCGGATATATGCCCAAGAGTGGGATTGCTGGGTCATATGGTAGTTCTATGTATAGTTTTCTAAGGTACCTCCATACTGTTTTCCATAGTGGTTGTACCAGCTTACATTCCCACTAACAGTGCAGGAGGGTTCCCTTTTCTCCACATACCCTCTAGCATTTGTTGTTTGTGGACTTGTTAATGATGGCCATTCTGACTGGTGTGAATCTTAATGCTTTTTTTCATGCTTATTATTATTATTATTATTGCTTTTTTAGGGCTGTACCCAAGGCATATGCAGGTTCCCAGGCTAGGGGTCCAGTCGGAGCTACAGCTGCCAGCCTACATCATAGCCACAGCAATGCCAGAGCCAGACTGTGTCTGTGACCTACACCACAGCTCATGGCAACGCCAGATCCTTAACCCACGGAGCGAGGCCAGGGATCGAACCCACAACCTCATGGTTCCTAGTTGGATTCATTTCCGCTTTACCACGAGGGAAACTCCAGGAACTCCCCATGCTTTTAAAAAAATTTTAGGTCATTGATGAGTTGTTCAGATTCATGATTCCTCTCTTGTAAATAAACCACTGGAAAGTGCCTTTGGCTGTTGTATATAATATAGGCTTTTCCCCCTATTGATTGCCATGTTCGAGACTGGATTGTGTAAAGGTTAGACTGGACGTGCAATACCTCTGATGCCCCAAACAATTATCTGAAAGATTATTGTCGGGGTTATTGACAATATTTCTAATGCATAGGAAATTAGGATTTGAGTTGCTAACGAGTGTGTTCTAAAGTGAAATCGCACATGTGTCTGAGTATTTTTATTTGGAAAAGTTTTGAATATGCAAGAAAACAATAGGGCACGTTCTTACAGTATTCTCTCAGTCCTCTAGGAAAAACTGCTATTGTGAAATTCTCTGATTCCCTCAGTCTAATGGATGCTTGTCATTGCCATGTTCTAGAATCCCATGTTGTCCTCTGTCATAGGATTTACCCCCCAGAACTGTAATCACTGGTTTCTTTGTTTATCCTTTTTTTAATGTCTCCCAAAAACCTAACCTCTTTGAGGTCAGGGACTGTGTCTTATTTGACTTTGTAGCTTCAACATCTCGCTCAGTAGAAACTCAGTAATTAATGATGAGTGTATGAGCCCTTAAATACTGGAAGCAAAGAACTGGTGTCCGGACTCTGGGGAAGGGCTTCATTTGCGGGGAGAGGGGAAGGTGTTGGGGAAGAAAGCAAGGCTACGGTGATCAGAGAAGAAGGAAAAGAACCCAAATAGTATTCTATCATGGGAGTCAAGGAAAAAGGGGACTTTTTTTGAAGAATTATCAAATGCCTCAAAGAGATCGATGAAAATGCGAATTAAAAAGAGAATGGGGTTTGTCCAAGTCATTAGTCGCCGTGGAAAGGCAAGGTGGAAGCAAGATCTCAAGAGGGTAAGTTGGATGGGGGCAGGAAGTGAAAACATGCACTTAGAAGGAAGGGGACTTGGAGTTCCCATCGTGGCTCAGTGGTTAATGAATCCGACGAGGAACCATGAGGTTGCAGGTTCGATCCCTGGCCTTGCTCAGTGGGTTAACGATCCGGCGTTGCTGTGAGCTGTGGTGCAGGTTGCAGATGCGGCTCAGATCCCGCGTTGCTGTGGCTGTGGCGTAGGCCGGCAGCTACAGCTCCTGTTAGACCCCTAGCCTGGGAACCTCCACATGCCGCAGGTGTGGCCCTAAAATGACAAAAGGCAAAAATAAATAAATAAATAAATAAATAAAAGGAAGGGGACTAAAGCCAGCAGGTCGCTCAGAAGGAGAACTCCATTCATTTGAAGGCAGAGGTTTGGTGGTGTCTTCGTGGCCCATCCTCTGGCCCTCGGGACGGCTCAGGAGCTCTGCCGGCATGTGGCTGATGACAGGATGAGCCGCCTGAGGATCCTGGGGGTCGAGTCAGCAGTGCATCAGCTGGGAAGCCCAGCCCTGCCCTAAGCCCTTCAAATGATTTTTTTTTTTTTTTAACTTGTATGCTTCTGCCCTGCAGGAAACATGGTAGAATGGTGCTTACCTCAAGATATTGACCTTGAAGGTGTTGAGTTCAAGTCCATGGCCAGTGGGTCCCATAAAGTGCAGTCTGATTTCATGTAAGTACCTTTTTTTTTCTTTTCTTCTTCTTCCTTTTTTTTTTTTTTTTTTTTTTTAATGGGGTCCAGGGCCTTACCTATAGCATATGGAGTTTCCCAGGCTAGGGGTCAAACTGGAGCTGTAGCTGCCGGCCAGCACCACAGCCATAGCAAGGTCAGATCCAGGCTGTGCCTGCGACCTACATCACAGCTCATGGCAGTGCTGGATCCTTAACCCATTGAATGAGGCTAGGGATCAAACCCGCATCCTTATGGATATTGGTCGGGTTTATTACTGCCGAGCCACAGTGGAAACTCCTCATGTAAGTACTTCTGAATAGTAGTCTTATCTATACCATTTCCTCTCCCCTCATGCTTTCCGCAACGAATAAGGGTTCTCAGAAGGGCCTCTTCAGCAGGTGGGTGTAAATGCCCTGAAAATATATGTACCAGTTGATGCTTCTTTCTAGCAGGAAGTTCCAAAGCTGGGAGTTCCCTTCATGGCGCGGAAGAAACGAATCCGACTAGGAACCATGAGGTTGCAGGTTCGATCCCTGGCCGCGCTCAGTAAGTCAGGGATCTGGCTTGCTGTGAGCCGTGGTATAGCCTGCACATGTGGCTTGGATCCCACGTTGCTGTGGCTATGGTGTAGGCCAGTAGCTACAGCTCCTATTCAACCCCTAGCCCGGGAACTTCCATATTCCATGGATGCAGGCCTAAAAAGCGCAAAAAAAAAAAAAAAGTTCCAAAGCTTTCATTAGGTTCTCAGCGGGTTTCATGACCCGAAAATGTTAAGAACTCCTACCATAGAGTTCTCTCCTTTCCTAAGAAATGACTGGGCCTTGCCTGAGGTTTGGCTTTAGTAAAAGAATAGAGTTTGAGTTAAGACACTGATGAGCTAGAACTTGAAACTCCAGCTTTAAGTAAAGCTAGTTGGTAGTCCCGTGTAATTAAGATTCTTATGAGGAAAATATAAGACGTAAGGGTAATGGACCAGCTTTCATTTCTCTTTGGGACGAAGCCAGGATGGACACGAGTGTGCAAAAGGGGAAGGAAATAAAGTGACAGTCTGGTCAAATGTTCTTGTTTTGTTTTGTTTTAAGGGCCGCACCCACAGCATGTGGAGGTTCCCAGGCTAGGGGCCCAATGGGAGCTGTGGCTGGCAGCCTACACCACAACCACAGCAATGCCAGACTTGAGCCATGTCTGCGACCTACGCCACAGCTCATGGCCACGCCAGATCCTTAACCCACCGAACAGGACCAGGGATAGAATCCGCATCCTCATGGATACTAGTTGGGTTCATTACTGTTGAGCCACAACAGGAACTCCCAGTGTTCTATTAAAAACATCAGAGGAAGTTCCTGCTGTGGCGCACTGGGCTAAGAATCCGGTCACTCCAGAGGCACAGGTTTGGTCTCCGGCCCAGTGAAGCAGGTTGATCTGGCATTGCTGCAGCATGGCTCTGCTCCATTCCTTGGCCCGGGACCTTCCATATGCCTCAGGTGTAGCCGTGAAAAAAAAAAAAAAAAAAATCAGAGACTTGGTAAGCGAGGAAAGAATCCACATGGTTGAAGTCACTTGTCATGCAGGAGAGAAGGGCTGTGTCCACGGTCGCAGGCGGCTGAGCGGCAGGCTCTGCAGAGATCGAATCCTGGCTCCAGAGGGAGGACCTTGGCAGGCTCCATCGTCTCTTTCAGCCTTGGTTGTCTCTCCTGTGAGCTGAGTGCCTTGGGCCAACTGTTCCCCTGAGATTCTAGAAAAGCGTCTTTTTTCAGGCTGAACATCCTCATGTTGAGCCCTGGACACAGTTATGCCTTTCTTTTTTTTTTTGTCTTTTTGCCTTATCTAGAGCCGCACCCACGGCATGTGGAGGTTCCCAGGCTAGGGGTCTAACAGGAGCTGTAGCCGCCGGCCTTCGCCACAGCCACAGCCGTGCGGGATCCGAGCCGTGTCTGCGACCTACACCACAGCTCACGGCAACGCTGGATCCTTAACCCACTGAGTGAGGCCAGGAATTGAACCCGTAACCTCACGGATCTTAGTCAGATTCGTTAACCACTGAGCCATGACGGGAACTCCAACACAGTTATGCCTTATGATGGGGACTGCATCTCAGAGGAAGAAACAAGATTTCTCTCTCTGACCTTGAGCCTCACAACGCCTTGGGTCTGTTCTAGCTACTTCCGGAAGGGGCCCTTCTTCGGCCTGGCCTGCTTCGCCAACATGCCCGTGGAGAGCGAGCTGGAGCGCGGCGCCCGCATGAAGTCCGTGGGCATCCTGTCACCCTCTTACACCCTGCTGTACCGCTACATGCACTTCCTGGAGAACCAAGTTCGGTAGGTGGCTCACGTACCTGGGCTGGGAGGAGGGGCCGCTCGGCCGGCCCGGGTGTTGTGATGAGCCCCTGCGGTGAAGGTCAAGGGCCGGACAGCAGCTGCCTCTCTACGAACGTCTGTGGCCACTGTTCACACATCACATGGTGGTCTTGGTGTCTCAGCCAGCGTCCTGCATGGTGATGCTTCGTCCTCGGGTGACAGCTGGGGTAGATTCTGCTTTTAGTTTATATTACTATTGTCATCAGTTTTATTGAATTACTTCCTTGACAGGTACGTGATCTTTACTTACCCTACACAACAGTAATTAACCTCAGCTTTTTTTTTTTTACACCTGATCTCTTGTTTGTTATTTGGGTAATTATTATCATTGGGGAATAATAGGAAAGGAATTTTGAACAGAAGCAGCAAAACTATTCATAGTGTTTCATCATGTGAAGAATCTGATTTTATTTCAGATTTTTTTTTTTTGTCTTTCTGCCTTTATCTAGAGCCACACCCATGGCATATAGAGGTTCCCAGGCTAGGGGTCTAACAGGAGCTGTAGCCACCGGCCTTCGCCACAGCCACAGCAACGCGGGATCCAAGCCGCGTCTGCGACCTACACCACAGCTCATGGCAACGCCGGATCCTAAACCCACTGAGCAAGGCCAGGGATCGAACCCGCAACCTCATGGTTCCTAGTCGGATTCATTAACCACTGAGCCACGATGGGAACTCCTATTTCAGATTTTTGAGGGAGCGATTCATCCCTGATTCCTGAAGCACTGTTAAAATTTTAGCACATTTGCATCTCTTCTGGTACACAGGTGTATGCTTTAAAAAACATATTTACATACTTGGCACTATATTATAAACATGTTTTTTACGTCCTGTACTTTTTGTTTAAAACAACAAATATTTATTATTTTCAAATATTGAGAGTTAATATATGTATGGTTCTGTTTCTGGTCTCTGTATTTTTTCACTTTTTTTAATTAATGAATTTTATTCCATTTATAGGTGTGCAACAATCATCGCATCCAAATTTTATAGCATTTCCATCCCAAACCCTCAGTGCATCCCCCCTACACCCCCCAACCTGTCTCATTTGGGAACCATAAATTTTTCAAAGTGTGATACCACTTTTTTTTGTGGTATCTATGTCTGGCTTTGGTATTAGGGTGATGGTGGCCTCATAGAATGAGTTTGGGAGTGTCCCTTCCTCTGCAGTTTTTTGGAATGGTTTCAGACAGATAGGTATTTGCTTTTCTCTAAATGTTTGATACTGAATTCCCATGGTGGAGCAGCAGTTAATGAATCTAACTAGGAACCATGAGGTTGCGGGTTCGATTCCCGGCCTCGCTCAGTGGGTTAAGGATCCGGCGTTGCCATGAGCTGTGGTGTAGGTCGCAGACGCGGCTCGGATCCTGCGTTGCTGTGGCTGTGGTGTAGCCCGGCGACTACTGCTCTGATTAGACCCCTAGCCTGGGAACCTCCACATGCTACAGATGTGGCCCTAAAAAATGAAAAATAAATAAATAAATGTATGTATGTTTGATAGAATTCGCCTGTGAAGCCATCTAGTCCTGGACGTTTGATTTTGGAAGTTTTTTAATCACAGTTTCAATTTCAGTACTTGTGATTGGTCTGTTCATCTTTTCTATTTCATCTTGGTTTAGTCTTGGAAGATTTTACTTTTTTAAGAATTTGTCCATTTCTTCTAGGTTTTCTGTTTTATTGGCATATAGTTGCATGTATTCGTCTCTTATGATCCTTTGTATTTCTGAGGTGTCCATTGTTACTTCTCCTTTTTCACTTCTAATTTTATTGATTTGAGGCCTCTCTCTTTTTTTCTTGATGAGTCTGGCTAAGGGTTTATCAATTTAGTTGATCTTTTCAAAGAACCAGCTTTTATTTATTTTTATTTTTATTTTTTTTTGCCTTATCTAGGGCCGCACTCACGGCATATGGAGGTTCCCAGGCTAGGAGTCTAACAGGAACTGTAGCTGCCGGCCTTCGCCACAGCCACAGCAACACGGGATCTGAGCCGCGTCTGCAACCTAAACCACAGCTCATAGCAGTGCCGGACACTTAACCCACTGAGCAAGGCCAGGGATCGAACCCATAAGCTCATGGTTCCTAGTCGGATTCATTAACCACTGAGCCACGATGGGAACTCCAGAACTAGGTTTTAGTTTCATTGATCTTTTCTATGATTTTCTTCATTTCTATTTCATTGATTTCTGCTCAGATCTTTATGATTTCTTTTCTTCTACTAACTTTGTCTTGTCTGTTCTTCCCTCTCTAGCTGCTTTAGATATAAAGTTAGGTTGTTTATTTGAGCTTTTTCTTGTTTCCTGAGGTAGGCTTGTATTGCTATAAACTTTCCTCTTAGAACTGCTTTTGCTGCATCCCAGAGGTTTTGGAGTGTCATATCTTTGTTGTCATTTGCTTCTAGGCATTTTTTAATTTCCTCTTTGATTTCTTCAGTTGTCCATTGGTTATTTAGTGTTGTTTAGTCTCCACGTATTTGTATTTTTGGCCATTTTTTTCTTGTTGTTGATTTCCAGTCATATAGCCTTGTGGTCAGAGAAGATGCTTGAAATGATTTCAATTTTCTTAAAGTTACTGAGGCTTGATTTGTAGCCCAGGATGTGATCAATCTTAGAGAATGTTCCTTGTGCACTTGAGAAGAATGTGTATTCTGTTGCTTTTGGATGGAGTGTCCTATAAATATCTATTAAGTCCACCTGATCTAATGCTTCATTCAGGGCCTGTCTTTCCTTATTGATTTTCTGTCTGGATGCCCTGTCCATTGCTGTGAGTGGGGTGTTAAAGTCCCCCACTATGATGGTGTTATTGTTGATTTCTCCTTTTAAGATTGTTAGCAGTTGCCGTATATATTGTGGTGATCCTCTGTTGGGTGCCTAGATATTTAAAATTGTTCTATCTTCTTCTTGGATTGATCCTTTGATCATTATGCAGTGCCCTTCCTTGTCTCTTAAAATGTTCTCCCTTTTAAAGACTATCTTGTCTGAGAGGAGTATTGCTACTCTGGGTTTCTTTTGATTCCCGTTTGCATGGAATATTTTCTTCCATCCTCTCACTTTCAGTTTGTATGTGTCCCTAGAAGTGAAGTGGTTCTCTTGAAGACAGCACATAAATGGGTCTTGTTTTTGTATCCATTCAGCTAGTCTATGTCTCTTGGTTGGGGCATTCAGCCCATTAACATTTAAGGTAATTATTGATATGTATGTTCTTATTGCCATTTTATTAATTGTTTTGGGTTTTTGTTGCTCTTTTTTCTTCCCTTATTCACTTGTTGTCTCCTCTCACAAGATGACTGTCTTTAATGTATTTTTTTTTAATTTTTGCATTATTGCTGGTTTACAGATTTCTATCAAATTTTCCAACTGCACCGCGTGGTGACCTGGTTACATGTACATATATGGATTTGTCATATGTGATTAGACATAGTTCCCTATACTGTACAGCTGGATTGCCTTCCTTTTCCATCACGGAAGCACTAGTTAACCCCATTCCCTCCCACCGCCTCCCCCATCCCCTTGGCAACCACAGGTCTGTTCCCCATGTTTGTGATTTTCTTTTCTGTTGAGAGGTTCATTTGTGCAGTGTTTTAGACTCCAGTTATAAGAGATTTCATATGGCATCTGTCTTTCTCCTTCTGACTTGCTTCACTCAGTATGAGGGTCTCTAATTCCATCCATGTTGCTGCGAATGACATTATTTTATCCTTTTTTATGGCTGAATAGTATTCCATCGTGTATATATACCACATCTTCCTAATTCAATCATCTGTCAATGGACATTTGGGTTGTTTCCATGTCTTGGCTATTGTGAATAGTGCTGCAGTGAACATGCATGGGCAAGTGTCTTTCTCAAGGAAATTTTTGTCTGGATATATGCCCAAGAGTGGGATTGCTGGGTCATATGGTAGTTCTATGTATAGTTTTCTAAGGTACCTCCACACTGTCTTCCATAGTGGTTGCCCCAGCCTACATTCCCACCAACAGTGCAGGAGGGTTCCCTTTTCTCCACACCCTCTCCAGCAATTGTTGTTCGTGAACTTGTTAATAATGGCCATTCTGACTGGCCATCACAGTGAGGCCAGAATGAGTGAGGTGGTATCTCATGATAGTTTTGATTTGCATTTCTCTAATCATCAATGACATTGAGCATTTTTTCATGTGCTTGTTGGCCATCTGTATATCTTCTTTGGGGAAATGTCTATTCAGGTCCTTTGCCCATTTTTCAGTGGCGTTGTTGGCTTTTTTGCGGTTGAGCTGCATCATTTGTTTATGTTTTAGAGATTAAGCCCTTGTCAGTTGCATCATTTGAAACAATCTTCTCCCATTCTGTAAGTTGTCTTTTAGTTTTCTGTTGGTTTCCTTTGCTGGGCAAAATCTTGTCAGCTTGATTAGGTCCCATTGGTTTATCTTTGCTTTGATTTCTGTTGATTTGGGAGACTGACCTGAGAAAACACTTGTAAGGTTGATGTTGGAGAATGTCCTGCCAATGTTTTCTTCCAGGAGTTTAATGGTGTCTTGTCTTATATTGAAGTCTTTAAGCCATTTAGAGTTTATTTTTGTGCATGGTGTGAGAGTGTGTTGTAGTTTCATTGATTTGCATGCAGGTGTCCAAGTTCCCCAGCAATACTTACTCAAAAGACTGTCTTTTCCCCATTTTAAGTTCTTGCTTCCTTTGTCAAAGATTGATTGGCAGTAGGTGTCTGGGTTTATTTCAGGGTTCTCTATTCTGTTCCATTGGTCCATATGTCTGTTTTGGTACTAGTACTACACTGTCTTGATTACTGTGGCCCTGTAATATTGCCTGAAGCCTGGAGAGTTATGCCTCCTGCTTGGTTTTTGTTCCTCAGGATTGCTTTGGCAATTCTGGGCCTTTTGTAGTTCCGTATAAATTTTTGGATTGTTTGTTCTAGTTCTGTGAAGAATGTCATGGGTAATTTGATAGGGATTGCATTGAATCTGTAGATTGCTTTGGGTAGTATGGCCATTTTTACAATATTAATTTTTCCGGGCCATGAGCATGGCATTTCTTTCCATTTCTTTGTATCTTCTTTGATCTCCTTGATTAATGTTTTGTAATTCTCTGCATATAAGTCTTTGAGCTCCTTGGTCAGGTTTATTCCCAGGTATTTGATTTCTTGGGATGCTATTTTAAAAGGTAAAATATTTTGGTATTCTTTTTCTAATATTTCATCGTTAGTATATAGAAATGCAATTGATTTCTGAAGGTTAACCTTATATCCTGGTACTTTGCTGAATTTGTTGATCAGTTCAAGTAATTTTGGGGTTGAGTCTTGGGATTTTCTGTATATAGTATCATGCCATCTGCATAGAGTGACAGTTTTACCTCTTCTCTTCCTATTTGGATGCCTTTTCTTTTGTTTGTCTGATTGCTGTAACTAGGACTTCTAATACTATGTTGAATAACCGTGGCGAGAGTGGGCATCCTTGTCTTGTTCCAGATTTTAGTGGGAAGGCTTTCAGCTTTTCTCCATTGAGTATTATATTTGCCATGGGTTTTTCATATATGGCCTTCATTATGTTAAGGAATGTTCCCTGTATTCCCACTTTGGTAAGAGTTTTGATCATGAATGGATGATTGGACTTTGTCAAATGTTTTTTCTGCGTCTGTTGAGATAATCAAGTGGTTTTTGACTTTTCTTTTGTTAATGTGGTGTTTGCCGTTGACTGATTTGCATACGCTGAACCATCCTTGTGCACCTGGGATGAATCCCACCTGGTCATGGTGTATGATCTTTGTTATATGTTGTTGGATTCGGTTGGGCAAAATTTTGTTGAGAATTTTTGCATCTATATTCATCAAAGATATTGGGCTATAGTTCTCTTTTTTTGTTCTGTCTTTGTTTTTGGAATTGAGGTGATGTTGGCATCATAGAATGTCTTTGGGAGTGTTCCTTCTTCTTCAACCATTTGGAAAATCATAAGGAGGATAGGTATGAGTTCCTCTTTGTATGTTTGGTAGAATTCACCTGTGAAGTCATCTGGTCTTGGACTTTTATTTGTAGGGAGTGTTTTAATGACATACTCAATTTCATTTCTAGTGACTGGTCTGTTCAGTTGATTTATTTCTTCTTGATTCAGTTTTGGGAGGGTATAAGACTCTAAAAATTTGTCCATTTCTTCTAGAGTATCAAATTTGTTGGCATACAATTGTTCATAGTATTCTCTCATAGTTTTTTGTATTTCTGTAATATCCATTGTAATTTCTTTTTCATTTCTTATTTTGTCAGTCTTGTTTACCTTTCAAAGAACCAGATCTTGGATTTATTGATTTTTTTCCATTGTTTTTTGAATCTCTAATTTATTTCCTCTATGATCTTAATGATTTCCTTCCTTCTGCTGACTTTAGGGTGTTTTTGTTCTTCTTTTTCTAATTCATTTAGGTGATGGGTTAGGTTGTCGATTTGAGATTTTTCTTCTTTTTTGAGGAAGGCCTGTAATGCTATGAACTTCCCTTTAAGCACCGCTTTTGCGGCATCTCATAGATTTGGGGTGGTTGTGTCTTCATTCTCATTTGTTTCAAGGTATTTTTGTATTTCTTTCTTGATTTCCTCATTGACCCATTCGTTTTTTAGAAGCATGTTGTTTAGTCTCCATGTAGTATGTTTTCTCTCATTTCCTTTCCTGTGGTTGATTTTTAGTTTCATGCCTTTGTGGTCAGAGAAGATACTTGAAATAATTTCTATCCTCTTAAATTTGTTGAGGTTAGCTCTGCGCCCCAGTATGTGATCTATCCTTGAGAATGTTCCATGTGCACTTGAGAAGAGTGTGTATTCTGATTTTTGGGGATGTAATGTCCTGAAAATGTCAGTTAGGTCTAGTTTTCTATTGTGTCATTTAGGATCTCTGTTGCCTTACTGATTTTCTGCCTAGAGGATCTGTCCATTGATGCGAGTGGAGTGTTAAAGTCTCCTACAATTATTGTATTGCCATCTATTTCTCCTTTTATGTCTGATAGTACTTGTTGTAGGTACTTGGGTGCTCCTATATGAGGGGCATATATATTGACAATTGTGATATCCTTTTCTTGAGTGGATCTTTTAACCATTAAGTAATGTCGTTCTTTGTCTTTCTTTATGGCTTTCACCTTAAAGTCTATTTTTGTCTGATATGCGTATTGCCACTCTTGCTTTCCTTTCTTGTCCATTGGCATGAAATGTCTTTCCCCATCCCCTCTCTTTCAATCTATCTGTGTCCTTTGCTCTAAGGTGAGTCTCTTGTAGGCAGCAGATTGTAGGTTTTTGCTTATTTATCCATTCTGCCACTCTGTGTCTTTTGATTGGAGCATTCAGACCACTGACATTTAAGGTGATTATTGATAGATATGTATTTATTGCTATTTTAGATCTTGTTTCCAGTTGATTCTATGTTTCTCTTTTTTCTTTTCTTTTTTTGGATGGATGGGTTCCAATTATTTTATACTTGAGTTCTTTTCAGTATTTGTGGGTTAGATGTCCCATTTTGGTTTATGGTTGCCGTTTTTTAAGTATATTAACACCTTATATTTGCTTGCTGTGACCTGATAACCATCTAGGCTTAAAACAGCATTAAGAAAATAAAATTAAAGGAAAAAGACTTGGAGTTCCCTTCGTGGCTCAGTGGTTAAGGAATCCACCTAAGAACCACGAAGTTTTGGGTTCGATCCCTGGCCTCGCTCAGTGGGTTAAGGATCAGGCGTTGCTGTGAGGTGTGGTATAAGTTGCAGACATGGCTTGGATTCTGCGTTGCTGTGGCTGTGGCGTAGACTGGCAGCTACAGCTCCTGTTATACCCCTAGCCTGGGAACCTTCATATGCTGCGGGTGTGGCTCTACATAAAAGGCAAAAAGGCAAAAAAAAAAAGACTAAAGAAAAAAAAGTTTTTTTTTAAAGTTAAAAAACCACCACCAACAACAAAAAACGCAATACCAAAAAAAAAAAAGAAATAGTCTTCGTTTTTCTACTCTCCCTCCCCACGATGTATGAGGTTGTTGTCTCTCTCTTTTTTTATTTTTGGTTATTTAATTTATTTTAACTTATTTATTTATTGATTTTAGCATCTTCATGTTGAGATCTGTATGTGGGCTTATTTGAATGATTGCTTTCCAATTGTTGTTTCCTCCATTCTAATTCTTTTTTCTTTTCTTTCTTTCTTTCTTTCTTTCTATAGGCACCTTTTCAGCATTTCTTTTAGAAAGGGTTTAGTATTGCTGTACTCTTTTAGCTTTTGTTTGTTGGGGAAATTCTTTATGTCCCCTTCTATTTTAAATGATATTCTTGCTAGATAGAGTATTCTAGGTTGGAAACCTTTTCCTTTCAGCACTTTAAATATATCTTGCCATTCCCTTCTAGCCTGTAATGTTTCTGTAGAGAAATCAGCTGACAGCCTTATGGGGAATCCCTTATAATTAACACTTTGCTTTTCTCTTGCTGCCTTTAGGATCCTCTCTTTATATTTCATTGTTACCATTTTTAATATAATATGCTTTGGTGTGGGTCTGTTTGGGTTCAGCTTCTTTGGGGCCCTTTGTGCACTGTGTATCTTGATGTCAGATTCCTTCAGATTCGGAAAGTTTTCAGACATAATTTCTGCAAATATTTTTTCAATGCCCTTTTGTTTTTCTACTCCTTCTGGAATTCCTATTATGCATAAGTTGGGCCGCTTTATATTATCCCATAGATCTCTTATATTGCTTTCATGTTTTTTCATTTGGTTTTCTGTCTGCTGTCCTGATTGCGTGGTTTCCATTGTTCTATCTTCTACATCACTAATTCTTTCCTCTGCATTATTCAAACTGCTCTTTATTGCCTTTAGCTCAGTTTGAATCTCTGCAAATGAGTTTTCTAGCTTTTCTTGGCTCCTCATGTTTTCTAGTTCCTTTCTAAGGGAATCTGCATTGCTGTTTGCATCTTCTCTTAATTCCTGAATATTCAGCCTTAATTCTTCAAGTGTTTTCATTACCTCCCTTCTGAACTCCATTTCTGTCAGACTGCAGAGGTCTGTTTCAATGTTGGCTGCTTTAAATGACTTGTCCTGTTCTTTTAACTGGGAATGGTTTTTGAGCTTCTTCATCTTGTTTGTGGTTTTCTTTTTTGTGAGTTTGGGGAAGCCACACTGTATTCTTGGAAGGCTACTTCTAGGCAGGAGCACCCCTTTGTATTTTTTTGGTGGGGTTGCTATTTATTTTTGGTGTGGGCGTTTGAATATTTGGTGTCTTTTTCTTTGTAGTGAGCAGGCTGTTTGCTCAGTGGTACTCTGTGTTCCCTGGGAGAATGTAGAAATGGCTAAGGTCAACAGTTGGTGCCTAGTCTCTCTGCTCTCAATTGCAGGAAGGTGGCACTGTCTACTCCTACTTTCCCAGCCCTGGGAAGTGGTTATGAGCTCTAGGCAGATCTACCAAGTGTCCAGAGCGTTTGGCAGTAGCAGCAGCAGGAAGTATGATTTCCCTGGGGAGTGAGAGCCATGAAAGCTAGTGTTTGATTGCAAAGTCCTCTTTGAGGTGATTGGAACCACAGGGGGCACCTGTAAGAGGCTGGCTCAGCAGGCTGGCATTGGCTCCGCCCCTCCGCTGATGCTTGCTCGTGGGTTGGCGTGGTTTCCTGGTTCCGGCGGCTGGCGCTGGCCCTGCCCCTCTACCAGTGCTAGCTCCATGTGGTCGTGTAGGGCTCCCCCCACCAGAGATACCAACTCTGTGGACTGGCGCAGGCTCCTAGGTCTGTGGACTAGCAAAGGGCCTCGCGCCCCCTGCCAATGCTGGATGGCGCAGGCACCTGGGTCCACAGCCTGACACAGTGCTCTGCCCACGGGCTTCAAGGCACAGGCTCCGCCACCGCCACTGCTGCCTCCACTGGCTCCGCCCCACTGCCGCTGCTGTCTCTGTGGCATGGGCTCCACTGCCCCGCCCTCCACCCTAGTTCAAGGTGCTACCTATGGCAGTCAGCCCCTACTCCTCTCCTTCTCCCTGACAATGGAGGCTTGCCTCCCCTGCAGGACCAGACTTCCCCAGTTCCCTCTGTCCTGGCTTTACACTCCACAGTCCATATAGTATCGCCCTCCCTCCCATGCACTGTTCCCTAGCCTATCTCCGCAACCGCCACTGACCCAGCCCTCTCCCAGGGACTAACCTTAGGAGCCTATGTCTCAGCTCCCAGGCACCGCCCAGCGCCTCAGGCTGTGGTGTCTCTGCTGGTATTCAGGTCATCTGTGTGAGTCTCTAACTCCGCGTTTCCGATCTCAGTCCAGCTGCTGCGTTTTTCTCAGGCTTTGATGTTCCTCTAGCTCTGCTGATCATTGGTTAGGTGTCTTCCCAGGGTGTGGGTTCCTTTTCTTTTTCACAGCTTCCTCCCTGGGGTGCTGGGTGCTGTCCTGATTCCTTTTCTCTTTCTATCTCTCTTTTTTTTCTGTTGTTCTACCCAGTTATTTCAAGGGTTTCTTGCAGTTTTTGGAGGTTTAAATTAATCAGCATTCAGATGATGATTTGTCCAAGTTGTTTTATATTTAGATGTGTTTTTTGATGTATTTGTGGGAGAGGGTGAGTGCTACCTCTTACTCCTCCACCAGCTTGCCAAGCTCTCTAATGTTGTATTTGAGTTGATTTTTCTTATTTGTTTGTGTATCAATTGTAGATTTTTGGTTTGCAGTTACCCTGAAGTTTTGATATAGGAGTCTATATATAAATGAGATTAAGTTGTTGGTTTCTCAATTGCAAGTGCGTCCTCCAGTGTCCTCCATTTTTGGTCACTTCTCACAATTTCTGATTTTGGTAGCATAATTGCGCATGGATGATTTAGTATCTTTACCGTATATCTGACTCTACTGGTGAGCCTTATCATTTGTGGTGTTTTTGTTTCTGGTTGTGGCCTTTTCTTTTGTGCCTAGAGAAGTTCCTTTAGTATTTGTTGTTAATCTGGTTTAGTGTTGCAGAAATCTCTTAGCTTTTGCTTATCTGTAAAGGTTTTGATCTCTCCTTCAAATCTGAATGAGAGCCTTGCTGGGTAAAGTAATCTTGGTTGGAAGTTTTTTCCTTTCATCACATTCAGTATATCATGCCACTCGCTTCTGGCCTGCAGAGTTTCTTATCAGGGTTCCCTTGTTATTTGTTTTTTTTTCCCCTGGCTACTTTCAATATTTTCTCTTTGTCTTTAATTTTGGTCAGTTTGATTAATACGTGTTTTGGGGTGTTCCTCCTTGGGTTTATTTTATATGGTACTCGTTGCGCTTCCTGGACTTAAGTGAGTGGTTCCATTCCCATGTTAGGGAAGTTTTCGGCTGTTACCTTTTTGAATATTTTTTTCTGCCCCCTTCTCTCTCTCTTTGCCCTCTGGCACCCTTGTAATACAGATGTTGGTGTGCTTAATGTTATCCCAGAGTTTTCTGAGACTCTTTTCATTTCTTTTCAATATTTTATCTCTGTTCTGTATTAGTGGTTTCCATTAATCTGTCCTCCACCTCGTTTATTTGTTCTTCTGCCTCTTGTATTCTTCTATTGGCTGCTTCTAATAAATTTTTTACTTCAGTTATTGCATTTTGCATCTCCTCTTCATTAAGTTTTATATCTTGTATTTCTTTGCTCGATGTTTCCTATAAATTATTAGCCTTTGCCTCCAGTTTATTTGCAATGTCTTGCATTATCTTCAGCATCAATAGTCTGAAGTCTCTTTCTGGGAGGCTGATAATCTCCTGATCACTTAGCTGTTTTTCTTGGCTTTTTTTCTTTCTCCGTTAGCTGAGTTATAGTTCTCTGTCTTTTCCTTTTTATAGGTTTTTGGTACGGTGACCTTTTCGCAGACGATAGAGTTGTAGCCTCTCTTAGTTCTGGTTTCTGCCTCCCTAGTGACCAAAGTTGGTATAGGGGGGAGGCTTGCTGTAGGCTTCCTGAGGGGAGAGGCTGGTGCCTGCCCACTAGTGGGTGGGGCTGATTCCTATCCCTCTGGTGGGTGGGGCTTTGTCTCTGTGTACCTGGAGGGGATCATTAGGCAGCCTGTTTACTGATGGGTGGGCCTGTGATCCCACCTGGATTACTGTTTGGCCTTGGGCTTCTCAGTGAATGGCCACCTCCAGAGAAATGCACACTAATGAATATTTCTGAGAGCCTTACTTGCAGTGTCCTTCCCCTTAACAAGCCATAGTCACCCCTTGTTTTCCGAGGAGATCTCCCAAGAACTGCAGTCAGTTCTGATCCAGATTCCTATGGAACCTTTGCTTTGCCCTGGGACCCAGTGCACGTGCAAGTCTGTGTGTGTCTTTAAAGGATGGAGTCTCCGCTTCCCCCAGTCCTATGGAGCTTCTGTGCACAAGCCCCACTGGCCTTCAGTGCCAAATGATCCAGGGGCTCTTTCCCCGAGTGCTGGATCCCCAGGTGTAGGGATTTGACATGGGGCTCAGAACTCTCACTCCTGTAGGTGAGTCTGTGATGCAGTTACTTTCCAGTCTGTGGGGCTTCCCACCCAGGAGGTGTGGGGTTGCTTATATTGTGTAATCGCCCCTCCTACCTTTTGAGGTGGCCTCCTCTTTGTCTTCTGCAATAGAATATCTTTTTGAAAGTTTCCAGTTCATTTGGGTGAAGGTTGCTCAGCATTTGGTTTTAATTTTGTTGTTTTTATGAGAGAAGTTGAGCCCCAGTCCTTCTCTTATACCATCTTAATCCCGTCTCCTATATCTTGTACTTTAAAAATTTTTATCATTTTATTTTTTGATAGAACAGTCTTTCTTGATCATCTTTGAAAGGATATAAAATTTCTGGCAAAAATATTTATTATTTAAAAATTTGTGTGAAAGTACAAAGGAATTTTCTCAGTTCTCCCAAACCTTAAAACTTGGGGAGGATAGCCATTGTCACTCTTCAGTGATTCTAAAATAGACATAGTCTTAACAAAAATCAGATTAATATTTTATGAAGAGTTAATTTTATCCACTAGGCTGGTTTGAAATATATTAAGTTTTATTTGTATATATCAGAGGAAGAGAGTAAGTGAAACCGAAGGCATTGTCAGACTTTAAGTGAATATGTTCTCACTGTAAGATATTTTGCTCCTTAAATATTCTTCCAAGGTTCAGAAAAAAAAAGACTGTGAAAAGCATGACATGGTGTTGTTCTTACTGAGAAATACCGTGTATATGTAATAAAGTACCCAGATCTTTGGATCGGTGTCATGAGTGGTTTTGGGTTGTGTTTCAGTCGTCTTAGACTTCTTCCCAGAACTCCTCCCCACTTTCTTTCTGAAGCGTCATGTATTGTGAGATTTATTACAGTTAGTTCTGTAATCATAATTCCCGCTATTCTGAGGTCTCACTTAATTGTTCACAACCACATCCAGGGCTTCGCTGGGGCTTGCTGCATCCCTGGGTTCCTGATTTATTTCTTGGTTGCTTAGATTTTTGCCATCAAGCAGTGTTTTATTTTTTTTTAAATTATATATATATTTTTCCTTACCTAGGGCCGCACCCGTGGCATGTAGAGGTTCCCAGGCTAGGGGTCTAACAGGAGGTGTAGCCGCCGGCCTTCGCCACAGCCACAGCAACGCGGGATCCGAGCCGTGTCTGCAACCTTCACCACAGCTCACGGCAACGCCGGATCCTTAACCCACTGAGCAAGGCCAGGGATCGAACCCGCAACCTCATGGTTCTTAGTCGGATTCGTTAACCACTGAGCCACAACGGGAACTCCCAAGCACTGTTTTAAATGAAAGACTCATGGGTGCTGCCTTCTGAAATCTCGAATGCTTAATCATATCTGTCTTTTACCTTTACTCTCAGGGCTGGGTGTAAAACCCTTGAGGGGGTCTTAAATCTTTTCTTAAGTCCTTTCTGTAAGACCCTTAAGGGGTCTTAAATCCTTTCATCCTCTCAGGATGCTATAAACTTTGCTCTGCTGTCTTGTTTTTGTCCTTTTCTTTTTAAAGGCCACACCCACAGCATATGGAGGTTCCCAGGCTAAGGGTAGAATTAGAGCTGTAGCCTCTGGCCTGTGCCACAGCCACAGCAATGTCAGATCCAAGCTGCGTCTGTGACCTACACCATGGCTCACGGCAATGCCAGATCCTTGACCCACTGACCGAGGCCAAGGATCGAACCTGCATCCTCATGGGTACTAGTCGAATTCGTTACCACTGAGCCATCATGGGAACTCCTGCTCTGCTATCTTCTGATAGGGGTTGTTTCAGAGAAGTCTCTTTTGTCTGGACCCCTGTAGACTCTTCTGTGATGTTTCTGAACTGTTTTTGTTTTTTTTTTACTTTTTTTTCTGGGATAGTTTTTCCCCTTTGATTTCTAGATAAGACTTTTATTTTTAATTTCAAGGACTTTTCCTTCTAACAAAAAGATACTCAACTTTCCCATCCCATTTTTCCTTTTTCTTCGGGGACACCAGTTATGCATATGTTTTCTGTCTATCATCCTCCATATTTTTTATTTTGATGATTTTAATAGCTCTCTAGTGCTACAGCTGTACCATGAGTTTACTTGATTATTCCCTTTGGTGGTACAGTTAGCATGTTTCTGATTATTGTTTTTTTTTTAACTGCTCTCTACATTTTGGAACTGTGAGAAAATATTTTTCCGAATTTGAAATATTTCCTTAGTTGTGTGTCTCAGAAGTAATAAATAATTGTGCTTAACATAAAGAACATTTTGATTGGGATCCTGACACTTTTAAAAAATCAGTAACTCCTTTGAAAAAAATTGATTTCCCAAGTAGGTAATACATTGTCATGGTTCAAAAGCTGAAAGTTATAAGGAAGTATTAAATTAGATTCCTGGCTAAATGGTGATACAGAAGCCCCAGAATGCAGTGGCTCAAGTAAGACTGAAGATTATTTTCCATGTAATGGTCTCGGAGTAGGCGGGCGGCCAGGGTGGGTAGCGTGCTGTTCCCACAATCATGTAGGGCGTACGCTGCTTCTCTCTTATTATTCTTCCATATCCTCAGAGTGATTTTTGTGTTCTAAGATGTTCTTACCTGTTGAAACCTGCTCAGCACTACTCTGTCTGCATTCCAGCCCCTGGGGAGGACGTATGCAGACCTGGAAGTTGCATACGTCACTTCTCATATTCCATTGTCAAGTTCTCAACCACTAGGGGATACCTGACACCAACGGACCTTGGGAAGTGTAGTCTCTAGTTGGGTCGCCTTGTGACCAGTTAAAATTGGGGACCTGTTACAAACAGGAAGAGGAGAAGACTGATTGTGGGAAACAAATTAAGCAGCCTCTGCTTCAGTTTGTCCCCATGACAACCTAGGAATCCGTGTGTACTTGTCCTCCACCCCAAGGCATCAAAGTCTCATCCAGGGAGGGTCTCTCGTCTAGAATCCAGGGTTTCCGTGTGATCCGAGGCAGTCAGGACATGGCTCTTCTTATCTTGAAAAGCTGTAAGGGGGAGTTCCCCTTGGGCACAGTGAAAACGCATCCGACTGGTATCCGTGAGGGATGTGGGTTTGACCTCAGGTCTCACTCAGTGGGTCAGGCATCTGGCATTGCTGTAAGCTGTGGCGTAGGTCATAGACGCATCTTGGATTCTGTGTGGCTGTGGCGTAGGCTGGCAGCTGTAGTTCCAACTTGACCCCTAGCCTGGGAACCTCCGTATGCCACAGGTGCAGCCCTAAAAAGCCAAAAAATAAAAAGAGAGAGAAGAAAGAGAAGCTATAAGAGCAAGCATGTCTTCCACTCACGACCTCCCAAGTGTGTGTAGAAGGCAGCGTAGGAACCATGGTAGAAATTCCTGTTTGAAAAAGAAGAATGAGAAATACGAGTAGTCACTGGTCTGTAACCGTAATGAAATTCTGCTGAGCAGCGCGCTCCAGGCTTTTGGTTCTGCTCGCTAGAATCCCCTTGTCCGTTTTCCTCCACGGCTCCTGGCTTTGCCTTCTAGGGTGTCCTCGATCCGTTTCCCACCATAACCGCTTTCGGGTTTGGGGGTGGGGAGAGGGTTTTGTTTAAGTTTTATTGAAGTCGAGGTGATTTACCATGTTGTGGAAATTTCTGTGGTTCAACAAAGTGACAGTCATACACACACTGACATCCATTCTCTTTCAGATGCTTTTCCCACATAGATGATCACAGAATACTGGGTGGAGTTGTCTGTGCTGTACGGCAGGTCCCCATTCACCAGGCATTCTGTTTACCTCAGTGTGCACCTGGCAGTCCCAAACCTTCAGCCCATCCCTCCCAGCGCCCCCGCCTGCTGGGGGGCAGTTTTTGTTTTTTTTTTTTTTTTTTTTTTTTTTTTTGGCCATGCCCACGGCATGTGGAAGTCCCAGGCCAGGGATCGAACCTGAGCCATAGCAGTGACCCAAGCCACAGCAGTGACAATGCCAGATCTTTCACCATTAGGCCACCAGGGAACTCCAATGACAGCTGCTTTTGAAGCGGAGAACATTGGCAAAAGCTGTTTCCTGCTGGTGAGGGTTTGGGGATCTAGTGATTTCTCGAAGGGTTGAGATGTCACAGGCTTATGTAGGCCACGCATCTGACAATACAGATTCCTCGAACACTAAAAGACTTCTGGTCTTTTTGCTTACAGTCATTTCCAGATATAACTAGTCTCTGCCAGAGATCTCTTCTGGGCCTTAGTTTTCAAGTCAGTGGACTGTGAACTAGTTACTGGTCTCTTGTTCTTGGCTTGTCCATCTTTCCCTCATTTTCATGGTGGCTACCTTGAGGCTGAACCCTAAATCTGAGCTTTATAAATGGGTTGATTCCCATGTCTGGTCAAGAATACGTAATTGGAGAGTTTCATAGAGGCTTTGAGAGAAATTCTTATCTACTCCTTTTAGGGTACAGAAACAGCTTTTCTTAACCCCATAGGGTCCCAGATGATTGGAGTCTCAATCCAAGTTGCAGGACTAAGAGAAAAGACACACCCTTACACAGTATTTCCTCCCATTACTGCTTGCACACTGGCCAGTTCTTACCTATTTTCATCTTAGTCTTATAGTAGCTCATTAAAAACATCAAGGAGCTGTCAACACTGTTTCTTTAAAAGTTGCAGGTTCAGATAACACAGGGCCTATCTTCTCAGTTATTGAAGTTCAGGCAGATTTTTTTTTTAATTCAGTCTTTTTGAACTTCTCAATATGGAAGTTTTCAAACATACACAAAAAGTAGGAAGAGAACAACAGATCCCCGTATCCACCGCTTAGTGTCAAGAACAATCAATATTTTATCAGTATGGGAGTTCCCTTCGTGGCTCAGTGGTTAACGAATCCGACTAAGAACGATGAGGTTGTGGGTTCAATCCCTGGCCTCGTTCAGTGGGTTAAGGATCCGGCGTTGCCGTGAGCTGTGGTGTAGGTGGCAGACGCGGCTTGGATCCGGCATTGCTGTGGCTGTGGTGTAGGCCGGCGGCTACAGCTCCCTTTAGACCCCTAGCCTGGGAACCTCCATATGCTGCGGGTGCGGCTCTACATAAAGGCAAAAAAAAATTTTATCAGTATGGTAACAAGGGTCACCACCTTGTCAGGCTGCAATATTTATTTTCTCCCTCCTTTCTCTTCCCAGCTGCTCAGCTAATACAGTATTTTTGATGCTCTGAAAACTCATAGCTAGGCATCATTTTTTGCTTTAGCTTGAGTCCAGGCTAAGTCACTGTCACAAAGAGACCCAAAATACAGTGATTCAGACGAGCTAGAAGTACAGCTTTTCTAGCATGACAGTTCTAGAAGGAGAGAAGTGATCCAGTGTGGTAGGTGGCTTTGTTCCACGGGGTCATTCTGGGACCCACGTCTTTTGGTTTTATATTCTTGCATCTCCTAAGAAATGAAATTGGTGGTTCAAAGGCCTAAGTAGTTGTAGTTTGAACAGAGATCATCAAATTGCTTTACGTAGAGATGGTACATTTTCCGTAATCAACAGTCAGCTAAGAGAAAGCTCTTTGTTTGTTTGTTTGTTTGTTTGTTTTGCCTTATCTAGGGCCACACCCACTGCATATGGAGGTTCCCAGGCTAGGGGGTCTAACAGGAGCTGAGCCGCCGGCCTTCACCACAGCCACAGCCACGCGGGATCCGAGCTGCGTCTGCAACCTACACCACAGCTCACGGCAACGCTGGATCCTTAACCCACTGAGCGAGGCCAGGGATCGAACCCACAACCTCATGGTTCCTAGTTGGATTCGTTAACCACTGAGCCACGACAGGAACTCCATAGAAGGCTCTTTGCTCACAACATCGCCACCACAGAAAATACAACTTTGGGATTTTGAGCATTCCAATGGGTGAAACACAGTAGATAAGTTATGAGTTAATTTGCATTTTTTCTTAGGAGTGAGGATGAGCATCTTTATATATGTTTGAGTCATTTAAAATAGTTCCTCTTCTGTGAACCGTTCCTAGCCTTTGCTCTGTTATTTTTTGATCATTGGCCTTTTCTCTAGGAGTTCTTTGTCTATAAGGAGACTTAGGCATTCCCTTTTAGTGCCAGGGCTTAAGGATCTGATGTCGTCTCTGCACTGGCTCAGGTTGCCACCAAGGCACGGGTTCGCTGCCCAGCTCAGTGGGTTAAGGATCTGGCGTTGCCACAGTTGTGGCATAGGTCGCAGACGCGGCTCGGATTCGATCCCTGAGTTGGGAACTTGCACATGCTGGGGGTGTGGCTGAAAGAGGAAAACAAAAAGTAGGGAGATTTTTTCTTTGTGATATAAGTTAGAACATGTTTTGCACTTTGTCACTTGTCTTTAAGCATTACTTTTTGTCAGGCAGAAATTTTTCTTCCTTGAATTCCATCATTTTTTCTGGCTTCTAGATTTTGAGTCATAGCTGGAAAGGTCACCCAGCGTGGTGACTAAAGAGGGCTTGGGGGAGTTCCCTTCGTGGCTCAGTGGTTAACGAATCCGACTAAGAACCACGAAGTTGCGGGTTCAATCCCTGGCCTTGCTCAGTGGGTTAAGGATCTGGCATTGCCACGAGCTGTGGAGTAGTTTGAAGACGTGGTTCAGATCCCACATTGCGGAGTTCCCGTCGTGGCTCAGTGGTTAACGAATCCGACTAAGAACCATGAGGTTGCGGGTTCGATCCCTGGCCTCGCTCAGTGGGTTAAGGATCCGGCGTTGCCGTGAGCTGTGGTGTAGGTCGCAGACGCGGCTCGGATCCCGCGTGGCTGTGGCTGTGGTGAAGGCCGGCGGCTACAGCTCCTGTTAGACCCCTAGCCTGGGAACCTCCATATGCCGCAGGTGCAGCTCTAGATAAAAGGCAAAAAGACAGAAAAATAAATAAAAATAAATAATAAAAAAATAAAGAGGGCTTGGGGTAACACGAGAGAAGGGCTTGCATGAGAGAGCATGAGAGATAGAAAGAAGCACAGGGAGGCAGGCCTGGGTCCGAGCGGGGGTAATTACTTGACTACAGCAATGACTTTTATGTAAATCCACTGAACTTGTTTTATTAAAACACTGAATCCATGTTTCATATGTTTTCTTACTTATAATATCCTAACCTTATTTGTTAGTATTTCATGCACATCTCGTGGCCGCAATGTCTCTCTAGTTAGAGAGTTTTTTCTATGACTATTTCTTATTAATCAGATGATACTGGAGAACTGCTTTATAATTAATTAGAAAAAAACGAGAATGTGTGGAATAAAAGGAACTTAATAACATATAATCACAGTTTTGACCTTAGATCATGATTCAAACAACCAACTGTAAAAAAAAATAGTATTTGGGGGACGTTTGGTATAATTTGAATGTGGACTGGGTATTAAGTCATGATAAGGCATCATCATTGATTTGTTTTTTGTTTGTTTGTTTGTTTTTTGCCTTATCTAGGGCCACACCCACCGCATATGGAGGTTCCCAGGCTAGGGGTCTAACAGGAGCTGTAGCCGCCGGCCTTCGCCACAGCCACAGCCACGTGGGATCCGAGCCGTGCCTACAACCTACACCACAGCTCACGGCAACGCCAGATCCTTAACCCACTGAGCAAGGCAAGGGATCGAACCTGCAGCCTCATGGGTCTTAGTCGGATTCCTTAACCACTGAGCCACGATGGGAACTCCCTATTATTGATTTGTTAAATGAGATAGTGGCATGTGGTTGTATTATTTTTAAAGAGACTTTATTAGTTAGACGTGCATAATGAAATTTTGTGAGTAAAATTTATAAAGGATTTACTTTAAAATTTTTCAGAAAAAAGAGTAGTGTTTGGGGGGAATGGGTTCTAGATGTTACCATATTGATAAAATATTGATCGTTCTTGACACTAAGTGGTGGATAAGGGGATCTGTTGTTCTCTTCCTACTTTTGGTGTGTGTTTGAAATTTTCCATATTGAAAAGGTGAAAAAGACTGAGGTTTAAAATTACCTTGGAGTTATTGCAGAAAACTGAAAAATAGACAGAAGCTCAGAGGAAAAAAAAGAACATGATCCTACCAACCAGACAAATCTGCTGTTAACATTTATATCCTCCTGGCCGTTTCTTTTTTTTTCTTTTTAGGGCTGTACCTACGGCATATGGAGGTTCCCAGGCTAGGGGTCTAACAGGAGTTGTAGCCACCAGCCTACACCACAGCCACAGCAACACAGGATTTGAGCCACATCAGCGACCTACACCACAGCTCACGGCAATGCCAGGTCCTTCAGCCACTGATCGAGGCCAGGGATCAAACCCGCATCCTCGTGGATACTGGTCGGATTCATTTCCGCTGCGCCACAGCGGGAGCTCCTTCCTCCTGGTCCTCTTCCCCTGTGTAAATTTGTACATTCACATTAATTTTTTTTTTTTTAAAGAAAGAATATTGAGGTTATTCATGATCTAAATTTTCGAACTGAAAGATATGTTAACCTTTCAATAAACCATGAATAGTAGTCCTCAGCGTTTGAATGGCTTCACAGCATTCCGATATATAGACATATCATGGTTTATATAACTGTTTCGCTAGTATTGGGCTTTTAGTTTGTTTCTGATTTTTCACCACTGTAAACATGAGTATCCTTGCAGGTAAACATTTGTTCATATCCATGTTTAGATCTTTAGGTCTTAGTCCTAGAAAAAGAGTCATTGGGTTGGAAGTGACACATAGTGTGCAGTTTGATACAAACTTTAAGTGACCCTTCAGAAAAGTGGTGCCGTGCCGTACCTACGTTATCATTAGGCAGGAATGCCCATTTTTTTGGTCCTTGGCCAGGCCACGAGACAGACTGATTCAGAGCAGTAATGAGTACACAGGGGAGGGAAGTGTAATTGCAAAACAGAGGCGTCTCCGGTGCTTGCCTTGGGTGCATTACTGCCGGGTGTGGTAGGGGAAGGCAGAGTTAGCCGCAGTGGGTGTCTGCAGGCTCCCGTGGCTTATCGTTTGTATGAGTGGAGGGGCTCTGGGCTTAAGGAGCACCGCAGTGTCTCTGGTTCTTCAGGGAAATCCTTGATCTGGTCCAAGGCCCGTGCCTTCAGATCAGTATCACGTGTGGGCCAGTTACCTTCTCGTTTTCACAATGTCACGTCTCTTGGGCAGCTTCCATAGATGCTTTGCTGCGTTTCTTAATCTGTGCATCTGAGTAGATAAGCTCACCAGGAAGGCAGGCCTCCTTCTGAATCATCTCTGAGGCCCAGCTTATCTTCCGACACCCTCAGCTTCATGTCAGTACATCTTGCTTTTATCTCCATGTTACGCTTTGATAATCAGTCTTGTTTATTTCAACATCTATATTGTGTTTCAATTTTGAGGCTTTGCTAAAACGGTTGTCCGGGAACTGCCGAGTCATATTTATGTCTGCGTTCCCGCTTCATGTTAGTGCCTTGTTCCGTTCCATCAGGCAGTGGTATCTTAGGCCATCAGAGGACAAGACCCTGAAACTAGCTTTTTGTGTATAAGAGCCCCCAACTTCGTAGAGAGCTTATCTTTAGAATCTTGGTGCAAATACAGCTTATTGTAGTCAAGCAGGTAAGACAACTAATTGAGTAGCAAATGATGAACCTAGAAAATATAGCCAAAACATAGCATTAAAGATACAGTTAAATGAAATCAACTATACATCAATACATTTTAAAAATTAAAAATTTTAAAGCTACAATAAAATGATTCCCACTGTTCTTTTTAAGGAAATTAGGTCCTAATGAAAACACTTTTGGGGAGTTCCCATTGTGGCTCAGTGGTAGCAAACCTGACTAGGATCCATGAGGAAGCGTGTTCGATCCCTGGCCTTGCTCAGTGGGTTAAGGATCCGGCATTGCCATGAGCTGTGGTTGTAGGTCGCAGACACAGCTCGGATCCTGCATTGCAGTGGTTGTGGTGTAGGCCAGCAGCTGTAGCTCCTATTGGACCCCTTGCCTGGGAACCTCCATACGGCGCAGGTGCGGCTCTAAAAAGAAAAAAACGAAAAATACTTTTGAACTGAATTGTCTTAATTGTGTCATTTGGCAATAATCAAACTTTTATCCTTTTGACACATCCCTGAGGAATGAAGTCTGCCCTCTTCTCAGATGAGTCAAACAAAACCTAGCCCCATGGTTTTCTCATCTAATATGTGAATATGTGTAAGCGTGAAAGGCATGATTATAAGCACACGCACTTATTATTCCATTGTATGGCTGTCTCCTTATGCAAAGCTTAAAACAGAAGGTGTAGGAACCCCTAAATTGGAGAACTACCACTCAGAGAGAAATTCATTTTAGTAATAATTTATTTTGGTATATACTTGATGATTTTTTTTTCTTTTTAAAATGTAAATTTTGGGAGTTTCCATGTGGTTCAGCAGGTTAAGAACCCGACTAGCATTCATGAGGATTCGGGTTTGATCCATGGCCTTGCTCTGTCGGTTAGGGATTCCACGTTGCCCAAGCTGCGGTGCAGTTTGCAAATGCAGCTTAGATCTGACATGGCTGTGCCTGTGTCTTAGGCCTGCAGCTGCCCCTGGCCCAGGAACTACCATATGGCGAAGGTGCGGCCCTAAAAAGAGAAAAAAAAATGTAAATTTGCCTGAACGTCTCTTCAGGGCTTGCCTTGAATCTTCCCCAATTTATCCTCCTATGTACCTGGATAGACTCCACATGCTATACCCGGTAGGAAGGAACCCAGAGTTTTGTGAGGGACTAAAATGAGTTACAAACTCTGCCGGGCACTTTTTCTTTTTTTTCTCTTTCTTTCTTTCTTTTTTTTTGCTTAATGAATTTTATTTCAATTATAGATGTACAAAAATCATCAAAAGTCAACTTGATAGCATTTGCGTCCCAATCGCTCAGTGCATTCCCCCAACCCCCCAGTCATTCTCTGTTCTGCAAAGAAGTTCATTGTGTCTTTTTAGTTTCAACATGTCAGTGGTAGGATTGGGTGTTGCTGTCTAATTGTCTGACTGGTTTCACTTCACATGATAATTTCTAGGTCCATCATGTTGCTGTAAATGTTGGTAATTCGTTCCTTTTAATGGCTGAGTAATATTCCATTGTGTGTATGTACCATATCTTCCCTATCCACTCCTTTGTCAATGGGCATTTAGGTTGTTTCCGTGACCTGGCTATTGCATAGAGTGCTGCAATGAACACTAGAGTACATGTGTCTTTTCGAGTTGTGAATTCCTCTGGATAGATGCCCAGGAGTGTGACTGCTGGATCAAATGGTAATTCTCTTTTGAGTTTTGTGAGGAATCTCCATACTGTTTTCCACAGTGGCTGCACCAATTTGCATTCCCACCACCGGTGTAATAGGGATCCTCTTTCTCCACACCCTCTCCAGCAATAGTCTGTAGACTTTTTGATGATGGCCATTCTGGCTGGTGTAAGGTGGTACCTCCTAGTGATTTTGATTTGCATTTCTCTAATGAGGAGCAATGTTGAACATCTTTTCATGTGTTTATTTGCCATCTGCATGTCTTCTTTGGAGAATTGTCTGGCTAGATCCTCTGCCCTTTTTTTGATGGGATTGTTTGTTTCTTTGGTATTGAGCTGTAGGAGGTGTTTGTAAATTTTAGAGATGAATCCCTTATCAGTCGATTCATTTGCAAGTATTTTCTCCCATTCTATGGATTGTCCTTTGGTTTTGTTTAGAGTTTCCTTTGCTGTGCAGAAACTTTGAAGTTTAATCAAGTCCCATTTGTTTATTTCTCTTTTTATTGTCCTTACTGTGACAGATGGATCTGAGAAGATGTTGCTATCATTTATGTCAGAGAGTGTTTGGCCTATGTTTTCCTCAAAGAGTTTTATAGTATCTGGTCTTCTATCTAGGTCTTTAATCCATTTTGAGTTTATTTTTGTGCATGGTGTTAGGAAGTGTTCTAGTTTCATTTTTTTTTTACATGTGGCTGTTCAGTTTTCCCAGCACCACTTATTGAAGAGGCTGTCTTTTGTCCAATGTATATTCTTGCCTCCTTTGACATAGATTACTTGACTGTAGATGCGTGGGTTTAATTCTGGGCTTTGTATCCTGTTCCCCTGACCTATATTTCTGTCTTTGTGCCAGTACCTTACGGTTTTGATGACTGAAGCTTTGTAGTAGAGTCTGAAGTCAAGGAGCCTGATTCCTCCAGCTCCGCTTTTCTTTTTCAGGATGTCTCTGGCTATTCTGGGTTTTTTGTGCTTCTAAACAAACTTGAAAATATTTAGTTCTCGTTCTGTGAAAAAGGTCCTTGATAATTTGATAGGAATTGCCTTGAATGTGTAGATTCCCTTGGGTAGTATAGTCATTTTGATACTATTGACTCTTCCAATGCAAGAGCATGGTATGTCTTTCCATCTGTTCATGTCATCCTTGATTTCTTTCATCAGTGTCTTATAGTTTTCAGAGTACATGTCTTTTGTCTCTTTAGGTAGGTTTATTCTTTTGTGCTTGATTCTTTTTGATGTGATGGTAAATGGGATTGCTTCACTAATTTCTCTTTTTTGTCTTTCATTGTTAGTATATAGAAATGCAGTTGATTTCTGTGTATTAATTTTGTATCCTGCGACTTTGCCAAATTCATTGATGAGCTCTAACAGTTTTCTTGTGGAGTCTTTAGGATTCTCTAGGTATAGTATCATGTCATCTGCAAACAGTAATAGTTTTATTTCTTCCTTTCCAATTTGGATTCCTTTTCTTTCTTTTTCTTCTCTGATTGCTGTAGCTAGGACTTCCAGAACTATGTTGAATAGCAGTGTTGAGAGTGGACATCGCTGTCTTGTTCCTGATCTCAGTAGGAATTCTTTGAGCTTTTCACCATTGAGAATGATGTGAGCTCTGAGTTTGTCATAGATGGCCTTTATTATGTTGTGGTAGGTTCCCCCTATGCCCACTTTCTGAAGGGTTTTTATCAGAAATAGGTGTTGGATTTTGTCAAAGGCTTTTTCTGCATCTATGGAGGGGATCCTATGGTTTTTATTCTTCAGTTTGTTAACGTGGTGTATCACACTGATTGATTTGCGGATATTGAAGAATCCTTGCATCCCTGGGATAAGTCCCACTTGATCATGATGTACAATCCTTTCAATGTATTTTTGGATTCGGTTGGTTAGTATTTTGTGGAGAATTTTTGCATCTATGTTCATCAGTGAGATAGGCCTGTAATTTCTTTTTTTGTGATATCTTTGTCTGGTTTTGGTATCAGGGTGATGGTTGCCTGATAGAGTGAGTTTGGGAGTGTCCCTTCCTCTGCACTTTTTTGGAAGAGTTTCAGAAGGATAGGTGTTAGCTCTTCTCTAAATGTTTGATAGAATTCCCCTGTGAAACCATCTGGTCCTGGACTTTTGTTTGTTGGAAGTTTTTTAATCACAGTTTCAATTTTAGAACTTGTGATTGGTCTATTCATCTTGTCTATTTCATCTTGGTTTAGTCTTGGAAGATTGTACTTTTCTAAGAATTTGTCCATTTCTTCTAAGTTTTCCATTTTATTGCCGTAGAGTTGCATAGAGTAGTCTCTTATGATCCTTTATATTTCTGTGATGTGTGTTGTTCCTTCTCCTTTTTCATTTCTAATTTTCTTGATTTGTGTCCTCTTTTTTTCGTGATAAGTCTGGCTAAGGGTTTATCAATGTTGTTGCTCTTTTCAAAGAACCAGCTTTTAGTGTCACTGATCTTTTCTGTGGTTTTCTTCATTTCTATTTCATTGATTTCTGCTTTGATCTTTATGATTTCTTTTCTTCTACTAGCTTTAGGTCTTGTCAGTTCTTCCCTCTCTGGCTGCTTTAGATGTAAAGGTAGGTTGTTTATTTGAGCTTTTTCTTGTTTCTTGAGGTAGGCTTGTATTGCTCTAAACTTTCCTCTTAGAACTGCTTTTGCTGCAACCCAGAGGTATTGGATTGTCGTATCTTTGTTATCATTTGCTTCTAGGTATTTTTTAATTTCCCCTTTGACTTCTTCAGTGGTCCATTGGTTATTTAGTAGCATGTTGTTTAGTCTCCACGTATTTGTATTTTTGGCCATTTTTTTCTTGTTGATTTCCAGTCGTATAGCATTGTGGTCAGAGAAGATGCTTGAAATGATTTCAATTTTCTTAAGGTTACTGAGGCTTGATTTGTAGCCCAGGATGTGATCAGTCTTAGAGAATGTTCCGTGTGCACTTGAGAAGAATGTGTATTCTGTTGCTTTTGGATGGAATGTCCTATAAATATCTATTAAGTCCATCTGATCTAATGCTTCATTCAGGGCCTGTGTTTCCTTATTGATTTTCTGTCTGGATGATCTGTGCATTGCTGTGAGTGGGGTTTTAAATTCCCCCACTATAATGGTGTTATTGTTGATTTCTCCTTTTAAGGTTGTTAGCAGTTGCCTTATATATTGTGGTGATCCTACGTTGGGTGCCTAGATATTTAGAATTGTTATATTTTCTTCTTGGATTGATCCTTTGATCATTATGTAGTGCCCTTCCTTGTCTCTTAAAATGTTCTTCATTTTAAAGTCTATTTTGTCTGATAGGAGTATTGCTACTCCGGCTTTCTTTTGATGCCTATTTGCATGGAATATTTTCTTCCATCCTCTCACTTTCAATTTGTATGTGTCCCTAGAAGTGAAGTGGGTCTCTTGAAGACAGAATATATATGGGTCTTGTTTTTGTATCCATTCGGCTAGTCTATGTCTTTTGGTTGGGGCATTCAGTCCATTAACATTTAAGGTAATTACTGATATATATGTTCTTATTCCCATTTTATTAACTGTTTGGGGTTCTTTTGCTCTTTTTTCTTCCCTTATTCTCTTGTTGTCTCCTCTCACAAGATGACTATCTTTAATGATGTATTTGAGTTGATTTTTCTTATTTGCTTGTGTATCAGTTGTAGATTTTTGGTTTGCGGTTACCCTGAAGTTTTGATATGGGAGTCTATATATAAATGAGATTGTTTTAAATTGCTGGTTTCTTAATTGCACGTTCATCTCCAGTGACCTGCATTTGTGCTCTCTTCTAACGATTTCTGATTTTGGTAGCATAATTTCGCATGGATGATTTAGTATCTTTACTGTGTATATGTCTATACTGGTGAGCCTTGTCCTTTGTGGTGTTTTTGTTTCTGGTTGTGGCCTTTTCTTTTCTGCCTAGATAAGTTCCTTTAGTATTTGTTGTAAAGCTGGTTTAGTGTTGCAGAAATCTTAGCTTTTGCTTCTCTGTAAAGATTTTGATCTCTCCTTCAAATCTGAATGAGAGCCTTGCTGAGTAAAGTAATCTTGGTTGGTAGGAAATTTTTCCCTTTCATCACATTAAGTATATCATGCCACTCCCTTCTGACCTGCAGAGTTTCAACTGAAAAATCTGCTGATAACCTTTTCGGGGTTCCCTTGTATGTCATTTGTTTCTTTTCCCTGGCTGCTTTCAATATTTTCTCTGTCTTTAATTTTGGTCCTTTTGATTAATATGTGTCTCAGGGTGTTCCTCCTTGGGTTTATTTTATATGGTACTCGTTGCGCTTCCTGGATTTGAGTGAGTGGTTCCTTTCCCATATTAGGAAAGTTTTCGGCTATTATCTCTTTGAATTTTTTTTTGTCCCCTTCTCTCTCTCTTCTCCCTCTGGCACCTGTATAATACAGATGCTGGTGCCTTTAACATTATCCCAGAGTTCTCTGAGACTCTGCTCATTTCCTTTCAATCTTTTATTTCTTTTCTCTTCAGCATTAGTGATTTCCACTAATCTGTCCTCCACCTCGCTGATTCATTCTTCTGCCTCCTGTATTCTCCTGTTGGCTGCTCCTAATGAATTTTTATTTCAGTTATTGTATTTCTCATCTCTTCTTGTTTAATTTTTACATGTTGTATTTCTCTGCTCAGTGTTTCCTGTAAATTATTAATCTTTGCCTCCAGTTTATTTCCAATGCCTTGCATCATCTTCAGCATCAACAGTCTAAAGTCTCTTTTTGGGAGGCTGATAATCTCCTCATCACTGAGCTGTTTTTCTGGGCTTTGTTCTTTCTCCCTTATCTGGGTTAGAGTTTTCTGTCTTTTCATTTTTACAGGTTTTTGGTGTGTTGACTCTTTTGCAGACAACAGAGTTGTATCCTCTCTTGGTTCAGGTGTTTGCCTCCCCTGTGGCTAAAGTTGGTATGGAGGGGGTTTGCTGTAGGCTTCCTGATGGGAGGGAGTGATACCTGCTCACTGGTAGGTGGGGTTGATTCCTCTTTCTCTGATGGGTGGGGCTTTGTCTCTGGATGAGATTAGAGGCTGGCTGTGTGCCTGAGGGGTCTTTAGGCAGCCTGTTTACTGATGGGTGGGCCTGTGATCCCACCTGGATTATTGTTTGGCCTGGGGCTTCTCAGAGCTGATGGGAGGGACCAGATTTTCCCAGAAAGGGCCACCTCTATAGAAATGCAGGCTGATGAACGTTCCGAGAGCTTCACCTCCAATGCCCTTCCCCCACAACAAGCCATAATCACCCCTGTTTTCCCAGGAGATCCTCCAAGAATTGTAGTCAGGTTCCACCTGGATTCCTATGGAGACTTTGCTTTGCCCTGGGACCCGGTGCACGTGAAAGTCTGTGTGTGCCTTTCAAGGATGGGGTCTCTGTTTCCCCCAGTCCTGTGAAGCTCCTGCACACAAGCCCCGCTGGCTTTCAATGCCAGATGCTCCGGGGGCTCTTTCTCCCTGTGCCTGATCCCCAGGCTTGGGGATTTGACGTGGGGCTCAGAACTCTCAGTCCTGTAGCTGAGTCTCTGTGATGCAGTTACTTTCCGGTCTGTGGGGCTTCCCACCCGGGAGGTATGAGGTTGCTTCTATCGCGTAATCGCCCCTCCTACCTCTTGATGGGGTCTCCGCTGTGTCTTCTGGAGTAGAGTATCTTTTTTGGATGTTTTCAGTCCATTTGGTTGAAGGGTGCTCGTCATTTGGTTGTAGTTTTGTTGTTTTTTGGGAGAGAAGCTGAGCGCCAGTCCTTCTATTCCGCCATCTTAATCCAATCTCCCCGGCAGTTTTTCTCCTTAATTCCATTTACACCTCAAAATAACATGGTGGTGTTACTAGCATCCATGTTTTAAGGAATGAAGAAAAGCAGATTTTGAAACGTTTGGTAACTTGACTGAGCTCTCAGAGCAAAGTGGCAGCCGTAGCCTCGCCTCTGGGAGCTGTGCTTACCTTTGAGTGGAGACAGTTGCAGAGCAGCTGATACCAGCGGGACGCTGGAGATCTTGAACTTGAGCGGTTTGTGTCAGCGATTAGAGGAAGCCGGCAGTGACAGGGTGGGGGTAGTGCCTTTCAGTCACTCTTGTGTAATTAGGGATGCCTCCCCCGGTTCACAAAAGCTGTATTTTGATGGTTTTTTGTTGTAATATGATGGAAATTGTAGGATTAAATTGCCTAAGAAAAGGTAAATGGGCTAAAAAGGTTTTACTGCTTTTTTTTTTTTTTTTTTTGCTTTTTAGGGCCACGCCCGCAGCATATGGAAGTTCCCAGAGTAGGGGTCAAATCAGAGCTACAGCTGCCAGCCTACACCACAGCCACAGCCACGCCAGATCCTTAGCACACTGAGTGGGGCCAGGGATCAAATAAATCCGCATCCTCATGGATGCTAGTCAGATTCACTTCTGCTGGGCCTCAAGGGGAGCTCCCGGTTTTTAGTGCTTTTTGTTTCTCCCTGTATTAGCTTCTTAGGGCTGTTGCCACAAAGTACCAAAAATCAGGTGACTGAGAACATCAGTGTGTGGAGACAGCGTTCTGGAGGCTAGAAGTCTAAAATCAAGGTGTAAGCAGAGGTTTGAGAGAGAGTCTGCTCCTTGCTTCCGGCAGTCTTTGCTGTTCCCTGGCTTGTAGCTGCAGCTCAGATCGCTGCCTTCGCTTTCACATGGTGTCATCCTGTGTCAGTGTGTCCACATTTCCACTTTGATCAGGACCTCAGGGATCCCAGATTTAGGGCCCACCGTTAATGACTTCATTTTAAATTCCGCCATTAACACTCCCCGTAAGCAGGGCACCAGGTGGTACCCACAGTGGGACTGGATTGAAGGCAGGATTCTTCTTTGTCCAGATGGTCCAGGGCCTTGGTGCTGCTTTTGCTTGCTTTGGGGATCGGTTGTCGGGACTACCCGCAGCCACGTCTCTGCCACCTGAGCAGGGTGGGGGTGGGGAAAAGAGAAGCTGAGCCTTTTAATATTTGGCTCCTTGGAGCAGAGATTGAGCCCTCCGTGACTTCGGGTACTTGAGAGGCTCAGGGGGTACATTTCTTCTTCTTCTTTTGTAAGAGCAAAGCAAGAAAGCAAGCGGGCTTTCTAAACAAAGCATAGCTTTAAGCGGAGAATCTGTGCTCTTCCAAGTCTCCGCTTCTCGCTGCCAACAGCCATTCTCTGCAAAGCTTCCTTTGCTGGAGAACAATAGGCATTAGTTATAGCCTGTTAATTGCTCCCGTTTCCCACAAGAAGAAGTGTGTGTCCACAGCCCTGTTGCGGCGTTTCAGGCCCTACGTTTGAGCTTTCCCTAAGGCATCTCTGAAACACCCAAGGAGGCGTCCTTCGCGTCCCCAAAAACGGGGGTTGTTGAGGTTGTTGAGTTTACCGGGGCCTTGCCCCTAAGTTTCCCTGCCCTTGGGCCTGGGGGGTGAGTGGCAGGGCTGCGGCTGGAGCTTTCTCACCGTGTGTGTGCCCTGCAGGCACCAGCTGGAGATGCCAGGACATTATTCTCATCTGGCTGCCTTCTACGAGGACAAGAAAGGGGTGCTGCACGCTGGCCCGGGGAGAGGTGGCAGCCTGCCCCCCGTCTACTGGCTGCCTTCCATCCACCGATACATGTACCCCGAGATGAAGGTGGGTCCGCCAGGGTCCCAGACGTGGAGCTGGGGACAGCAGCTGTGGATCGTTGTCTTCATGAATAAGGAATTTATGTCTTGGGCTCGCGCCCCAAAGTCTGTTCTTTGCAAACATAAGTTATCTTTGTTGTTGTTGTTTATTTAGGGCCACACCTGCAGCATATGGAGGTTCCCAGGCTAGGGGTCGAATCGGAGCTGTAGCTGCTGACCTACGCCACAGCCACAGCCACGCGGGATCCGAGCCACATCTGTGACCTGCACCACAACTCACGGCAACACCGGATCCTTAACCCACTGAGCAAGGCCAGGGATCGAACCTGCATCCTTACGGATCCTAGTTGGTTTCTTAGCCCACAGAGCCACACAGGGAGCTCCCAAGGCAAGTTATCCTAAACAGTACACTTTCTAGTTACTTCTATAATCATGGTGCAAAGCTGTACCGGTAGGCCAGTTGTGGTGGACTTGGTGGACAAAGTGTATTTGATTCCCATGAATGCTTCAGATAAAAAAGCCAGACATTTGAAGTAAAGCTAAAGAGTTTGAACAGTGAAGATATTTCTTAGTTACAATATATATTTTTTTAGTTCTTTTTTTTTTTTTTTTTTTTTTTTTTTTTTTTTTTGCTTGTTAGGGCTGTACCTGCAGCATATGGAAGTTCCTAGGCTAGGAGTTAAATTGGACCTATAGCTGCCAACCTGTGCCACAGCCACACCAGATCTGAGCCGTGTCTGTGACGTACACCACAGCTCACAGCTACACCAGACCCTTAACCCACTGAGCGGGGCCAGGGATCAAACCTACGTCCTCGTAGAGACTAGTGGAGTTCGTTAACCGCCAAACCACAACGGGAACTCCAGTTACAATATTTTTGATATTGCTTCATTCTATGTTTTTTTCATATGTTTATGAAATGAATATGTTTATCTGTCATTAACAAAACACTCATCCAAGTGTTTTGAGTGTTAATGATAAATATATCATATTTATTGATAGAAATAAATATCAGTAAATATTCGTGTTAGGTGTTGGGAGGGTGCAAAGATGAGTCTCCTCCTCCTTTTCCCCCTTTCCTTCCCCTCTCCCCTCCCCTATAGGTGGGCACAAGATGCTTCAGTGGAATCTTCAGGCTCCCCAGTAGAGAAGTCATGCCATCAGTTTAGGAGAGAACTCTCTCGGGAGAGGCGCTGGTCCTGGAGCATCTGGCCAGGGAGAAAGTGAGGGATGCTGACTCCAGGCTGAGGGCAGGCAGGAGGTGGGGAACTGTGCTCCGTCACTTTATCAGCACCTTCTGTGAGTTAGGCATCCTGCTGGCATTAGGCATTCTCTTTAAAGGAGATTTTATTTTTTTAATTCCCTGTCTATTTCTTCTTGGTTTTTGTTTTTTGTTTTTTTTATTGGCCACATCTGCAGCATGTGGAAGTTCCCAGACCAGGGATCAAACCTGTGCCATAGCGGGGACTCTGGCCCCCGCTGCAGTGACAATGCCAGGTCCTTGACCCACCGCACCCCAGGGGAGCTCCTTAATTCCTTGTGTTACAAATAAACCAGCTGAGGTTTGTCAAGGTTCAGCGACTAGCATAAAGCTAGTGGGGGACAGAGGCAGGATGTCAGCACGGGCCTCGGGCCAAGGCCAGAGCTCACTCTGTATCCCATTGCCTTGCGTGGGGGACACCTGGGCCTGAGGAAGCCCCGGGCAAGTTCATGGGATGTGAGCAGACTGATCTGAGCGGGACTGAATTTCACGTCAGCCTGCTAGGAGAGAACAGGTTGGAAAAACGGGTCGGAATCAGAGCGTGGAGAATCTTAAGCACTAGACCATGGAGTTTGAACTGGAATAAATACCAGTTAAGGTCTTGTTAGGAAAACACAAACTACGTCAGCCATTTCAAACTAATTCAACCCAGGGAATCAATAATACAGTAATTGGAAAGCCAAAAGCACAGAAAGGTACCAAGATAAAACCTGAACGCTGGTCGTAATAGACAGTGGCTACCACCCGCTAATGGTTATTGATGCTGCATGACACACTGCCCCCAAATTAATGGTTTAAAACAGGACATATTTGAAATTCCTTTACGATGCAGCGCGTTAAAGATCCAGCCTCGTCATTGCAGCAGCTCTGGCCACTGTGGTGGCACAGGTTTGATCCCTGGCCCAGGAACTTCCACATGCTTACAGGCATGGCCAAAAAAAAAAAAAAGAAAAGAAAAGTAACAGTATTTGTTATAGTTTCTGTGAGTATAAGATAGAACTTATACTATAGCTTAGCAGGTACTCTGCCTCACGGTCTCTCCTGAGACTGCAGTCGGGGTATCAGCCAGGGTTGGGATCTAATCCCAAGACTTGCCTGGGGAAATACCCACTTTTGACTGACACGGTTGTCGGGAGGACTGAGCTCCTTGAGGGCTGTTGGACTAAGCACCTTGCTGCCTGTCTGTTGCCCTCAGTGGTCTCTCCAACACGATGGATTGCTGCAGATATTAAAGCCACCAAGTGGGAGTTCCCGTCGTGGCTCAGCAGAAACAAATCCGACTAGTACCCACGAGGACGCGGGTTTGATCCCTGGCCTCACTCAGTGGGTTAAGGACCCAGTGTGGCTGTGAGCTATGGTGTAGGTCACAGATGCAGCTTGGATCTGGCATTGCCAGGGATCAAACCCGCATCTTCATGGGTACAAGTAGCTGTGGCATAGACTGACAGCTGCAGCTCCAATTCAACCCCTAGCCTGGGAACCTCCATATGCCTCGGGTGTGGCCCTAAAAAGACAAAAAAAAAAAAAAAAGCCAGCAAGTGAAAAAGTCTGTTAGCAAAACGAAAGTCATAATCCTTTGTACCTGTCATCTTCTGATGGTTAAAAGCGAGGTCCTGAGTTGGAAGAAGAGATTGCATAAGGCCGTAAATACCAATAGGATCCAGGATCAGCCTCGGCCGGGGGCTCCTGGGAGGCGGCTCCTGGGGCGGGGTGGAGGGGTGGGGACTAAGTGCAACAGGTCATTGTGCCCTTGGGCCCTGTGGGGTCTTCCCGCCGTAACCTGTGCCAGCATGTCGTCCCCTGTGCGTTTGGGGTCTCACCTGGGACCGTTTCCTCTTTCCGGTGCTCAGTCATGTTTGGAGCTGAACATTCATTGGGGCGCCTGTTGCCTCAGACTCTCAAAAGTAACATTCAGCTTCACGTCCTCTGTACCTCTTCCCTGGGTAAAATGCCTTTTTTTAAATTGTTTTATTTTTTAGGGCCGCACCCGCGGCATATGGAGGTTCCCAGGCTAGGGGTCGAACAGGAGCTGTAGCCGCCGGCCTTCGCCACAGCTCACGGCAACGCCAGATCCTTAACCCACTGAGCGAGGCCAGGGATCGAACCCACATCCTCATGGATACTAGTCAGCTTCATTTCTGCTGAGCCATAACAGGAACTCCCAACAAAGGCCATTTGATGTGGCAGTAACCATCCCCTATTGTATCTGTTTGGTTGCACCTTGGGGTTTTTTTTTGGGGGGGGGGGGGCTGGGGGGCATAAACCTGTATTGAATATTTTTGGCAATATTTCTAACAAGCTATTCTCCCCTCCCCCTTCACCCCCCTTTAATCTTTTAGATCACACACCCAGCCGGCTGCATGTCTCAGTTTATCAAGTTCTTTGGCGAACAGATCCTCATCCTTTGGAAGTTTGCCTTACTTCGAAAGCGCATTTTGATATTTTCTCCACCTCCAGTGGGCGTCGTATGCTACAGAGGTAACTAGAAGCCAAAGTCAGGGACTCCGCCACAGTTTTGCTACCGTTGACCAAGGTCAGAAGAGACGGAGCCATGGCAGGGGGCTCACAGGTTTCAAACCTAGAGCTGACCTGGCTAGATTTGTAAGATTTGTGGCAGGTGTGGAGTTCCCGTTGTGGCTCAGTGGTTAACGAATCCGACTAGGAACCGTGAGGTTGTGGGTTCGATCCCTGGCCTCGCTCAGTGGGTTAAGGATCCGGCGTTACCGTGAGCTGTGGTGTAGGTCGCAGACGCAGCTCGGATCCTGCGTGGCTGTGGCTGTGGCGAAGGCCGGCGGCTACAGCTCCTGTTAGACCCCTAGCCTGGGAACCTCCATATGCCGCGGGTTCGGCTCTAGACAAGGCAAAAAGACAAAAAAAAAAAAAAAAGATTTGTAGCAGGTGGACTCTGGTAATACAGGAGATGGGTCAGGAGGCAAATCAGGAGTCTGGTGAGAGAGAAGGATCTGGATTTAAGCAGAGAAGAGGGCTTCTGGATCTGCTTGAGAGAAGCTTGGCAAAGTCTGGTGTCTGACGGGCTTGGGTTCTGATTGTTCGTGGTGGTCCGATGCCTATGAGCTCATGGAGGAGGAGCCTAAGATGACAGGAAATGGGGGCGTGCCACCAGGTGGGGGACCCAGGAGATGCAGGGGGCTGGGGGTGCTAGGAGACAGAGTCGACCCGCACGCGGTGAGTGTGGGCGTCTGTGCGACCTGGTACGGTTGGGTCAGGACCTGGGGGGACAGAGCTGAGGGGTGGCACAGAGGCCGGCGCATCGCCTGGGAAGAGCGTGAGTGAGGAGGGACCTGCCAGCGTTTAAGAACGAGGCCCAGGAGGGGAGCCAACAAAGAAGGAAGAGGCCGGGGTGCACAGTCGGAAGAGGGGAGGGGACCAGCAGTTGCAGGGGTTGCAGCAGGCAAGCTCTAAGAAGGGGGGAGGTCGGCAGTGCCAAATCCTAAAAAGCAAGTCTTCCCGAGACAAAGATTGAAATGTGCCTGTTGGATTTGAGCCCTTTGGTGGGTGCCCTTGAGGAGACCGGGTCCCGCCGTGGGACCCGAAAGGCTCGTCCCCCACGTCCTCCGAGTGCAAGCCCCACCTGGCTGCTCGGGTACCAGGAAAGCAGGAAGCCCAGCGCTGCACAGTGTGGGCGGAGGCTGACAGCTCGGAGAAGGCGGCCGGCGGGCCGGGGGTGCGGGGGGCCCGCCGGGGCCCCAGCGTCGCTCACCCCCGCTGTCCCTGCAGTGTACTGCTGCTGCTGCCTGGCCAATGTGTCTCTGCCTGGCATCGGGGCCACCGTTCCCGAGTCCAAGCCCTTCTTCTATGTGAACGTGGCCGACATCGAGAGCCTGGAGGTAGAGGTGTCCTATGTGGCCTGTGAGTACGGGGCCCTCCGCGTCCGGCCGCCCGTCCCTGCCCGCCCCAAGCACCTGGGCCAGCCCTGCCTCCCCCGCCACCTGCCGGGGCTGGTTCCCTCCAGGGCCACCCTCCGGGGTCCCGCCTCCTGAAGCCCAGCTCTCACAGGCACCACGGAGAAGATTTTCGAGGAGAAGCGGGAGCTGTACGACGTCTACGTGGACAACCAGAACGTGAAAACGCACCACGACCACCTGCAGCCGCTGCTCAAGATCAACAGCGCCGACCGCGAGAAGTACCGGCGCCTCAACGAGCAGAGGTGGGGGCGCTCTGGGCGAGCCCATCCTGCCGCCCGTCCCCTCTGGGCCTGTGTCCGCTGCCCGGGACCCGGGAACTAAGGGCGTCCCTGCGGTTTGGGCAGGGGGCGGGCAGGAGGCAGGCGTGGGGTGCCTTCTTTCCGATGGCCTCGGGAATCTGCGAAGCACGACGGTGAAATAACCGGTATCGTCACCTCCTCATTTTATGACCATCAGGAGAGGTTGTCGCGGTCCTGGACCCACCCAAGGGCAGAAGCGGCCTTGAACTCCAAGCCCCGTTTGTTCCTCTCTTGCCCCCTTCTGTCCTCACCTTCACATGGGGGTGGGGAACCGTGAGGGCGTCGTCGTGGGTCAGACTCCTTCCCGGGGACGCAGTGGCTCATGCATGTGCCTGCCTTGCGGCTGGGGTCCCGGTTGCCGCGCCCGAGGCTGAGGGTCGTCTCCCTCCCGACAGGCAGCTGCTGCTGTACTCCCAGGAGGTGGAAGAGGATTATAACCCCTGCGAAGAGGACCTCTTCGTGCTGTAAGTCAGCCGGGGCGGCAGCCTTGTCCCCTCCTCCCCCCAGGGATCCCTCAGCGTGGCGCCTGCCACGGTCCAAGGAGGTCCTTCGTTGCTACCAAGGGCACCTAGAGCCAGGCCCCTTACGGAGTCACCCTGAGCCCCGAAATGCCTTTGGCGGGGGGAGGGGAGGAGCAAAAGTAACCCAGGAAGGTTATTAGGGAAAAAACGGGAGTCCCAGCAGTCGCCCTTCTGTTGGGCGTTCACGTCCAGATACACACGGCGCAGGACTCTGCCTGCCCCTCAGGATTCAGGGACCGCTCATCCACTGCTTCCTTTTTTAAAAAAAATTTTTAGAAGAATTTCTTTTATTGTCTTTTTGCCTCATCTAGGGCCGCACCCGCGGCATATGGAGGTTCCCAGGCTAGGGGTCTAACAGGAGCTGTAGCTGCCGGCCTTCGCCACAGCCACAGCCACAGCCACGCGGGATCCGAGCCGTGTCTGCGACCTACACCACAGCTCACGGCAACGCCGGATCCTTAACCCACTGAGCGAGGTCAGGGATCGAACCCGCAACCTCATGGTTCTTAGTCAGATTCGTTAACCACTGAACCACAATGGTAACTCCTAGAAGAATTTTTTAAACCTGAAAAAGTTTTTTTTAGTTTTTAAAAAATTTCTTTTTAACTTTTTTCCATTACAGTTGATTTACAGTATTCTGTCAGTTTCTACTGTACAGGAAAGTGACCCAGTCGTACATAAATATATGTAAATATAAATATATAAATACACACACACACACACACATTCTTTTTCTCACATTATTCTCCGTTGTGTTCTATCACAAGTGACTGGATATATAGTTCTCTGTGCTGTAGAGCAGGATCTCATTGCTTATCCACTCCAGTTGCAATAGTTTGCATCTACCAACCCCAGACTCCACTGCTTCCTTTGAATAGAGAAGTTCCTTGTAAGGCAAGTTATGGGATAATCAGAAGACTTAACTCCGCATCTCATGAAATTTCTTTCCCCCAAAGCTGCTGGTGGTCAGGGCGGGAGCCATGGCCTTGAGACTCCCTGGCGTTGGTTGATTTCTGTCCTAAGCGGCCGTGTTTGACTTGTGCTCGGTGATAAGAACCGGACTCTGTAACTGAACCGGAAACAGTTCTCCCAGTTTCCTGTTTGCATTTCCTGCCCCGTGTCCTGTGCGGGGTTGGAGAACAGCACCTGCAGTGGGAACTGTTTCTGGCTTTGATATTGGCTTTGATAATTCAATAAAGTAATTTGAGTCTAATAAAATGTACCCTCTAAGGCATACATGCTGTTTAGACGTAAGAGTGTCTCTGAACTGAGCAGAGAGCCAGCAGTCTCATCAAGGCTGGACACATGCCATTGAATCTAAAATTCCAGAATGCCCGGAGCTGCTTTCTTCAGGCACCGGGCCCCTGGCTCTGTGGAACACAGCGGATGGCTTTTCTGAATACGGTTCGTAGACACACAGCGTGTGGCACGTTAGGGGCTTTCAAATCATGCTCTGTGCATAATTAAAACCCCAAAGCTAATCATCAGAACACCGACACACGTGAATGATGACTCGCTTCCTCCCGCCCGGCTCGCCTTTTTCCACCGCCCCCCTCCAGCATGGCTGGCTTTGATCCACCCTGGGCCTGTCCCCAGCGCCCCCCTGAGCGCCTCCCTGGCTGTGTGGATGGCTCAGGGGCTGGAGAGCCATGTCCCAGCCCTTCTCTGCCTCTAGGAACGCTCCCCTCTTGCTGCTGGCTCTAACTACCCATCCAGGGCATTGAAGGTAGATGTCAGTTTTTCACATGAAGCCTTGACCTCAGACCGGCAAGAATGGCATTATCCATTTTTTTTGTTTGTTTGTTTTGCTTTTAATTTTTATCCTTCGCTTCCCTTTATGACTAAGCAGAAAGAGAACACAGTACTATGGGGGCCTCTCCTTAAACCTGTGTTTCAACCCCTAGGAACCTCCTTTTTTTTTTTTTGCCTTTTTTGTCATTTTAGGGTCGCACCCGCGGCATGTGGAGGTTCCCAGGCTAGGGGTCTAACAGGAGCCGGAGCTGCCGGCCTTCGCCACAGCCACGCGGGATCCGAGCCGCGTCTGCAACCTACACCACAGCTCACGGCAACGCTGGATCCTTAACCCACTGAGCAAGGCCAGGGATCGAACCCGCAACCTCACGGTTTTTAGTCAGATTCGTTAACCACTGAGCCACGACGGGAACTCCTAGGAACCTCCTTCTTAACGGGAAAATAAATTTGTGGCCATCAGGCCATCACTTGCTCAGAGATTTTGCTAACTGAACCATGGTTGATGCTAGTTCTTTGCTAACCTCAGTGGCACTTTTACAACCCTTTAACTTGTATCCTGGTTTCTTCTTTGAAAAGAGATGCCTGACCTAACGAAACCATGTCAGAGTATATCTCACCCCAGCGGTGTTGTTTTGGTCCCCCGCGTGTGGCGTATGTGGTGAGCTTTTGTCGCTTTTCTGCCCCCCTCCCCCCGCCCTCTTCCCACGTCTCGTCTTGTGATCGCAGGTTCTTCCTAGAGCAAAACAACCGGATATTTCAGACTTTGTTGGAGGTGTCCGCCAGTCAAGACAAAACCCTGACGGCTGAGCACGCCCGAGTCATGGGTCTGGACCCCCAAGGAGACCGGGGCTTTCTCATGGACCTGCTGGAGGCCTACGGCATCGACGTCATGTTGGTCATTGACAATCCCTGTTGCCCGTAGGAAGGATGGATGAGCGGCTATCCTGTGGGAGGCCATGTGTCGTGTGTCACCCGGGCCCCAGACAGCCTTTTGTTAAGTGGATGCAAAGGAATATGGTTTATACTTGCCGCAGATGTCATGTTTTGCATCTCCTTTCTCGCCTTCCTCCCTGGAGGTAAGATGAGCGCCTGGGTTTGTAGGTCGTTGGAACAATCTTCCTGTTTCAGAGCCACCACCATTCTTGGTCTTGGTAACGATCGCAGCAGCTTCTCTCCTCTCCCGGTTGGGTGCCCGGAGGAGGTGTGGCGAAGGCCGAATATCACCAGGAGCCGCCCAGGCTGGATGAGTGTTGAGAAAGTCCATGCGGTTTTTATCCCTTGATGTGCGTGTCCGGCACGAGACAGCTGGCTCTCCGCTGTGGGCCGGGATGTCCACCTGCCCGAAGCAGAAGCTCGACCGGATGGCCCGTCGAGGTTTCCAACCGGTTCTGGGAGTCCAGTCTTGGGATCAGATCCCTTTTCCCATTTGTGAGGGTAAACCCGTGTCTCCTCTGTGCACGTAGAGAGACTTCAGAGACGGCCAAAGGATGTTTCTGTCACCAAGCATGAGCTGCTGTAAGGACAAACAGCAGGGAGAGGTTGCTCGTCAGTCAGCCAGGAACGTAGGTGTCGAAGGAAGCTTTGAAACCTCCCCGGAGGAAGTTAACGGCGGCGGTGGCCGCTTTTCGAAATTCTCCTCTTTCTCTAAATCCCCCCCTCCTGTGACGGGCCGGCACCTGCAAGACCCCCACCAGCTGTGAGCCGTTGCCCCAGATAAGCTTCTCTCGAGCAGAAACGGCATTCCTTGAGCTAAGCAATGGGGACCAGAGACGTTACAGGTCTGTTAGCAGATGGGACAGTCAGTGCCGGGAGAGGGGTCGCTCACCCCAAGGGACAGTGGGACGAGGTTCCAGCAAGGCCAATGGACACGGTGGAGAGAAGGAACTTCCGGATGGTTGGATCGCGTGTCTTGTCTCCAGATGCACTTTAGAGACGGCTTATTGCTTTATCCAGAAATACTTTCCCGGTGGCTCCTCACGAGGAAGTTCCAAGATGAAAGAAATTCACATGTGCAAATGCAGACAGACACCGATCAATCAAGGTAGCATCTTTTATGCAAACAACATGAACAGGTCTGGGCATTGAGGTATGAACTGTACGTGTGTTCTCCTCCTCTGGGTTTAGCCATCGATTCAGTAACTTATACACGTTTGCAGAAGAAACAAAGCCTCTGGGTGGAGAAGCTGAAGCTTCACTGCCTTTTTCCTTGAAGAGCGATCGTCTCCTTTTACCCCTGGAAACGGAGCGGCTTTTCTGACCTGGGTTGGGTAGCGGCTACTCTTAATGGTATCCAAAGGTTTAAGGCTTTCTACGTTGCGGGGGGGGTGGTCAGAAGTGGGGTGTGGGGGGAGGTCAGAGCCTCTCGGAGGACCCAGGCAGACCCTCTTAGTGTGACGTGGTTGGGAGAAGTGCTTTCTGCTCCAGAGGTCTTCCGCGTGCCCACACTTCTCCTCCCGTGCTGTTTTAACTCCCAGGAGCGCCCCCCACGCTGATGTCAAGACCGGAAGAGAAACGAGCCTCCTGGGCTTCCCTTTCAGTGGTGGGGCCAGGATGGCCCTCTTTTTAACTCCAGGCTCTTCTCGGCAGCCAAGCATCTGGCTTCCCCATGCGTGTCCCCCCCCCGACCCATGCTCGTGCGGAGGGCAGGGGAGGGGGCCCCGGACCGAGTGTCTGAGGTCCTGTGAAGCTCACACCCCAGGGAACTCCCCGCGTCCTCCCCGGAGTCCGTCTAAGAGGAAACGCAAGGACTCTGTCCTTCCCTGCACTGCCCGCCCCGGTGGGGCCAGGCGTCCGGTGTGGCGTCGCCTCTTTGGCTGGACAGCGCCCTGTTGACCTGCAGTTACCGTCATCGTCGCCGTCTGTTGCACCCAACCCCTCCAAGGTGGCTTCAGGTCATCTTTTAAGTCTTCCGCGTCACCCCCTCCCACGCCCCCGCCCCGCCTTATCCCCAGCCTGTCAGCATCACCCATCACCCGGCACCCCCTTGCCGCCTGGTCCCTGAACGGGTGTGCTGGGCCAGGCGCCCTGCACTGTGACGGCGGGGCCCGGAAGCACACAGACCCGCTTTTGCGTCTCGGTGGAAATATTTCCTGAGAAACCAGCTGCTCTGGGTGGGGAGCCGTCGGTGAACACCCTCCTTGTCCTCTGTGGCCGGGGAAGAGCTATTTCACAGTCACCCTCTAGAGCAGGGCTGGGGACCTCGGGGGTGGGTGCATGGGCCCGTGGTGGCCTCCTGCCCTCCCCGGCGACCCGAGCCCCGGGCTGCGGGGTCATCCCTGACTCAAGTTAGAAGACATTCCAGGTGGCAGAGTCCCGGGGGGGCCTAGCATCCGGGCCTGGGGTTTGTTGATGTGTAGCGAAATATGGCAGGGTTCCGGCAAAATGGGTTTTTCACTTTCGCAGGCCTAGCAGGTGGTACTTTTCCGCCCCGGGGACAGTGCCCGGTTGTCCTCTGGATGAGGGCTTTTCAGGATGGGTCAGAGGTGGCGGGACCCATCTTTTGTCACGCGTGGAGCACTCCTTCGGCCCTTCCAGTTTAAGGGTCTCGCCTGGGACCCCCGTGCAGCCCTCAGGAAGTCAGGATGGTGGTGAATTGGACAGAAGGCATTTGCCTTCCGTGTCTGTGGCGCTGCTGCTTCCGTTTGGCTGAGGAGGGGAGCTGAGCTCATTAATATATTGATAGAAATAATGTAGCATAGGAATTTGCGTCTGTCTATAGCTTTCCTTGCCTTGGCACACGTAAAAAATGAAGTCGGGAGATTTAAACATAGGACAGGGTGCAGATAATTTCTCAATATCACGTGTGAAGATTCATTTATCACTGTAATGACCTATGATATTTTAGCTAGAAGATAAAGATGAATGAAATCATAGCTGAATCACTGTTTTCCATTCTGGTGGTTATGAGGATGAGCTTGCTCTTTGTCCTGATCCACTGAAAGCCCTTCAAACACAATCAAAACATGAGATTATTCACCTTTAAACAGAGGCCTTTGGGGAAACTTATAAACAGTGGTGATGAATTCACCTTTTTTTTTTTTTTTTTTGAATTTAACCTTTTTTTTTAAGGGCAGTACAGCAGTTCTCCAGGAAGAGGTGGGACCTCGGGGCTGGTTTTGTTCTGTTTTGAGGGGAACTGCAGAGCCCAGGGGGTGAGGTGTGTTCTCCAGCCCCAGGACAGGTGGAGAAGGAGGCTACGGGCGTGGCTGAATAGAATAGGACAGTGTTCAGCTTGACAGTGAACTTGCCTGAGTGTGGTGACGGTTCTCAAACAGGCAGGGAAGTCAGGGGACCAGTGTGGCTCGCACGGGCTTTCAGCCCTGCGTCAGGTGCTCACCGGTGGGCTCAGAATCTGCGCGAGGTACGGTCTTCGGGTCTCGGCCCTGCGCCGCTGTTGGGCTCGGTGGCCCGCAGCGGGGATGCTGCAGACCCTCGGGCTTACCTGTGCAGGTGAGCCCCTCCCTCCCATACCGGGAGCAGCCCTTCGGGATTCAGGCAGAAGAGGAGGAGCGCAGGGCTCCTCCCACTCGCAGGTCGTGGGTTTTTAATATCCCGCTGCTGTTACTAGTCAACCTCTGTTCCCAGGAGCTATCGGAGTATTGGGGGTAAAAGGTTAAACTGTGAATTGAATTAGCTTTTATTCTTAGAAAGAATGGAAGTTTATTTTTGTATCAGCAGTACGTGTGTGATGAATGGATTATGGAAATGCAGGAATGGGAGGCAATTTCAAAGCCGTCATCCTAGGAAAAAATGGGCAGTATCGTAAATTTGGAAACAACCGAGAGCCCAGGAGAGTTTGGGAGCGTGACTCAAGGACTGTCGTGTGCAGCCTAACAGCCTCTGGGGAGAGAAGGCTGACCGGTCCCAGGGCAGATGACGTACGGTCACCGCCGACCTTAAGGAAGATTCTGGTTACAAAAGTGGGTGAACGTCATCACGCCGATCATCCGGCCCCTTAAGCGGAGGGAGTTGAGTCAGAGGTAGTTTTCTCACCGGCACTTTTAACTCCTTTTTGGAGGTGAAAGGCAGGGGCAGTTGAACGAACCTGCATGTTTAGAAAGGAAACAGAATCTTCTAGCGCTGTGTAGAGACACGATGCAGAAGTCAGACCCTACTTCCATCTGGTGAGCATTTATTCCAGAAGCTCAGCGCAGTAGGGGCTTTTAGAGGTACTGGGATCTCAGTTCAGAACACTGGTTTAATGGCCGTAGAAGGACAGGCACGACTTGCCTCTGTTCGCCACCGAGTGCCTGCTTAGACCAAGGGGTGCACCGACTTTGCTGTCTAAGGACAGCGGGGGATGCAGGGAGGTGGGCGTTGGGTGCTAGGGGCGAGCTGGAGAGGGTCCACAGAACGGAGGACCCACACACCGTCACTGCGTTCGGTGCTAACGTGTCTTAATGGTACTGGAGTGAAAAACGCCTTCCTTTGGCCAAGTCAAAGAGAAACGTCTAAAAAAATGTTGAAGGCATCGACAGCTAACAGTTCCAGCCCTCAGAGACCAATGAGGAAAACTGTAGATGCTGTGCTTTTGAACAAACGGAGCAGGAGATTTTAGAGGTAAGAACCAGAGAAAAACTCAGCTAACCCCCTTTATTGACCCTGAGCTGGTTGGTCACGTTTTTTTCTGAAAAAGAAATAATTGTAAGCCTTGGGAAAATTTCTCTTATTTTTTTCCAAGCTAGTACAGCATAGCCTCCCTGTCACCTTAGATGTCAAACCCCTATTTTGACTAATACCCCGGTGTAAGAGTTACAGCAATAAGAGAGATGGAATCTATTTTTGTTTCAAGTCTTTACCTCATAGTATTACATTCTTAAGACAGTGGACAGATTTCACCCTGAATATACTGCGTCTGAGTGTGTTGTTCTCTCTCTCTAGTGGTGATCATTTTAAAGGGTCTAAAGAAAGCTGGGGGCAATCCTCAAGAGCAAATGTTCCTTGAACTGATATTGTTCTGTGGTACAAACACCATCCGTGTGTATCGTATCTGTATATATCTGAACCGAGCTGTATGCAGAGATGTTGATATAACTATATTTACAGAAGAGACGGTTTTTACTATTAAAATTCACATTTTAACATGACCACGTGGTGCTGCAGTCCTTCACTTTTGTGCAAGAAAGGTGGTTGGTGGTTTGCAAGGAGCCCCAGCCTGGGGCGTGAGCAGAACCCGCACCGAGCGCTGCCCTCCCTGGCCTGACGATGGAAGAAGCCCCCGTGCTGTGCCTGTCCTCGGCGAGGAGGTGGGCTGGCGACACATTCTCCAGGTAACGGAAACTGCGGGAATAACCGCGCCCGTCCAGAAAAGCCAGGACCCTGTGCTCCCGGTCACATCGGATGACTTCTGGAGAAGGGCTCCACAGAGACCAAAGCCTTTTGCTTTCACATCTTCATCCTGCTAAAGTTTACTTTTGTTCCTTTTTTTAGGGCTGCACCTATGGCATGTGGAAGTTCCCAGGCCAGGGGCCGACTTGGAGCTGCAGCTGCCGGCCTACACCACAGCCACAGCAGCGCCAGATCCAAGCCAGGTCTGTGACCTGCACCACAGTTCACGGCAACGCCGGATCCTTTACCACACGGAGTGAGGCCAGGGATCGAACCTGCGTCCTCATGGTTACTAGTGAGATCCGTTTCCTCTGCGCCGCAACAGGAACTCCTAAAGCTTACTTTAAAGCATTACGTACTGAGATAACACCCATCCGTGTTTTGATTGTAACCTTATGGGGAGTTTCTTAAGGTGGCATAGGATAAAATTCTAACATTGTTAGTGCTGTGTTCCAAGCCAGGTCCCTGCTTTCCAAGTGACTGTGTGCTACCTGCTTCCCAGGACTGGGAGAACAGAAAAAATCAGCTGCATGTGTAAAACACCAGCACACAGCAGTTTTAACCATGTCGTTAAGCCAAAGGCTTTATCCTCAACTGTATTTACATCTGTTTTTAATAGAAATACTCTTGGCTTTTTGAGTGAAACGTATCTGATAAAGTGGGTACCAATCGGGCCGGGGTCGGGGAGGTTTACTCGGGTGGGGCTCTCCTCAGACGCTCTGCTTTCCAGGTCTGGCTGACGAGGGCCCCCAGAGCCGCCTTAAACATTCTGTAGGGGAACCTTATATGGAAGGACAGTGGAAAGTAGGCAGTAGATGATAAAGCAGTCGTGTTTTGGGGCAGCAGTCTGACTCAAGGAAACAAATCTGAACTAGCGCGTGTTTATATTTAGATACGAATAAAAAGATTAATCTGAAATATTCCTTCCCCATCCTATGTCCCATCATTTCTGTGGAAAAATTAGAATCATGAAATAAGCACATGTTGGATTCTCTTGGCTCAGGCAGCAGCTGTGCTTTCTTCCACCTCGGGCAGCATGGAGCGGGTGCTCCTTAATACTACACGTTTGGACCTGTCTGCTGGCTGTTTGCCTTTTTTTTTTTTTTTTTGGTTTTTAGGACTGCACCTGCGGCATGTGGAAGTTTCCAGGCTAGGGGTTGAATCAGAGCTGCAGCTGCTGGCCTTTGCCATGGCCACAGCCACACGGGATCCGAGTCACGTCTGCGACCTACACCATAGCTCAGGGCAGCGCTGGATCGTCAACCTGCTGAGTGAGGCCAGGGTGGACCCTGCATCCTCGGGCTCGTTACCGCTGAGCCACAGCAGGAACTCCTGGACCCGCCTGCTTTTTGCTTTGTCATTTTGCAAAAGCACAGCTTTTAACTGCACTCTGAAGAACGCAGAGGCAAACAGGTAAGCATTATTTTATGGGCTTTCCATAGCTGCCTTATAACCCTTCAGGCGTTGGTCTTCACTCTCCAAAGGGTCCGCGAGTGCGGGTACACGCACGGTCCTGAAACTGGCCGCCTGAGGCTGCGCCTGCGCGCCCCCCCCCCCCCCCCCCCCCCCGCCTTGCCTTTGTTGTGCAATCTTCCTTCCTCTTTACAGAGAGAGCGCCTTCTGTCCCAGCCGCCTCACCGTGGGGCGTTGCCCTCTGGAGTGTAAAAACCTCAGGGGCTCCGAGTAGAATGCCTGGCTGACAAGTCCTTAGTAAGGCAGTTTCTAGTTCTCTACTCTCAACAGCCTAAAGAAGGGATCTAATCCAGCTGTTAAGTTGCTGGCTCACTGTGATTTTTTAGAGGCACTGCAAAGAGAATTCAAGGAACTGCATGGCATTGTTGGAAGTTTTTCTACTGCATTTGCTTTTTTAACATCTGTAACGTTAAAGCCTTGGCTCAGCTGTAAATAACAGGTGCTTTTGGAGAAATGCACTCATGAGGATAAAGAGCGTTCTAATAAAATGTTAATTCTTAATTATCAAAAATTTATAATCACTGAAGCTATTTCAATAATTTATAACATTTATTCTGTACCGAGTTAACGCTTGAACTAGAAAAAAAAAGTCATTTCGATTTCTCTTTCGTTGGCAAGAAAATAGGTTGAATGAAAAAAATTTTCCAGCATAAAAACACGATAATGATAGCATACTTTGCTCAAAGTGGAGGAAAATAACGCATATGAGGAAAATCGACATTTTCAACTACTAAACAATTTATTTTTGTAAATGGATGATGAATGTCAAATTGCTATGTATTTCAATAATACTGTGTTTAAAAGAGTGATGTAACAGTTTTATTTTAAAATATCAATATTTACATGACAGCAGAAAGTACATACTTTGGCAACTGGAACTTCCCATGAAAAATTGTGGCTGTGAAAAGTCTGAGGCGGAAACATGATGTTTCACAACCCTCTTAGGAAGCAGGTGAGCAGAAGAGGGTGTGGGCCGCTGCTTGGCAAGACTGTGTCTCCCTTTCAGTTTCGGGGAACCTCTTGTACCGGAACCACCGGGGGAGGGTGGCTGCCTTTTTTAAAAAATGCAGATTCCTGGGCTCCATCCTCAGATGGAGTTACTAGGTTTGGGTTGGGCCCCGAATAAGTAAATTTTCAACATGCACCCCAGGTGGTTCCCATGCAAACCAACACTTAAGAAGCATGACTTTGGGGAAGGAGGGACACGGGACGACAACACTAGTACTTTATTACAGTATTTCAGCCACGGCTGAAGACGGAAACCCCACGTACGTTTTTAGACGGAGGAGAGAACGGACACGCTAAAGGAGAACTGGAGCTCCCGGCGCAGCAGCAGCCGCGGAGGAGCCTGCAAACAGGACACGGGGGCGGGAAGGCGGGCCCTTCCCGGGACGGCCACGGACGGGAGAGGATACAGCCTAAGCAGGATCCTGGTGTCCACTGTGGGGAGACAGCAAGGTCTGGCCCGCTTCCATCCGTGGAGGGTGGGGACTTGCTGGCGCTCCCCGGAGGAGGAGCGATGCCCAGGAGGGACCCGCGCGCACAGCGGTCAGAGCACGCGCTGCTGCGAAGCAGAGACAGGGGAGGGCGGAGGGTACTTGCCAGAGCCGGCCCTTGGGATCCTCCGACAACGCTACGGGGACGGTGAGGCCCTGTCCCCTTTTGGTCCCAGGGTGGCCTTAAGTGCGGTCCCGGCGGCGCCTGCCACCCGCCTGCTCACTCGGCCGCGCTCTGCGGCATCTCCGCCCGCCTCCGCGGGTCACAGAAGAACCGCAGCTTCCGGGGGAGCAGTTTCACCTCCACCGGCATCGCTTCGTACTCCTCGCTGTCGATGCTGAAGAAGCCCCCTGTTCCCTGTGGGGAAGAGAATGTTCGGGACGGCTCCCGCCTCCGTTGGCTGGAACCACGTCATCACTATAGCAGGACATCATGGCAAACGTCAGACTGAGGATTTTGCCAAATGTGCTTTTAAAGAAGTATGTCTGAAGGACACGATGCTGGTTCTGGAAACAGCCTAACGACACCACCCATGCAAAACGTTTCCTGGCCTCTACCTCCTCCCAGAGTATTTTGGGGTTTGTGACACTCAAATGGGTCCTGTCACGCTTCTAAGAAATTCATGTAACATACATGTATGTCCTTCTCAGCCCTAATCTTTCTCAAAAGAAAGCCGGTTAAGAAAGCCATTATATCCAACTGACTCTTTTCATAGCTTCTTTAGGACTTGCCTAGCTTTATACCTACGGTATAACAACATTAACATTACAGATGCTAAACATATATTGTACCGGTGTCTTCCTATGCCATCCTCCCAAGGGCAATAGAAATAAAAGCAAAAATAAATGGGACCTAATCAAATGTACAAGCTTTGCACAGCAAAGAAAACCGTAAACAAAACGAAAAGATACCCCATGGACGGGGAGACGATACGTGCAAATGATGCGAGCAACAAGGGCTTCATTTCCAAACTATGCAAATAGCTCCTACAACTCAACCAAACAATCCAATCGAAAAATGGATTAGAAGACCTAAACAGATATTTCTTCAAAGAAGACAGAGAGATGGCCAACAGGCACAGGAAAAGATGCTCAACATTGCTAGTTTTCAGAGAAATGCAAAGCAAAGCTACAATTAGGTATCACCTCACACCAATCAGAATGGCCATCATCAAAAAGTCTATAAACACCGGAGAGGGTGTGGAGAAAAGGGAGCCCGCCTACACTGTTGATGGGAATGTAAATTGGTATAGCCATTATGGAAAACAGTATGGAGGTTCCTCAAAAAACTATAAAAGTAAGAGTTACCATATGATCCAGCAATCACACTTCTGGGCCTATACATGCGGACAAAACTATAATCCGAAAAGATATGTGCACCTCAAAGTGCATGGCAATGCTATTTACAGTAGCAAAGACATGGAATCAACCCCAACGTCCACCGACAGATAAATGGATGAGGAAGATGTACACATATACAATGGAATACTACTCAGCCATAAAAAAGAATGAATGAAATAATGTCATTTGCAGCCACCTGGATGGAACTAGAGAATTTCCAACTAAGTGAAATAAAAAAGAGAAAGACAAATACCATATGATATCACTTGTCTGTAGAATCTAAAATGTAACACAAATGATCATATCTACTTAACAGAAACAGATTCACAGACATGGAGAACAGACTTGTTGCCAAAACGGATGAGGGGTGGAGGAGGAGGGATGGACTAGGTGTTTGGGATTAGCAGATGCAAACTACATAAACTGAGTAAACATCAAGGTCCTACTGTATAGCACAGGGAATTATATCTAATATCCTATGATAAACCATTAGAAAAGAATATGAAAATATATATAAAACTGAATCACTTTGCTGTACAGTAGAAATGAACACACTGTAAATCAATTATACTTCAATAAAATCAATTTTTAAAATATTAAAGATTCTGTAAAACCCTTCTGTAACTCGTGCATGTAACTCACCATTCGCTGTGTTGAAACTATGGTGCCACCCACTGTGGGGACACCTTCTGTTTTGCCTATGATCCTTTTCGAATACCATAGCAGAATAGGTACAAGTCTTCAGAGGCCACCTGTAATAACTTTTTTTCCACTTATAGGTTATTAAGCTTGGCATTTCACAGTACAGGAAAATTTAATGCCATCCCGAAAACTGCTTCTAGCTCCTTTATGAAAAGCGTGAAGCTAGACCCCACTATTAACGTCGGCTAACTGGAGAATTCTCTGTGGTGTTACAGTAACCATGTGTATAATTTACGTTCAGAAAAATCAAAGTTCAGGAGACCTAAGGATCGCTTTACAGACCCTTGGCTGCACAACACTGAAATCTTCAGGAGCCCGGCCCTAAGTCTAAATGAGTCTCCCTTAAGACAAACCAGAGCCTGGCCCATCACTTGGCCAGGGTGAGGTACCTAACGAAGGGTGCGTTAACAGAGAGGAAGGAGGGGGCAGAAAGGCAGACAGACCGAGGAAGAAGCACAAGCTGTGGGACAGGCCGAGCCCTCTCACCTCGGGAAGGAGCAGAGTGCAGCAGCTGGCCGGGAGACACTCGGTGCCGTCAGCACGCAGTCTGGGGTCCCTCACCTTCTTGCTTCTGTTGGGATAGGAAAAAGCAAGCTTGGAAACCAGTGCCAGCAGCTGCGTTTGATTGCAAGAACGTAGCAGGTCCTGCCTTTTGATGAGATTCAGGATCTCCTGAACCTCGGGGTTCTGTGAATAAGTTTTTCCCACAGTGATGCTTGCTTAGCGTCATGATATAGATTGAGAAGGTTTTAATTTTTGCAGAGAACTGTGCGTGAAGACGGGCTTTTTAATAAACTATTTATTTTACTTTTTTTTAATTTTAAAATTTAATTTTTTAACTGCGACCCTGGCATGCCAAAGTTCTAGGCCACGGACTGAACCTGAGCCACAGTAGTGACAGCGGCGAACCCTGAACCATTAGGTCACCAGGGAACTCCTGAATTCTTTATTTTTTAGGGCCGTACCTGCAGCATATGGAGGTTCCCAGGCTAGGGGTCAAATCGGACAGCTGCCGGCCTACACCACAGCCACAGCAACACCAGATCCGAACTGTGCCTGCGACCTACACCACAGCTCACAGCAACGCCGGTTCCTTAACCCACTGAGCGAGGCCAGGGATCGAACCCACAACCTCATGGTTCCTAGTCGGATTCATTTCCGCTGTGCCACGATGGGAACTCCATAAATTGTTCCTTTTAAATAGTTCCATGTGTACCTAATTCCTGGGCTATTTGAAAATTCCAAATTTAAAAATTAAAATGAGTTCCCTGGTGGCCTAGTGATTAAGGATCCGGAATGTTCACTACTGTGGCTCAGTTCCATCCTCGGCCCAGACACTTCTACGTGCACGGGCGTGGCCAAAATAAAATGATTCTCCATATTGATACAGTCTGCTTAGCGTTCTGCATCTTTACCTCGACTAAATGGCTTTGGAGAAAAACTCTTAGACTCTTCACGCGCACACACTCCATCTCATGCATATATAACCTTCATGGCACCCATCCACAGAAGAGTGGATAGGCAAGATATGGTACATACACACAATGGAATGTTACTCAGCCATTAAAAGGAACGAATTACCAACATTTATAGCAACATGGATGGACTTAGAAATTATCATGCAAAGTGAAACCAGTCAGACAATTAGACAGCAACACCCAATGATACCGCTTACATGTGGAAACTAAAAGACACA
>PVHT020000237.1:5669192-5725694 GCA_004024745.2 Catagonus wagneri | reverse complement strand
AAAGACACAATGAACCTTCTTACAGAGCAGACAATGACTCACAGACTTTGGAAAACCTTGGTTTTTCAAATAAGACAATCTGGGGGGGTGGGGGGATGCACTGGGGGTTTGAGATACAAAATATGTAAAATTGACTTGTGATGATTTATGCACACCTATAAGTGAAATAAAATCCATTAAGAGAAAAAAAAAAAAAAAAACCTTCATGGCGAAGTCATGGTCGGTGGAAAAGGGGTAAAAGCTAATCCAAGAAAATTAGTCTGTTCTCGACAACAGTAATTCTCCAGTCTATGAAACTTCATGAGTTTTCTAAAGCTGCTTTATAATGTGCTAATCAGTTACCCAGGGGAAGCAGACATGACTTGATTTCACTTCCTGTGGTGACCAAAAGGAAATCGGTATTGTTGCTGCTTCTGCTGCTGCTGAGGACAGCGAAAAAGCAGAACATAATGACTTCATCCAATTTCAGCAACGTAATCAGCGTTCCCTATTTTTGGATGTCAGTATTATGAAGGAGATTCAAATATAGCCGGTCCCATTGGCCAGACTCTCAATGAAGAGTGTGTGGCTTCTGGGCTCTTTCTAGGAGAAGAAAGGTTTTTCCCTTCTTCCTGTTACTACAGATGCAGCAAGTAAATCAACAGCTACAGAAGCAGCTATTCAGCATCTGAAGAACTGGGACCGAAGGCGAGAACAACAACCAACTGCTGAAGGACATTGTGCTGCTGATGCTGGTGCAGAGGATGAAGTATCCATGGAGACCCGGCTGCTGCAGCAGAAATGCCTAATTCTTAGATGGCCGCCGGGGGGAGCTCTGAGACAAAGCTCAGACAAGGGACTGCGCAGATCCCCAGTTGGCATGGCAACACGCAGCCTCCTGGATGCTCTGAAGGCTGGTGGAGGGTGGAGAGCATTCTCAACCAATAAAACTCTGGCAGAGGTAGGGCTGAACAAATCAGACAGGGCTTGAAAGGGTATTTTGTAGTGGACAAGGGAAAAAAGCCTGGAAAGTGTCCAAGGTACTCAAAACCTTTTCAGGTTTTCCATTCATACCCTGGGAAGAGGCAAGGTGGGCTGCCGTGAACCCTAACGGCTGCTGTCTAGGGCTTCATACGGAAAAAGCCTCAGAAGCAATCCTGAGATAGAGGTGCTTCTATCATTCCATTCTGTACACAGGGCAAAGGATTCAGAGAAGGTAAAGGATTTGTCCAAGTCACAAGGCCAGTAAAGGCAAAAATCAAGATTTGTATCCAGCAGTTCTGACCCTAAAGCCGCAGTGCCGGGCACTATATTGTGCTATACCGGAACCTGTCAGTATAAAGGCAGCAGTTGCGCCCCGACTCTGATCGTCCTGCACTGAACGGGGAAGGCCAGCGCAGGAGAGGTGCGCTCTGCTCGGCATCCCCACTGAACAAAGCACGCTCCGGGGCCCGGGCCAGACAAGTCCTCTCTGGATCTGTCTTCGGCTTCACGGGCACGCGGCTCGGTAGAGTCTGCGCCTCCCTGCCTGCGAACCCCTGCCGCTTACCCTAGAGTTATGAAGTCTCCTTTGCTGATGGTGCTGGGCTCCATGCAGATGTTCATGAAGTCTTCTTTGCCCTGAAAAGGTGAGGAAGACTGACGTTAATGCTCTAAATGTCGGCTAATGCAGCCTGCTGCCCTCCTTTAGCCTTGGAGGCTCGAGGTTCATCGCTGGATCTCTGTGTTATAGAGGGGGCTTGACGTGCAGTGACTTAACCCTGAATATACTTTCAGTCTTTTTTGTTTTAATATGAAGACCTTTGAGGCATAATTTGCATACCATAATATTCAACTCCATTGCTTGTTTGCTTGTTTTTTTTTTTAACTTACATACGGAAGTTGGATAAAAGCTCAGGTTTGGAGAAATGTCAGGTTCTGTCACTCGCTAATGGTCACAGCTGTGATAATCCCTGCAGTCCCCTCCCCTTTAGAGGGGCCACGCTTTCAGCCCCTCTGTCCCAGCAAGTCTCCATCCTCACTGTATACCTGCATCGCCTGTGGGGTCAGCTGCTGGGGGTGGAGCCCCCAATGTGTCTGTGTTGTTTTCAGAGCTCCACATGCAAAGCTGGTAGGTGACCAGAGGGAAAGGGCGGCAGTCCATTTATGCCAGGGTGGCGTTCACGACTTTCCAGTCCCAGTCACAGAATGCTCTGGAAGAACTGAGCTACAAGAAAGTGGCTATAAAAACCGACTTGGTTCTTTTGCCAGCCTCCACCCACCCCACCCAATGTACTACCAGTCAGTGGCTAGCAAGACAAAGCTGTCCCTCTGCAAATCGACCCCAACACTTCTGTGTCTGCTTCAAGTAGAGGTTTGTTTCTTTTTGGACAGGTTCAAACTCTCTAGCCCCAGGATCATCGTCTGAGAGCTGACGGCCTTTGCCTAAGATGAAGATAAACTCCTGGAAGAAAACATTGGCAAGACATTCTCTGACATCAACCTTATAAATGTTTTCTCAGGTCAGTCTCCCAAAGCAACAGAAATCATAGCAAAGATCAACCAGTGGGACCTAATCAAGCTGACAAGCTTTTGTACAGCAAAGGAAACCAAAAAGAAAATGAAAAGTCAATTTACAGAATGGGAGAAAATTGTTTCAAATGATGCAACTGACAAGGGCTTAATCTCTAAAATATACAAACAATTGATGCAGCTCAACTGCCAAAAAGCCAACAACCCTGCTGAAAAATGGGCAAAGGACCTGAATAGACATTTCTCCAAAGAAGATATACAGATGGCCAACAAGCACATGAAAAAATGCTCAACATCACTGATGATTAGAGAAATGCAAATCAAAACTACCATGAGATACCACCTCACACCAGTCAGAATGGCCATCATTAGCAAGTCCACAAACAATAATTGCTGGAGGGGGTGTGGAGAAAAGGGAACCCTCCTGCAGTGTTTGTGGCAATGTAAGCTGGTACAACCACTATGGAAAACAGTATGGAGGTACCTTAGAAAACTATACATAGAACTACCATACAACCCAGCAATCCCACTCTTGGGCATATATGCAGACAAAAATTTCCTTGAAAAAGACACTTGCACACGCATGTTCACTGCAGCACTATTCACAATAGCCAAGACATGGAAACAACCCAAATGTCCATCGACAGATGACTGGATTAGGAAGATGTCCTATATATACACGATGGAATGCTATTCAGCCATAAGAAAGGATAAAATAATGTCATCTACAGCAACATGGATTGAATTAGAGACCCTCATACTGAGTGAGGCAAGTCAGAAGGAGAAAGACAGATGCCATATGAAATCTCTTATAACTAGAGTCTAATATACAGCACAAACGAACCTCTCAACAGAAAAGAAAATCACGGACTTCGGGAACAGACTTGTGGTTGCCAAGGGGGTGGGGGAGGGACTGGGAGGGAATGGGGTTAACTAGTGCTTCAGTGATGGAAAAACAAGGAGATCCAGCTGTATAGCACAGGTAACTATGTCTAATTACATGTGACAAATCCATATATGTACATGTAACCAGGTCACCATGTGGTGAAGTTGGAAAATTTGACAGAAATCTGTAAACCAGCTATAATGCAAAAATTAAAAAAAAATTATAAATAAAAATTAAAAAGTCTATATAGGGTTTTACTTTCGTAAAGAGTGCAAGTGCAAAATTCAGTGTATTGTACTACAGTGACAGACTGAATGAGAAAAACCTGACCTCAGTCGTTGCTGGAAAGGCACTTGATAACACTAAATATATACTCGTGATAAAAACCCTTAGCAGAACCAGGATAGGAAGGGATGGGAACTTCCTTAATCTGATAAAAGGTGTCTGCCAAAAAACCCATCCAATTCAAGAATGAAGGAAGCAGTGAAGCTTTTCTCTCTAAATCAGGAATGAGACAGAGCCTCTGTCATCACCACTGCTGTTCAGCGCTGTACTGAGGTCCTAGCCAGTGTGATCAGACAAAGGGTTAGAAGGTTAAGAATCTGAAAGGAAAAAAAGTCATCTCAACTCCACTATTTGCACTTGAAAAGACTGAATATATCTCAAACCTGAAGGAATCCAACAAGATAATAAGAATTATGATAAACAACATAAGAATTTAGTTAGGTGGCTGGTGCAACATCAATATAAAAAATCAATTACATGTCCATCAACTAAATCAAATAGTTAAAAATGACATTTTAAGAGATACTGTTTACAGTAGTATCAAAAATTAAGCTAACCAGGAACTACTCTGCAAAGGACAAAATATTCCAGAGAAAATTATAAAATTCCACTGAAAGACATTAAAAACCTGAATTAATGAGGTACGCCATGTTCATATGGTATCAAGAGTCAATACTGCAGAAATGTCATCTCTCCTCAAATTGATCTACAGGTTCAATGTAATCCTGATCGATATAAAGATAGATTCTTGGGTGGAACTTAATAAACATTCAGAAGGTTTATAGAATCACAGAGCTAGGAATAGCCAACAGACTCTGTAAGAGGAAAAACACAGAGGGGTATATTCTTCAACTTCAATAATTAAGGGAAGCATAGTGCTTGTACACGCAGGGGAAAACAGAGCAAAAGAACAGACTAGAAACACCTAGAACACAGATACCTAATGCATAACCGAGGTTTGCTGCAGTTCAGTGGGATGGAGAGATGGACATTTTTTTTCTTTTTTTTTTGGTTTTTTTAGAGCCACACCTGCAGCATCTATGGAGGTTCCCAGGCTACGGGTTCAATCAGAGCTGCAGCTGCCAGCCTACACCACAGCCACAGCCACGCCAGATCCAAGCCGCGTCTGCCACCCACACCACAGCTTACGGCAACGCCGGATCCTTAACCCACTGAGCAAGGCCAAGGATCGAACCTACATTCTCATGGATACTAGTCAGGTTCATTTCCTGGGAGCCACGATGGAAACTCTTGGACATTTCAATAAATGGTGCTTAGACAACTCGCTTTCTATATGGAAAGAATTAAAACTGGAGCCTTACCTCGATCGTTCACAAAACTCATCTATAGGTGGGAATATTCCTTTTTAAAATAAATGTGGAATCATCTGCTACAAATCGTTTTGTATGGCTTTTCATACAAATACAGAGAACACATTTTAAATACATGTAACCCAAATATGTTTAATCAGCTGCCTGATTTGTTTGGTTCATATATTTTGCTATTATAAATACGGTGAACACAGCTCTACAAGAGATCCTAATTTTCACACATTCCACACCCTGAAAGCCTCTTTCAGACTCTGAATGGACCTTTTCTTAAAATGATTAGTGAACATTTTGAGCTGTTACATGGCAGCTTCATTGTCTTTGAATATTTCATTGCATTTGCTTTTATTTTTACAAAGAGGCTTAGAAAGAAAGAAAATGAATGTGCTGCTGCTAGTGATAAGCAGCGCAGGATCATATACTTTTATAACTGGCACAAAGATACAAAGCTCTCATCACTGCGAATGTGGCTAATCGAGAGCCACAATCACAGACTCACTGAACTCAACCCATTCATTGGTATTCAATCACCAGCGCAAAGAACAAGGTCAAAGAACTTGAACAAAACAGTGGAAATACATATCATCAGAGACTGGGTATACAGGAAATGTGTAATTAGAAATCGTATCTTTCTTTTTAAAAATTCCTCTTTTTAATGGGATCTATTGTTTTTTAACCTTAATACATTTCTTTCACCAATATTTTCAGAATTCCATTATGTAAGAAGTAAGGGACTCTACATTACGTTTTCATCTGATTATTTCTATAGGATAAATTTCTAGAAATATGCCTAAAAGGGACAGAGGTATGCTTAGATTTCAGATGCCTCATAGATACGCTAAAATGCCGTGGAGAAAGGATGTTCTGATTTCTTTTCCCTTCATTTCCCCACCCACTCCAACACGGACCCCTAGCGTACGTTTTAATCTATGGCAATTCAATATTTAATTGAATACAATTCAATATTTAATTTGTACTTTGATACTGGGCACTCCTTCTGTTTCCTTACCTATGAAATTCAGCGAGAAGTTATATCCACCTGACAGTGTAGTTATAAGGATTACATGAGCTGATAGTATGTGAAGTCCTTCGGACAGCGCTGATCATGCAGTAAATATAAGCAATTTTTTTGTTTCTTTTGTGAATTTCTATTTTTGCCCTTTGCCTGTTGTTTCTATTAGTCCTTTGCCCATTTCTTATTGATAATCCTCGGAAATTATTATAAAGGAAAGCTATTAACTCCTGATCTATCACATCCTAATATTTTTCCCAATTTTTCATTAAAAAAATTGTTCATAGTTTTTTTTTTTTTTTTTATTCTAAGTAGACAAACGCACCGATATGATGCTGAAAGGCCTTGTCCTCCCCAAGCTTATCTTGGTAATCACTGAAGTTTCACTCTAGTGCTGTAACAGCCTTATTTTCTTACACTGAACTTTTTATTCCAACTGAAATTAATTTAAAAGGTGAAAAGAGCCGTGTTATCCAAATGTTATACAATGGACATGCATTACGTTTGTAACCTGAAAGCAACCCCGTGCTCTGAATATTAATATTGGAATCAAACTTCTCACATTTGTCTCCCTCATTCTTCTTACTGAAGTCATACATTCAATTGACTGGACAGGTCAATTCTGAACATACTACTTTAATTTACATAAAAGCCGAACATGGTTAACTGGTCTGTGGTTAAGGATAAATTTTCTACCAGCATTCTCATTAATACCAACTGCTCAAGTTTTCGCTAGACCAAGGGTCGGTAAACCCTTACAGTGAATGGCCAGACAGTAAATGTTTTAGGCTTTGGGGCCATTCTGTGTCTGCTGTTAACTACTGAGCTCTGCCAGTGCGGCACAAAAGTGGCCACAGACAACATGTATATGGATGAACATGACTACGTTTCAATTAAACCTTCATCAGTGGATAATGAAACTTTAATTTCATCCACTTTTCACATATCGCAAAATAAAATTCTTCCCTTGACCTTCCAACCATTTAAAAAGTAAAATCAATTTTGAGCTTGCTGGCTATGCTCAAACAGGTATCAGATCAGTCTGCCAATCTCTGCTTTATTTCAAAACAAAATTTAGCGTATTGTCTATACAGGACAATTCAGTAAAACTTTCTACACTAATGGAAATGTTTTATATTTGTGCCTCCCAAGATGGTGCCTTCCAAGAGCCACATAGTGACAGAAAAAATTATTTTGATATTTATTTATTGTCTTTTTGCCTTATTTGGGCCGCACCTGCGGCACATGGAGGTTCCCAGGCTAGGGGTCTAACAGGAGCTGTAGCCGCCGGCCTACACCACAGCCACAGCCACGCGGGATCCGAGCCGCATCTGCAGCCTACACCACAGCTCACGGCAACGCTGGATCCTTAACCCAGTTAGCAAGACCAGGGATCGAACCCGCAACCTCATGGTTCTTAGTCGGATTCGTTAATAACTGAGCCACGACAGGAACTCCAGTTTTGAATTTTATTTCTAATTAAATTTAAATGGCTACATGTGACTAGAGCCTCCATACTAGTCAGTGCCTGTCAACAGACTGGACTCAAAACACTATGTGAATACAGATACAGGTGTTTGTGTGTACATATCGTCTTTCTCCTGGAGACCGAAATCTACAGATTTGACACAGTCACAAAAATAATTTTATATTCCTGTGACAAACGGAAATAGGCTAACTGCGTTTCCTAAGGCCTTTTGCCCTCAGTTCTCTAAAGGCAGAAAGCTTGGTGACTGTCATTAAGCGATGCCCGGATCAGAACCCCTTTGTTTCTAAGCCACTTCACTCTGCATCATTGCTCTTAATCCTCAAAGGCACCTCACAGCCTCTTATTCCTGATCCTTTCCTCTCTACCCCCACAGGGTAAAAATAAAGACACCAAGTTAGTAGAAGAGTGAGTAACCTTTGTCACTTCTCCCAGATACCAAATGCTTTTCTATTATTATTATTTTTTTTAAAACACACTTACTGTCAGGTCAAGCTGACTGTTCCGGGTCGTGATGGACAGTTCAAGGGTGGACAGCTGCACTTCTTTCCAGACCTCTGAGCTCCCCTCTGGGGAAAGGGCTGTGAATGTGTTGGAGAGAGGTCAGTTTCTTCTAGGAACATTTCAGCACCACCACCCGCGGCCGGCTGCCGGCTGCCTGGCCGGGCCTCCCAAGCCTGTCTGCCGATCCCCCCCTTCGTTCTCTCTGTCTCGTGCTTCTTGGGCACAGGGCAAAAGGCCAGGGCTCAAGATCGAATCTCTAGGCCTGAGACACCCCTACAGAAGCCGCCACAGTAACATAAGGGTCAGTGACAGTGAGAGGGAGCCCTTGTGAGTCACAAAGGACACGGGGCATTGTTGGTACCGATTGGGCTCTGAATCCAGTGACCCTGGCCAGGCTTCTCCTGCTCTAGGAAGGTCTCACACTGATGCGGGTGCTGCTGTAGGCCGTCCTGAACTGACCAGGGCCTCCCGAACTTCAGTCCCCACGCAGCTCACCGTCCTGTGGCTGTGCCCAGTAGGACGCCAGCCTTCGTAATATCCTCCTGTACAAAGAGGGCCGGGGAGGGGCCTCCTCTGCTCCGCCAGGCGGTCTCTCTGCAGGTCCCGCGTACGAGATGGAGGCCTGACGAGTCTGAGGCCACTCCTTGCAAAGGGAAGAGAGAAAAACTTTCATCGCGCAACGCAATCCCAAAGGAGTTTCTCTCTACAAAGGATAGTATTCTATCCACATCTGCTAGAAAGCTACCCAGTAATCTGCTCTCACTGGATGAGATTTGGAATTGGAATTCTCAAATTTTCTTTTCTGTCAAAGGCCTATCTTGAAACCGTGAACCCAGCGACCGTAGACACCTCGCTCACCTAGAGCAGGGAGATCCAAGTGGCCCCACAACCCGTCAAGCGATCCTCAGCATGAACGGGTGTCGACTCATCCCGTAATAAACTCAGCTTTGGTTTAAACATGGTGAAACCAACATGAAACTGAGGAAATCCAGTTGCATCACGTACTTTCCTCACTTCTGGAATCACAGTCCACTCCGAGGCCGGAGCGACTTAGTGCAGCCTGGAAATCCAGCCCAAGGCTTCCCATTCCTGCTGCAAAGATCCTCATTCTCGTGCTCTAGGTTTGTCTTTGGCATCCTGGCACCACGCGTCCAGCGCCATCCTCGGTGCCATCAGTGTCCACAGGGATGATGAAAACACCACCCTGGCCTCTCAGCCCTCGACGTCACCTCCAACCTGCCACAGCCACCCCTTTCCACGGCCACGGCCTGGTCCTTACCGCTACCTGGAACTACTCTGGCTTAGAAATCTAAAGTGTGGATAGCCTACTGTCTAATCACCTCCCACAGGCTTCCGGTTGATTCTTCTGTGCCTAGTGGCTCCTAGGGTGAACTAGCCCCTTGTTCTCAAGTTGCCGCATGGTGAATTACAACAGAAAAGCCATTCCAGCCTCTCTCACGCCATCTCTTACTCCTCCCTCAGGCCAGGAACACCCACGCCCTCCTCCTCTCTCCCTGCAGGCGGCTGTCCTGCAGACCCGCTTGGCCACCGCGTCCTCGTGCAGTGAGCTCACTTCGCAGCCTCTGGCTGAAGGAGACGTTACAAGCGGATAAACTCAATTTGGGGTATGAGGAGGTCAGACTGTGACCTCGTGTCTAAGCTGTGTCCTTCGCTCCTGCTGACATTTACAAAGCTGCTGTGTTGACTGCCATCCGCCTCGCTCCCGCGTTTGTTTTCATAACTTGGTTCAGACTCAGAGGAGGAAGAGAGGGGTGTGACTTTGGGGGGCCCCTGAAGGGGCCTTTAAGCAGAGCAGTCACGTTGAGAATCCCAGGCCCTGGCCACTCCGTTTGTCCTCAGCGCCAACCAAATTATCAGTGGATTATTTGACATCATTCTCCTTTCCTGTCGCTTCTGGCCCTCTTGTGTCTTCACTCTTGTACAACGTGTGCCCCGCAAGGCCCCACTTCTGCATCAGTCTTGTCACTGGGTGTCTGTCCCTCTATGTCATGGCTCAGTATTATTAGAGGGGAAAGAAAAAATGCTCCTGCTGAGTGCTGACACGGGAAACGATCACCCACACAGGCATCTCCAGGTCACAACAAATTCTTGGTCCGAGGTCTTCCACGCCACTTGATAACCATTCTAAACCTCCCTCTTTTCATCCTTCTTCAAACGTCCCCCCAAACACCGCCACCACCCGTACCGCCAGCGTCACCCCCGTTCTCCTAGCTTCTCTCTTAGCAATTCCAAGTTGTCACTTGCTGGCTCTTTAAATGATGGCTGTTCCTGGCCATCTCTTCTCAACAGCAACTCCATCCAACCCGTGGCTCCATGCCACTCATACGCTTAGGACATTTAAATCCACTTCTTTAGTCCAGACCTCGGCTGAATTCCAGACCCAAGTCACGACTCTAGCTCCACTTGTCTGCACCACTAGTATGTCAGAATGTACCAGACTGAGAAGTTCACCCTTCTTCACAAACTGGAACCTACTTTAATATTGTCAACATTAATGGAAAACTCTAGTTACCAAACTCTAGTCCCTTAAGGTGGAAATCTGGGACTCCTACACGCTCCTAATTTTCGAGGGTTGTACCTCTTTAAGCCGTCCTGTTGTCGATATTCACTGCAACGACCTCGTCTCGGCTTCGTCCCTTCTCACCTGAATTACATTAACCACCTTCTGTCTATTGCCTTTGCCTATTTATGTGCAATTCTCTTGTCCATACTGCTGCCAAACCACTTTCCTAAAATACAGATCTGCTTGTGTCATCCCCCTGCTTACGACTCACTAACTCCCCGATGCTTTAACGATAAAAGTCAGATCCCGCATCAAAACCTGCCGTAAGTGGCTCCGACCTCAGACTCCCATTTCTGCCATGCTATTGTGCTAGCCGTAATTAATGACCATGTCACACCACAGTGACTTCACCCATCCCGGCCCCTCCACCCAGAATGCCCTTTATCCAGTTCTGTACATGTTTCAAAATTTAGCAAAGATGTCACCTTCCCTGAGCTGATTCTCCTGAGCTTCAGCCAGAGCTAAATGCCCTTCATCTCTGCTTTCCCCTCATTCTTTCCACATTTCTCTCGTAGCGCTCGCCAAACTGCTGATTTTACTTGAACTTTACTCACAGCATATGAATACTTCTTAAGGGCAGGAAACCCATCTTTTTTTTTTTTTTCTGTCTTTTTGCCTTATCTAGGGCCGCACCCACGGCACATGGAGGTTCCCAGGCTAGGGGTCTAACAGGAGCTGGAGCCGCCGGGCCTTTGCCACAGCCACAGCCACGCGGGATCCGAGCCGCGTCTGCGACCTACACCACAGCTCACAGCAACGCCAGATCCTTAACCCACTGAGCAAGGCCGGGGATCGAACCCGCAACCTCATGGTTCTTAGTCGGATTCGTTAACCACTGAGCCACGATGGGAACTCCGGAAACCCATCTTACTTGACTTTGTATTCCAAATATACAGCGAGGCTTGCCACACAACAGATACGCCATAACTGTCTGCTGAATAAACAAAAACAGTTTATGTTCTCCCAGATTCTACAACTTAAATACGTCCTCTCTTTCTTCCTCAATGAACTTACTGCTCCATCAATGAAATTATCCCCTCGAGCAGCGGTAACGCATGTCACTGACACAATTTTGCCTTAGGTATACAGGAAGTCCTTGCCTCCCATCCAAGTTCATTTTAATAATCGTGTAGATTTTTACCCTTAGTACTTTCATGGATGTGTTTATCTAACTGGAATTTATTTAGAAGGTAAAGGGATCCATGTTTTCCAAAAGTTTTGCAATAGGTGTCCATTACTTTCATGATTAGGAAAACACTTGGCACTCTGAATATTAACTTTAGGACCAGACTTCCACTGCATTCAAACTTCATCTGCCAGTTTTCAGACTGGCCAGCCGAACTGTGAACACACCTCTCTGACTTGCATAAAGGCTAAGTATGGTATGCAGCACACAGGTAAGTATGACTTTTCTATTAGCGTTTTCAGTAACGCGCATCGTTGAGCTCCTCCCCGTGCCAGTGTTCTTCACCGTACAGCCGGCCGCAGCGCTGCCTGACAGACACAACTTTGCCTGATCAATGAGACTTTCCATCTGCACTGCCCGACATCGCAGGCACTACCCACACTGGGCTGTTTTGAAAAAGCACAGTGTGAGGTATAAAGCACACTTTGAAACCTACTATTGTATACACAAGCCCATGCGATTAGACACATTCAGATGCAAATCTTCAGGTCCAGATCCTGATATAGCTACACCTGCAAATAATTAATGCAATACAAGTCATTGTGTTCCAGGTTTGTCTGGTAAGCGTGAGTGAATAAACAGGCAAAAGGAAGTGAAATAGGAAAGAAATTAAATATGGGTTTGGTGATTGGGAAAAATGAGTTGGCAGATGAGAAGCATCAGGACAGGAATGCTTCCTGCATTTGTCTGTCAGTAAACACGCCCCATTTTAGTAACGGAGCATACCGTACACATCTGCAGCAAGAAATGTTTTAAAAATTCCAAATACACACATCACAGACGAACAACACATAGCACAGGGCAAATTTCTACCCTGTAAGCTGCATTTACCTTAAGAGTGCTGAAAAAATGGGCTGCTTTGGTTTTTAGAGGTCCAAGATACCAGTACCTGAGGAAGATGGAGACAAAAAAAAAATCTAATTAGAATATTAAAAGAAGTATCAATGTGCTAGATACCATTCATGACAGATAATACATTAGAATTGCACCACTACAATGAGTGTCTGCTCCAGAGGCTTGGAGAAGGTGATTTAGGATTAGAAAAAAAAAAATGTGTTACAGTAAGTTGTTCATCTGCATTTGAATGCCACGTCAAATGGTACATAATTAGTTATACAGCAGACAGAATCTGGCAATTGACAAAGGATGTATAATCAGAGCCTCCTTGAGTCTCTAATTCACAGGTATCACTGATAGATGCTTTCCACCCTAGAATACAGGTGAGTGTGTATTCTGAGTAAGTAGAGACTGATAAAGCCGCAATGAGATGCCGATGTGGGCTGCTGATGTGTCACTTCAGGAGCTAAATGACCGGCTCTCGTACCCCATGTTCTCCCGCACACAAACATACCATTACAATCTGTAAATCAGCATCGCTCCACATTACTCGTGCTATGCAGTGTGACATTGGTGAATGCGGAATCTGCGAAAGGAGGTCTGCTTCATTTTTGCTAAATACCTAAAAGCTGCCTAAGAGAAAAAAGGCATCTGGCTGGAGTGTGAAAAGTGCCTGAAAGTAGGTTTCTCTCTTAAACTGGATCTCTGTCACCTACCAGCCCATCTTAACTGCGCCCTATTTGATTCGGATCAATATGCATTTATTTAGCACTGACTGTGTCTATGAGGAAACAGAAGTGATATAAAGAGACAGAAGTCTTGCCTTGGAGGGCTTTATTAAAGACCACCCCCCCAAAGCAAGAGAAAAACCACCAGTGACTATGTATTTATATGACATGGTTTAAACCGACCACTCTTTACTGGTAAAGAGAGTCAAGAAGGAACAAGATATCTTAAGGGCCTAAAATCACTGGAGCAGCCTCGCTCGCGTAATGAACGACACAGGAACAATGAACGTAAGGTCATGAAAACCCAGAAAGAGGGAATGGATTTAGACGCACACAAGAGGAAAGGAAATCACTCTAGGCAGGAGTAGTAGCCAATGCACAGAAAACACAGATGCAAGGCCAGAGGAACAGCTTGCAAGTAAAGCCACATGCCTATGCAACTAGAGGTGGTACCGGATCAGGCTGGGCCCTGAGTAAGGACTTCAGGTATCCAGTGAGCAACGCAGAACCACGCTAACTACCACTCAGCTGAGTGTGTGGACAGTTATCATCTGATTGTTGTTAGTTTTCTCTGTATTGTTTTTTTGTCTTTTTAGGGCCACGCCCATGGCATATGGAAATTCCCAGGCTAGGTGTCAAATTGGAGCTGCAGCTGCCGGCCTACGCCACAGCCACAGAAATGCGGGAGCCGAGCTGCATCTGCGACCTACCTACACCACAGCTCATGGCAATGCTGGAACCTTATCCCACTGAGCGAGGCCAGGGATGGAACCCACATCCTCATGGATACTAGTCAGGTTCGTTAACCACTGAGCCACAAAGAGAACTCTCTCGCTGTATTGTTTCAAAGCTCACTTAGTGCTGTGCTGCTTTTCTCAGGTAGCCAGACAGAAACAACTGGCCAAAGCGGTTGAGCGAGAAACTGCCCGCAGTTTCCTTCATCGCCATCAAGAGCGAGTTTTGACACTGGGCCGGCCGTCTCCCTAAGGCAGAAAACGGTTTCTCGCCTCCCAGTCGTTTCTTCCGCAACACACAGAGCAACACCACGGACAGCCCCAGTCCAGGTATTAGGTACTTTTAAAAGTTACGGTTCAGGAGTTCCCTTCGTGGCTCAGTGGTTAACGAATCTGACTAAGAACCATGAGGTTGCAGGTTTGATCCCTGGCCTTGCTCAGTGGGTTAAGGATCCGGCGTTGCCGTGAGCTGTGGTGTAGGTCTCAGAAACGGCTCGGATTCCGCGTGGCGGTGGCTGTGGTGTAGGCCGGTGGCTACAGCTCCTGTTAGACCCCTAGCCTGGAAACCTCCATATGCCGTGGGTGCGACCGTAGATAAGGCAAAAAAAAAAAAAAAAAAAGGTTAAGGTTCAGAAATCAGTTGGGATATGGGCGCAGTTGGGATATGGGCGCATGTGTGAGATTCCTCAAGGGGCTGACCCGTGCTCGTGATCGGCACACTTAGAAGGCACTCTGCTCTCGACAGACTTTTTTTTTTTGTCGTTTTAGGGCTGCACCCGCGGCATATGGAGGTTCCCAGGCTAGGGGTCTAACAGGAGCTGTAGCCGCCGGCCTTCGCCACAGCCACAGCCACGCAGGATCCGAGCTGTGTCTCCGACCTACACCACAGCTCATGGCAACGCCGGATCCTTAACCCACTGAGCAAGGCCAGGGATCAAACCCGCAACCTCATGGTTCTTAGTCGGATTCGTTAACCACTGAGCCATGACGAGAACTCGCAAAGAGGGGTTTCTTGATAAAAGCCGTGTGTGAGATCAATCGTAATTCAATTAAGCCAGACTAAGACTGTAAGCCTGCTTTCAAGGGAAGGGAAAGAAAAGACAACGCCCACCAGACAGGAGGCAATCCTCCCTGGGCCCCATCTCAGGGAGCCCTCGCCTGCAGGCCTCCCCTCCTTACATGGAGCAGGACACACCCGCCTCCAAATCCCATAGTTGTGTTTCACGCAATGAGTTCTCCGAAAACAAGGCCGTTCTCAAGAAAAGCTAGCGGCAGGCCTCCAATCACCCCCAAGGGCCTAGCCAGGAGCCCGCCTTTCTTCCTCTGAAAGAGGCAGCCTGGGGCCTGTCGATCCAATAGGGCTTCGGAAAGAACGCCGCTCGCTCGGGCGAGTCTTCTGAGCAGGGCTGTCACAGCTCCACGAGGCTGTGGCCCCAGCGGTGCCCTTCGCTTGGTACCCAGCTAAGCAGGCCCAGGAGTGGAGGCCATCCAGCGCCCCTTCAGGCCGGCCTGGCCTAACCCACACTCAGAAGGGATGTCTAGAAAGAGATGCGCTCTGCTCCGCTTTAGTTCATGACAGGCTAGTAAGGAAGAAAGTGGGACCTTCTCCAGCCTTTCTACACATAGGGTTTATCTCTGTGATTCATACGTAATTCAGCCCCCAGGCCATCACATTTATCGCTGGATCACTATACACTGAAACCTCAAAGACGGGGGCAGAACAAGAAGACGTTTTAAAATCACTACAAGGAGTTCCCATCATGGCTCGGTGGAAATGAATCTGACTAGTATCCATGAGGACACAGGTTCAATCCCTGGCCTCGCTCAGCGGGTTAAGGATCCGGCGTTGCCATGACCTGTGGTGTAGGTCGTAGATGCGGCTCAGATCTGGTGTTGCTGGGGCTGTGGCGTAGGCCGGCAGCTACAGCTTCTATTAGACCCCTAGCCTGGGAACCTCCATATGCCGCGGGTGCGGCCCTAAAAGGACAACAAGACAAAATAAATAAAAAATAAAATCACCGCACAGTAGCAGTGACCATTTACCTGCTAACTGTGACACCAGCATCTCGGAAAGATCCCCATCGAAGGCCGGTCAGTGCAAACACAGGCTGTTCCTTTTCACCCTGGAAGTTAAACACATTAAATGAATGATGACAATAACGTGGAACTCTCTACAGATAAGTAAACAGCAAATGTTCATGGAAGCCTACTTTTCATCAAACCAAAATTCTAAAAGGGAGGTTCAAAATCTAAGAAATTAACTCTGTGAGCACTCAGGAAAAGTACTCGAATAAACTATAGTGTAAAATGAAACAAATTTTTATGCATTAGCCCTCATGAGTCTGCTGGCAAGAACACATATGATCACATTTCAGGCTGTAACCATTACACTGATTCTTGGGCCCATTAGTCGGGTAAGCCAGAATGTCCAAGGCAGAGGTAACTTAAGCTTGTATTCACTTTGGAGAGCCAAGAGCTGTCAAGGAAGACTGGAATCCTGGTAGGTACTCCAGAACGTTTCACCTGAATATCTGAAAATACAGCCACTTAAGTGTCATAACAAGTGAGAGTAAAAAGTGATTTGGGAGTTTCCATTGTGGTTCAGCAGGTTACGAGTCCTACTAGAATCCATGAGGACAGGGGTTTGATCCCTGTCCTCGCTTAGTGGGTTAAGGATATGGCTGCGGTGTAGGTCGCAGACGCGGCTTCGATCCCGCGTTGCTGTGGCTGTGGCGTAGGCTGGCAGCTACAGCTCCAATTTGACCCCTACCCTGGGAACCTCCATATGCCGCAGATGCAGTCTTTTAAAAAAAAGAAAAAGACCAAAAAAAGGTGATTCAGATTTAGTTCAATGCGTTACGACTGAACACTGCATATTATACTCAGCGAGTTTCTAATAAGTCACTGTGTTTAGCAATATATGGAAAACACACAACAGAGCCACAGTCTAAGAGTTTATACTCCACGATGGACTACATTTGAAAATACATACACCAGGATTCTGAGAGGTACTCTTCCTGTGGTTCAGAATTGCAGCTAAAGCCCAAAGGTATCCCCACATTCTGAAGAGAGCTGCCAAACACACACACACACACACACACACACACACACACAACTCTATAGAATTTGCTCAATGGGCACAGAAGCAGCTCGGTTGCTCGGTTTCCACCATGCTATCATTACAAACAAAGAAGCAAAAGACTAGGAAGTGGAGGAGAATCCGTGGCCCTGTACAATGCTGGCCTGGAGAAAGTGTCTTTAGTCGTCATAGGAGAGGTGCTGCTTCCCTCTCTGTCCTACTTCAATTCCACTTTCACTCCTGTTCCCACTGCACTGAAATAAGTGAGTGTTCTCTAGGAGAATCACACACAAAAGGGGCCAGCTTACAAGTAAAAGACATGGGCCTCTCACTCCTCGATGGTGTATCTGTTGGAGTGGATTTGCTTTTCTGCTCTTTACACCTGCCTAAGTAAAGGAGAAGGGACTAGAGAGAAATGGCAGAGCAAAGAGGTAAGGGTAAGGCAACTCACAGCTGGCACAGCCAGGATATATTAGTCTCCTGGGTGCCAGGTGGATATGGAGGAAGACAGCAGGGCTTGAGCCATCCTGACTTTATCATTCATTCATTCATTTTTCTCATGAGTCATCATTAATGGATATATATTACGTATCAGGAACTAGCGATAAAAAATGTCTGTCCTCAAAGAGCTCCAGGTATAAAGGGGGTGGAGTGGGGGGTATACAGACACAGACAATAACAATACGATGCACTAGGTTCAAAGAATAGAGGTATCTATCAAGTACTGTGAAAATACAGAACAGGTACAACTGTACAAGGGAACATAGGAGATGGATGGTCAGGAGTAACACAAGTTTCAAGACAAACCACAAATTGTAAAGAATAAGGTAAAATCTGAACAGACTGATTACTAGTAAGGAGACTGCATCAATAATCAAAAACCTCTCAACAAACAAAAGTCCAGAACAAGGCAGCTCCACTGGTGAATTTTAACAAACATTCAAAGGTGACTTAAAACTAATCCTTCTCAGATTCTTCCAAAACACAAAAAAGGAGGGAATTCTTCCAAACTGGTTTTATAAGGCCACAATAACAAAACCAGACAAGGACAATACAATAAAAGGGAATTCAAGGTCAGTATTCTTGAGGAACATAGATGCAAAAATCCTCAACGAAATATTGACAAACCAAATCCAACCATACATCAGATCAGATCAAGTGGGATTTATTCCAGGGATGAGAGGATGGTTCATCTTCAAATCAGTCAATCTGATATGCTATATTAGCATCGTATGACCATCTCGCTAGATGCAGAAAAAGTACGTGACAAAAGTCAACATTGATTTACGATAAAAATTCAACAGACTGAATACAGATGAAACACACCCCAACATAATAAAGGCCACATGTAACAAGCTAACATCATACTCCACAGTAAGAAGCTAAAAGCCTTTCCTCTAAGATCATGAAAAAGAAAGACAAAGACGCCTACTCTTACCACGTTTATTCAACATAGTATTGGAAGACTTAGCCAGAAGAATTAGGAGAAAAAAAGAAAGAAAAGGCACACAAATTAGAAATAATGAAGTAAAACTACCACTATTTGCAGATGACATGAGAAAACTAACAAATTCATTAAAGTTGCAGGATACAAAATCAATAACAAAAATCGATAACATTTCTATATTATACCAAACAATCAGAAAGAGGAACAAAAGCAAACAATCTCATCTATAATTATATCAAAAAGGAATAAATGTAACCATGGAGGTGAAAGACCTATATATAAGTGTGTGTGTGAGTGAGTGTGTGTGAGTGTGAGTGTGTGTGTTACATCTGGTAACATTCACCAGTGAAACTGTCTGGACTTCTGTTTGTTGAAAGATTTTTGATTATTGATTCAGTCTCCTTACTAGGAATCTCCCTGTTTATTAATGAAAGAAAGTGAAAACAAAACAAATACATGGGAAGATATTCTGTGCTTCTGGATTATTAGAATTAATGATACTCAAATGTGCATACTACCCAAAGTTATCTACAGACTCAAACAATCCCTACCAAATTTCCAATGGCATTTTTCAAAGAAATAGAACAAATAATTCTTAAATCTGTATGGAACTACAAAAACAAAAAAACAAACAAACAAAAAAACACCCCAAGTAGTCAAAGCACTCCTGAGAAAGAAGAACAAAGCTGAAAGCATCACACTATTTAATTTCAAACTATATTACAAAGCTATAGTAATTAAAACTACATGGTACTGACATGAAAACAGACACGAATTAATGGAACAGAATAGAGAGCCCAGATATAAACCCACACATACATGGTCAATTAATTTATGACAAAGGAGCCAAGAACATACCGTGAGGAAAATTTCTTCAATGAATGATGCTAGGAAAACTGGACAGTCTCATGCAAAATAATGAAAATGGACCACTGTCTAACACCATATACACAGATTAACTTAAAATGGATTAAAGACTTGAATGTAAGACCTATAACAGTAAAACTCCTAGAACAAAACACAGGGTGTAAGCCTCTGGACATAGGCCTTTGGTGATGCTTTTTGAATCTGACGCCAAAAGCAATAGCAACAAGAGCAAAAATAAATAAGTCATAGTAAAAATATGTCATACTAAAAAGCTTCTGTATAGCAAAGGAACCATTAACAAAATGAAAAGGCAACCTAGAGGATGGGAAAAAGTATTTGCAAATCATATATCTGATAAGGGGTTAATATCCAAAATATATAAATAAACTCATACAACTCAAAAGAAAAAAAAATCCACTTGAAAAATGAGATGATCAGAGTAAACATTTTTCTAAAGAAGACAAACAGATGGCCAATAGGTAAGTGAAAAGATGCTCAACATCACTAACCATCAGGAAAATACAAATACAATCACAATGAGATATCACCTGACACCTGGTAAAACAGCTATTTTCAAAAAGATTTAAAAAAAAGTGTTGGTGAGGATGTGGCAAAAAGGGAATCCTCGTGAACTGTTAGTGCAGTCACTATGGAAAACAAAGTTCCTCAAAAAATTTAAAATAGAACTACCATATGACCTAGCAATTCTACTTCTAGGTATTTAGCCAAAGAAAACAAAAACACTAACTCGAAAGGTATATGCACCGCCCAGTTCACTGCAGCATTATTTACAACAGCCACTATGTGGCAACAGCCTAAGTGCCCACTGACAGAAGAATGGATAGAAGACATTGTGGTGTGTATACACACAAACATACACACGCACGGAGGAATATTATTCAGCAATAAAAAAGAATGAAATCTTGCCTTTGGGGACAACATGAACAGACCTTGAGGGCACTGGGCTAAGTGAAATAAGTCAGAGACAGACAAATACTGTTACGCTCTCTCTTGCATGTGGATTCTAACAAAAACAAGACAAAACCAAAAACAAGCTCAACAGTGATTCAGAAAACAATGGTGATTGACAGAGACAGGAAGTAGGGGATGGGAAGAATTTTTTTTAATGAAATCTATATATTTTGATTCCCCAAATATACGTGTGTGTGTGTGTCTGTGTGTGTCTGTGTATGTATACGATACACATATCCATATAAATCCTGGATTCATTCTTTTATTTATTCATTATAATTTTAGGAGACCCACCTAGGAGGTTTCCAACAGTGAGCCAAGCACTCTTTTATACTGAAGGCGAATGAACAAGGCTGAATTGTACTGTAAGAGGCTGGGGGAAGATGGGTGCTAATTGGAGGGGGGATACAGGAGAAAGAGGCCAGGTCCCCTGAGGAAGAACATTCTATTACAACAGTAAGTGTGCTCCATAGTGATTTCCCCAGTCCTCCCCAAAAAAGAAAAAAGAAAAAAAAAGAACAAAGTACCTCGACTGGGGAGGTTGAAGGGAAGAGTAGAGAGAAAGCTAAGAAATAAGACAGACAACTGCATTCTGGCCTAAGGGTGAGAAACAACATTAGGTGAATAATTTGCTGTATCTATGGGAACATTTCCCAGATGTTTCTTAAGATGTTATTAGGTGTTACGCACAGTAACGAGGATGCTGATGACAGAAGGTTCCATGTTGAAATAAGTGGGGAAATAGCAAACTTACTTAGTTTGAAACAAGCTATGTTTACTGCAGTTCTTCTTAAGAGTCTTTAACATGTTAATGTACATTATAAATCTCCAAAGGAGAAATACTATGTAGAGTTTTCCTGAGCTGTTATCTGTGCAGCCCTTTTCTGGGAAGACATTTTGCATAAGTAATACTCCCTGTGGAAATGCTGTTTTAAAGCAGGTAGTGTAGGCAAGAATTGCCGGGATAAGTACTCAAGACTTCATGACAGGTGCTCTGAGACAGTTTTCTCTTTCTTCATGTGGTGGGAAGAATTTTAGGACTACTCTGTTAAGATTAACTGGAAAGCTGTGTAACTGTATGATTCCACTGAATGGGTGCTATGGTCTAGCATGGGCTGGGACTGGCTCTTGACAGTAGGAAAGGAGTGTGAAGGGAAGAGTGTGAAGAGTCTAGAAGGCAGACAGGCACAGAGCCCTTTGGGTTCAGAAGATGCTTGAGGTCAGTAGTGAAGAGACTGGTCCCGGCTGGAAAACATACAGGCACAGGTGAAATACACAAGATCAGATAGAGCAGAATCCAACAGCAAAAGCACCACTGTATCTTAGCCCAGAGAAGACTAGATGGAGAGAACGGGAAACAAACACAGACAGAAAGACAGGCACACGGCCAGGTCTTGGCAGCAAAGGAGATGAGCTGCTCCAAGTCAGAGGTGCCCCTGCAAAGGAGGAAATCTGTGCAGAGAAATGACCTCATGGTTTGCGGAGGAAAATAACTGGGGGATCTGGCTGGAATAAAACATAAGAAAGAGTGAAGAGAAATTTCTGTCAACTAGATAGGTGTCTAATCTAGGAACAGTAGGGATTCTAAATGAAGAGAAAGAAACAAGGCAGCTCTAAGCGTCATTGTAAGAGGATGAGCAGCACTGGCGACTGAACAGAAGGAAGCCAGGTCAGTAGCCAGGAATGATGAGCCCCATCCTCCGCGTTTGCTCCTGCGTAGGCGGGGCCCGAGTCCAGCTGAAAGAACTGGCAAGAATTTCACAAATCTTTACAGCAGTTACTTTAAAGTCAAGTTCAAAGCACGGTAGATGACTCTATGGAAAAACTGCCCTTTAAAAATCAGGCGACAGGCCAAGGGTGAGCCCAACTGAACAAAGCAGTGAAGGAAAAAGCCATGGATCCTAAAATAGAAAGCCATGGATCCTAAAATAGAAAGCCATGGATCCTAAAATTCCATGTCTGTCTCCAGCACAACCAGTCATGTGACCAGATAACACTTTCTTAATAAAATCTGTCAAATGCAGATATGAATACATATCTTGCCTCTCTCACTGGGTAAGAGGTTCTAAGAATATGTGAATTCACACTGGACAATGTAAACATAAAGCATTACTATAGCTTTCAAGGACTATTTCTTTTATCTTTGGAGACTCTTCAGTGATATGTTTAAGGGCTTTTCCATAACTGCAATTTCCAGAAACAAAGGAAAAAGAGAAGACAAGTCAGCCTGGAGGGTTGCTTCATAACCACAGTAGAAGCTATTGTACTATGTTTTCTAGGAATTGATTTTAAAAGTTTTCTGCTTCCTGGTCTGTGTTATCAATGTACAGAGCATTGTGGTAAATCTGATACTGCTTTCATCAATTCACAAAGTCAGTATATCTGAAAGAAAAAGATAAAGGAGACGAGACATTTAAATACGAGCACAGTCAAGAATTTCCAGTTAAATCCTGAAAACTCTAGAATGCCTTACTTCTCATGCAGAAATAAGAAGCAGTAAATCATTCAGTTATTAAGAGATCTATCCTGATTTCCTCCTTTGGTAATAACATTTTAAAACACTGTCTTCATGGATGCTGATTTGTGGTATCTTTCCTAGCCTAACATTTCTCTCAGCACATTTTGTGAGAACGATTTAGATTAGTTCTGCACTAAGGAATTGACTGCAACTTAAATCACTTTTATCCTGAACAACGAGGTCAGAGGAAAGAGTCTAGATCTCCCAGGATAAAGAACAAAGGCAAAAAAAAAAAGGGAAATGGGCTACAAGCTCGTGCATTCACCAACCATAAACATGCATACAGCAAATGCTATATAAAGAAGAGTGACGTTTCAGGATTGAACTTTAGAATCATGACACAGCATGGATGCTTCTTTCACAGATACTAGGAAACCTGCATGAATAGAAGATACGCGTGGCCTTTGGAGGACAACCTGAATGTGGCTGGCACATCTTAAGGCCAAATCTGAGTAAAAACTGTAGGTTTCACTGTTTATAGGATTATTTGGCTTTACGGCTCGGCCTCCTGAGGAAACTGCCTTTTCCAAGGAGAAGGACAGAAATTTAGATGAAGAAGGAATCCCTGCTTAACTACTATTAACTGAGAATATTTCCCCCTGTTGTTCTGTTTTGTTGTTCTTGTCTTTATTGGGTTTTTTTGGCCCTACCTGCAGTATGCAGAAGTTCTGGGGCCAGGGACTGAACCTGAGCCACAGCAGTGACCCGTGCCACAGCAGTGACAACACCGGACCCTTAACCCAGTGAGCAACCAGGGAATTCCTCTTTCCCATTAAAGAAGAGAGAGCATTCTGATCAAGAATCAGGAAAGGCTATTGGGTCCCTTCCCTCCAAAATCTATTTTTGGCGTGATGTCAAACAAAATACCATTTTATATGTGCAATGAATGCCTTTTATACCTCTCCCCCAGATTTACCATGCCAGCATTTCCTCATATTAGCTTTATCTGTGCGTGTATAGTTTGTAGCAATGTTAAATCATTTGCAAATAAATTATATTTCATGACCTTTCACTCCTAAGAACAAAGACATACACAGACATACCCATAACACCCTGGTCCTCTCAAGAAATCTAATATTAGCATATAACATCTAATATATCACCCATATTAAAATATGTCTGATATCTTTTATGGTTGTCACTATATTTCATTTTTCCAATCCAGGATCTCATACTGGATTTAATATTATATTTCTTTAGTTTCCCTTAATCTTTAGATTCTCTATCTTCTTTTAGATTTCATGACAATGACATTTTGAGGAGGCCTAATCAATGGCTGATTTTGGAATGTTCCTCAATTTAGCTTTGACTGTTTTCTCATTATTAGATTCGGTTAGATTAAGATTAATATTTGGGGTTCCCTGCATGCTCTCAGGCTGCAGCATACTGTCTGCTTCGGCTCTGGGAGCCACCCAGCAGCAGCTAGAGAGCAGATCCGCCTTGAGGGCTACCAAGAACTCAGAGCAGGGGTAACTGCGCAGAGGAATAACACAAGCTCCGTGGCTCCTGCCAGTGGCTTGTGCAGGGGCCTGCACCAGTGGCACCTGCTCTGCACAAAAGGAGATGCAAGAGGGTTGCCAGTGCACGTTCCCTGCGGGAGCTGCAAACTGCCCAGCCAGAGAAAAGCACAAGCTCGGCAGTTCCTGCCAGCAACTCGCCAGTGGCATTTTTTCCATGCCAAAGGAGCCGCGAGAGGCCCATTCGTCCACATTCTGATCTGCAGCATCTACAGAGAGCACTCCTGCCAGCAGCCAAGCAGGGGGAGGGGCTGCCAGAAGTGCGAGTCCTGCAGCTACAGAGAGAGCCTGTGTTTTAGCAACAGCTAGGGAGCACAACCACCCTTGCGGCTACAGAGACAGAGCCCTAGAGTGGCCAGACAAGGGGAGGGACTGCAGAACACTCTCTGCCCCTACAGCCACAGAGAGCAGTCCCAAGAGCCTCCCTGGCAAGGGGGGGACTGCAGGAGCAGCTGCGGACACTACCAACCAAAGGAAGTGGTCCTGAGAGCCACCTGGTAGTGGGAGGGGTCGGAGGAGTCGCTGCTGCATGTGCGTGCTGCAAAAGCAATCCTGTGAACCCTGAATCACTGCCACCCACCTCACAGCCTCCATCCCTAGCAGCTACCCAGCTCCAAGAGAGATAATGTGATACCAGTGCTCCCAGCACGTGCTCTGGGTACACGTGAACCTCCACCACCCCCGAGAACTCCAGGACTGGGCACCTGCTGCTGCTTCTTCACATCTCCTGTTAAGGAGATGATAAACAGAAAGGTAGACATTATGAGACAAAAAAGAAGTAGCTGTCACACAAAGGAATAAGACAAAAACACACGAAACAACTAAATGATGAGACAGGCAATCTACCTGAAAAAGAAATCAGAGTGATGATAGTAAAAATGACCTGAGATATTGGAAAAAGAATGGAGACACAGGTGGAGAAGTTAAGAGAAATAGTTAACAAAGAGCTAGAGTATTTACAGAGCAGGACGAATAGCACGATATCTGAAATGAAAACTATACTAGTAGAAATAGTAGGATAACGAAGGCAAATGAATGAATAAGTGAGGTGGAAGACAGAGTGGTGGAAATCACTGCCACAGGGGGGAAAAAAAAGGAATAAAAAGAATGGAGGAGAGACTAAGAGATCTCTGGGACAACATTAATTGAACCAACATTCACATCATAGGGGTTCCAGAAGAAGAGACAGAGAGAGGGCCAGAAAAAATATCTTAAGACATTATAGCCAAAAAAAAAAAAAAAAAATTCCCTAATATGGAAAAGAAAACACTCACTCAAGTTGAGAAAACAAGAGAATCTCATACAAGATAAACCCAAAGAGAGACATGCCAATCAAACTGACAAAAATTAAATACAAAGGAAAAAAAACCAAAAGCCACAAGGGAAAAGCAACGACATACAAGGGAAATCCTATAAGGATAACAGCTGATTTTTCAGCAGAAACTCTACAAGCCACATGGGAGTGGCAAGATATATGAGGTGATGAAGAGGAGGAATCTAGAACCAAGAATACTCTACCCAGCAAAGCGGTCGTTCAGATATTATGGAGAGATCAAATGTGTTTCAGACAAGTAAAAGCTAAGAGAATTCAGTACCCCCAAACCAACTCTAGAACTACTAAAGGAACTTCTCTAAGCAGAAAAGGAAAAACCACAGTTAAAAACAAGAATATTACAAGAAAAAAAAAAAAAGACAACTCACTGGTAAAGGCAAAGATAATATAAAAGTAAGAAATAACCTATTGACAAATATGAGATCAAATCTAGCAAGCATGAGAGTTCCCATTCTGGCTCAATGGTAACAAAACCAACTAGTATCCATGAGGGTGTTAGCTAGAACCCTGGCCTCACTCAGTGGGTTAAAGATCCAGCATTGCCCTAAGCTGTGTTGTAGGTTGCAGATGCGACTGAGATCCTGCGTTGCTGTGGCTGTGGCCGTGGCATAGGCCAGCAGCTACAGCTCCAATTCGACCCCCAGCCTGGGAACTTCCATATGTCTCAGGTGCAGACCTAAAGAAAAAGGCAAACAACAACAAAAACTAGTAAGCATGAGAAGAGAAGAAGACAAAAGCAGAACATTGAAAAGGCACTTGAAATTAAGAAACCAGCAAGCAGAAACAATTCTACACACAATTCTAAACTCTATAGACGGTTATATCAAAATACAATGGGAACCACAAATCAAAAAACTACAATGGACACACACATAAAAAAGAAAAAGCAATGCAAATATACCACTAGAGATGGTCAGCAAATCATAAGAGAAGACAATAAAAGAGGAAGGGAAGAAAAAAGATCCAATATACTAATCCAAAAAAAATTAAGAAAATGGGAATAATTACATACTTTTTCATAATTATATTGAATGTAAATGGTTTAAATGCTCCAACTAAAAGACAGAGTGGCTGAATGGATACAAAAATAAGACCCACATATATGCTGGTTGTGAGACCACTTTAGATCTAAGGACACATACAGACAAAGTGAGGGGATGGAAGAAAGAATTACATGCAAATGGAAATCATAGTAAAGCAGGAGTATCAGTACTCATACCAGAAAAATAGATTTGAAAATAAAGAAGGTCACAAGAGACAAAGAAGGACATTACATAATGATCAAAGGATCAATACAAGAAGAAGAGATAACAACTGCAAATATATGTGCACCCAACACAGGAGCACCACAATACATAAGGCACCTGCTAACCGTCATAAAAGGAGAAATCGACAGCAACACAATAATTGTGGGGGACTTTAACACCCCACTTACATCAGTGGACAGATCATCTAGACAGAAGATCAACAGGAAACACTGGCCTTAAATGACACACTAGACCTGAGAGACTTAACTGATATCTACAGAACATTCCATCCCAAAGCAACAGAATATACATTCTTCTCAAGTGCACATGGAATATTCTTGAGAATAGATCACATCTTGGGCAACAGATCAAGCCTTGGTAAATTTTTAAAAATTGAAATTATTTCAAGCATTTTTCTTGAACTGCAATGCTCTGAGACTAGAAATCAACTACAAGAAGAAAAAAAAACAGCAAAAAACACAAACTCCTGGAAGCCAAATAAAATGTTACTAAACAACCAAAGGATAATTGAAGAAATCAAAGAGGAAATCAAAAGATACTTAAGAGACAAATGACAATGAAAATACAACAATCCAAAACCTACAGGACACAGCAAAAGCAATTCTGAGAGAGAAGTTAAAGCAATACAGTCTTATCTTGGGAAAGAAGAAAAAACTCAAATAAACAACCTAACCTTACACCTAAAACATCTAGAGAAGATCAGACAAAGAACTTAACCTTACAACTAAAACATCTAGAAGAACGGACAAAGCCCAAAATTCGTAGAAGGAAAGAAATCATAAAGATCAGAGCAGAAATGACAGAGAGACAGAGAAAACAATACTGAAGATAAAAAAACCAAAAGTTAGTTCTTTGGAAAGATCACTAAAAGTGTTAAACCTTTAGCCAGGCTTATCAAGAAAAAAAGGGAGAGGGTTCAAAGCAATAAAATTAGAAATGACACCACAGAAATACAAAGTATCATAAGAGACTCCTATGAGCAACTGCAACCTAGAAGAAATGGACAGGTTCTTACAAAGGTACAACCTACCAAGACAGAATCAGGAAGAAACAGAAAATGTGAATAGACCAATTACAAGCACTGAAATTGAAAAGGTGATTTAGGGAGTTCCCGTTGTGGCGCAGTGGTTAACGAATCCGACTAGGAACCATGAGGTTGCGGGTTCGATCCCTGGCCTCGCTCAGCGGGTTAACGATCCGGCGTTGCCGTGAGCTGTGGTGTAGGTTGCAGACGCGGCTCGGATCCTGCGTTGCTGTGGCTGCGGCGCAGGCCAGTGGCCACAGCTCTGATTAGACCCCTAGCCTGGGAACCTCCACATGCCGCGGGTGCGGCCATAAAATGACAAAAGGCAAAAAAAAAAAAAAAAAAGAAAAGGTGATTTAAAAACTTTCGAAAAACAAAAGTCCAGGACCCAATGTCTTCACAGGAGAATTCTATCAAACATTCAGAGAAGAGTTAACACTTGTTCTACTGAAAGTCTTCCAAAAACTTGCAGAGTAAGGAACACTCCCAAACTCATTCAGTGAAGCCACCATGATACCAAAATCAGAGATACCACAATAAAAGAAAATTATAGACCAATATCAGTAATGAGCATAGATGCAAAAATCCTCAACAAAATATTAGCAAACTAAATCCAAATATATATTAAAAAGATCACACACCATGATCAAGTGTGATTTATCCCAGGGATGCAAGGATTCTTTAATATCTGCAAACCAATCAGTCTGACAGACCACATCAACAAACGGAAAAATAAAATGGAGTGCCTGTCATGGCTCAGTGGGTTAGGATCCCAGCTAGTATCCATGAAGATGCATGATCAATCCCTGGCCTCGCTCGGTGGATTAAGGATCCAGCATTGCTGTGAGCTGTGATGTAGATCACAGATATGGCTCAGATCCTGTGTTGCTATGGCTGTGGTGTACGCTGGCAGCTGCAGCTTCAATTCAACCCTAAGCCCAGGAACTTCTATGTGCCATAGGTGAGACCCTAAAGAGGAAAAAAAAAATAAAAATAAAAACCATATATGATCATTCAATAGATGCAGAAAAAGCTTTTGACAAAATTTAACACCTATTTCTGATAAAAATTCTCCAGAGTGTGGGTAGAGAGGGGAACACAAAGTAAAAGCCATATATGAAAAACCCATGGCTAACATCATTCTCAATGGTGAAAAACTGAAAGCATTTCCACTAAGATGAGGAATAAGACAAGGATGTTCACTTTACCACTGTTATTCAACCTAGTTTTAGAAGTCCAAGCCATGGCAATTAGAGAAGAAAAAGAAATAAAATAAAAGGACTCCAAATTGGAAAAGAAGATGTAAAATTACCACTGTTTGCAGATGACATGATAGTACACCTAGAGAATCCTACAGACACTACCAGAAAACTGTTAGAGCTCATCCATGAACTTGGTAAAGTCGCAGGATACAAAATCAACATACAGAAGTCAATTGCATTTCTATATACTAACAAGGAAATATCAGAATGAGAAATTAAGGAAACAATCACATTTACCATCACATCAAAAAGAATAAAATACCTAAGAATAAAACCACCTAGACAAAGACCTGTAATCTGAAAACTATAAGACGCTGTGAAAAAGAAATCAAAGATCACATAAATAGACGGAAAGATATACCATGCTCTTGGACTGGAAGAATCAATGTTGTCAAAATGACTATACTACCTAAGGCAACCTACAGATTCAATGCAATTACTATCAAATTACCAGTGACATTCTTCACAGAACTAGAACAAGACATTTTAAAATTTGTACAGAAACACAAGAGACCCTGAATAGCAAAAGCAATACTGAAAAGAAAAAAGAGAACTGGAGGAATAAGGCTCCCTGACTTCAGACTATACTACAAAGCTACAGCCATCAAAACAATATAGTACTGGCACAAAAACAGAAATATAGATCAATGGAACGAGATAGAAAGCCCAGAAATAAATCCAAGCAACTATAGCCAATTAATCCATGACAAAGGAGGCAAGAACATACAGTGGAGGAAAAGTGGTGCTGGGAAAACTGGACAGTTACGTATAAAAGAATAAAATTAGCACATTCTTAACACCACACACAAAAATAAACTCAAAATGGATTAGAGACATAAACGTAAGGCCAGATACTATAAAACTCCTAGAGGAAAACATAGGGAGAATGATCTTTAATCTTGTTTGATCCAACTCCTAAAATAAAGACAACAAAGACAAAAATAAACCAATGGGACCTAATTAAATTCAAAAGATTCTGCATAGCAAAGGAAACTTAAAAAATGAAAAGACAACCCACAGAATGAGAGAAGAGTCTTTGTAAATAATGCAACTGACAAGAGCTTATTCTCCAAAATATACATACAATTCATACAACTCAACAACAAAAACAAACAACCCAATCGAAAAATGGGCAGAAGACCTAAATAGACATTTCTCCAAAGAAGACATACAAATGGTAAGCAGGCACATGAAAAAAATGCTCAGCATCACTAATTATTAGAGAAATGCAAATCAAAACTTCTATAAGGTACCACCTCACACCAGTCAGAATGGCTACCATTAACAAGTCAACAAAGAACAAATGTTGGAGAGGATATGGAGAAAAGGGTATCCTCCTTCACTGTTGGTGGGAATGTAAATTGGTACAACTGCTATGGAAAACAGTATGGAGGTATCTCAGAAAGCTAAATATATAACTACCAGATGACCCAGCGATTCCATTCCTGAGCATCTATCCAGACAAAGCTTTCATTCAAAAAGATACATGCACCCCTATGCTCACTGCAACACTGTTCACAGTAGCCAAGACATGAAAACAACCTAAATGTGCACTGACAGATGAATGGATCAAGAAGATGTGGCACATACACACAATGGAATACTATTCAGCCATAAAAAGGACAAAATAATGCCATTTGAAGCAACATGGATGGAACTAGAGTTTCTCATACTCATTGAAATAAGTCAGAAAGAGAAGACAAATACCATGTAAGACATCACTTATATGCAGAATCTAAAATACGGCCCAAAACAGAAGTGGATCACGGGCATGGAGAACAGACCTGTGTTTGTCAGAGGGGAGCCTGGAGAGAAGGGGATGGATGGGGAGTTTGGGGTCTGTAGATGCAAGCTATTACATTTAGAAGGGATAAGTAATGGGGGTCATACTATATATTGCACAGAACAGAGAACTGGGTCCTGCCTCTTGAGTTAGAATAGGATGGAAGACAGTATGAAGGGGAAAAAAAAAAGAATATATGTATATGTGTGGCTGGGTCACTTTGCTCTACAGGAGAAATTAAAGGAACATTGTAAATTAACTATACTTTAACAAAAAAATTAAAAAAAAAAAGATTAATGTTTGGGGTAGGAAACCACATAGGCAGTGTTGTATCCTTCTCAATATATCACTTCAGGAGACACCTGATGTCCATCTGTGATGATGCTGTTTGACCACTTGGTTAAGGAGGTATAGGCTAGATTTCTCTACTATAAAGGTATATTTTCCCTTTTGTAATTATTGACTAATCTGCAATAATTTGAGACTGTATGGATATCTGTTTCTCTCCAACCATCCAATGGGTTCACCATCCCCTGATGATCCCTGCTTGAATTAATCATTTCATTAGCAATTGCCTAATGGTAATTCTCTAACTCTGTCACACCTTATACATTTACAAGCTGGGCAATTCTTCTGTAATATAACTGTAGAGTCATTGGTTCATCATTTTAATTTAATGTATTATCATCCATTAGCATTATTCCCTTTGATGTTCAAACTGTCCAAAAATTGGCCAATAGGATACCATCAGGTTGGCCCCTATATCTGTTTCTGTTGCTTTAGTCAGTTTCTGAGTAGTTCTTTGCCTTCCCTTTGCTCTGCCTCTGAAAGCCATCTCTTCACACAGTCCTGCTAAGTTTTATTAGGGAATGGTATTTAGAGGCCAAAATCTGAGTGCCAGGTATGCTCATTGCTGTTGGATATCACACCTTCTAAGGCCCTCCAGTGGGCAGAGCCAGCAAATACATTTCTAAAATAATTCATCAGTTCATCTACAAATCAGTAAGAAAATGTTAAACAACCCAATAGAAAAATGTGAAGTTCTGCTCCTCTCTAGAATGTAGGAAGCAACAAAGGACATTATCCCCACCCTAAAAATGAGAAAAAGCCAGATAATCTACAAAATCATAATTTTTCTTAAGCTCATCGGAGAGCTGAGATTGTAAGACAACCAAGTAAACTGAATTCCAAAGACAAGGCCCTCAAAAGGACAGGTGGGACGCGAGAAAGGTTTCGCCTTTGGCAGAGCATGAGATAAAGAGGGGCCACTACACAGTTTAGATGAAATGAGGTGTGTTGCCTCAAATATATGGCTTTATATTTATTCGCTCTTTTCATAGTCAAAACAACCATATGACAGAAAAATTACTTGTGGTCCACATGTAATCAACAGAGGAACTAAAAATCTTAACACAACCATTTTGAGTCAATTCAGAGGACTTGTTATACCTAAGAGGCCAAGAGATAAGGTTTAAGCTTATATAATAGTATCATATACTTACCACTACTAAATTATATACCTAAAAATGGTTATAATGGTAAATTTTATGTTCTATGAGGTTGTTTTACCACAACTTTTTAAAAGCAGCATCATAAGCATACTACTTAGTGATTAACAACTAGAATAAATGGGTAAAATTATCATTCTCTGAGGAGTTATACTTCAGATAGGAAAGGTAAGAAGAAGGACTGTTGTTTTCGTTATAATCTCATTGGAACTATCACATTTTTTTAAATATGCGCTCATTTTTTAATTAACGTAAAAATTAATTTGTTAATTTGTTCAAACTCCAAAGAGAAGACCTCACCTTGATCTGCAAGACATCCAGTGGAACGGTCTCTCCTTTCACAATGGCGAGTGTAGCATCTATAATATGTCTACAAGAGAACAAGAAGGAAATGATCATGGTGTGGAAAGTAAGCAACACCTCCCCCACCTGCTGTGCGCGTACACACACGTACACACACACACACTCCTGCTCAGAATGCTAGTAGTTGGGTGGGTCAGAAAAAAGACATTTTCCTTCGAAATACTCCACGAAGCAAAACAAAGGAATATAAAAGAATCACTGATGCAAATATGGTGGCAGGCTCTGATTCGGACTCACAGAGAAGGCAAAGGGAAGTTTATACAAGGCGCTGGTCATTTATTTACTCCACACTTATTGAGTCTCTGCACTGTGCCTGACTCTTATCACTGGAAAATACGATACTTCAGTAAATAAAAATATAACATCTTCCATTGTAACAGAATCCAGAACTTAAAAAAAAAACATTATTCCTGGAGTTCTGGTTGTGACACGGTGGAAACGAATCTGACTAGTGTCCATGAGGATGTGGGTTCGATCCCCAGCCTTGCTCAGTGGGTTGGGGAATCCAGCATTGCTGTGAGCTGTGGTGTAGGCTGACAGCTGTAGCTCTGATTCCACCACCCAGCCTGGAAACATCCATATGCCATGGGAGTGGCCCGAAAAAGCAAAAAAAAAAAAAAAAAAATTATTCCTTTTCACTCTAATAACCTGAAGAATACCTAAAGGGTAGGATTTGTTGGCGTTATCTTAGTAAAATATTACATATGGCCAAAACATACACAGTATCTCAATGTAACTAAATGTAACCCAGATTACATTCTGGATTCCCTAGTATTTAAGATGAAACTTAAGAAAGAGCCCATTTTACTTTCTCATTATTTCTCTATCGACATTTCTTTATCCCATTTTTCCCCAATACAGATGCTATTTGGGAAGTATGCAGCAGTTTAGAAAATAAGATTCAATTTAGGAAAAAGCAAGAAGCATGATCCACAGTTTAGATTAATTCGACGTGAATATACTAATTTTGAAGGAAACTATTAGAAAGAATCCTAAAGCACCGTACTTGCTCTGGGTAGTACCTAGCACATTAAGAGGTTTATGAAGTGCTTTTGAGAGACGGACCTTAAAAAAAATGCTCCAGCTGAGAATGCATTTTTATATTATATTAGTTTTTTTTTTTCAAAATTGCTTGGTAGAAGATAGCTAAAATGCAACCTTAAACTTATCGTTCTCCAGCAATAATTGTAAGTTCTAAATAAAGCAGCACCATAGCATGGAACTGCTATTTTGCGGGATTATTTATCCGCCACATTCCCAATTCAAAATTCCTTTTTCTTTTGTAGTGATTATGGTACCACATATCTTGACAGCAATGCAAAAAGCAAAGCCTTGTTCTTTTAAATAGCCTCAGGCATCTGCCATGTTAAGAGGCCCACAAAATTCTAAACCCAGGGCAGACTGACTTAATTACCTAAGAGCCCTGGGGCATGCTTATAAATTAAGTTTTATAAATCTTTAGGAAGGCTATTGAAGACTTGCAGGTGGCCACACAGCACATACGCTGGCTTCTGCGTAGGCAAGGGGCTCTCCAGGGAACATAGCCCATCTCTGCATCACTGACAGAGTTTGTAATGTGTGCAAAGAGTTCAAAGAATCTACACTGCCATGAGGAAAAGACTAGCTATCTAAAGTAATGAAGACCCAAACCCGATGGGATTTGTCTCAAATGAGAAAAAATGAGCAATTCATTGTTGGCCACATCTCTTGCCCCTCAGAAATTCTACACATCATACCCAAAGATGAGCTCAAAATGGATTAAGACTTGAAAGTAATAACACCTGAAGCCACAAAATTCCTAGAAGAAAACAGAGGATAAGCTTCTTAACATACATCTCGGCCATAATTTTTTGAATCTGACACCAAAAGCAGCAAAAGCAAAGATAAGTAAGTGGGGCTACCTTGCACTAAAAAGCTTCTGTTCAGCAAAGGAAATCATCAGCAAAACGAAAAGGCAACCTACTGCATGGGAGAAAATATTTGCAAATCATGTATCTTATAAAGGGTTTGCATCTAAAATATACAAGAACACGTGCAACTCAATGGAAAAAAAAAAAAATCGAAATGGCCGGATGATCAAACAGACATTTTTCCGAAGAAGACAAACAAATGAAAAGATGCACAACTAACCACCAGGGAAATGCAAACAGAAATCACAATGAGCTGTCACTTCACCCGTTAGAATGGCTATGGGTGGAAAGATAAGAAATAACAAGTGTCCTAGAGGATGGGGTAAAGGGAATATGCCCTGTTCGTGGGAATATCAACTGACGCAGCCATGACGGAAAACAGTATGGAGATTCTTCAAAGAATTAAAAATGGAGCTACCGTATGACACAGCAATTTCACTTCTGTGTATTTATCCAAAGAAAAAAGAACGCCCTAATTTGAAAGATATGCACCATGTCCGTTGCAGCGTTGTTTACAATAGCCAAGATATGGCAAGAATCTAAGTGTCCACTGACAAATAAATGGATAGAGAAAATGTGATTATATATGTGATACATAGATGCAAACACACATATAAACACAAAGGAATATTATTCAGCAGTTAAAAAAAAAGAATGAATGAAATCTTACCATTTGGGACAACATAGATGGACCTTGAGGGCATTTTGCTACGCGAAAAAAGTCAGACAGAGAAAGACAAATACCATATGATTTAACTTTTGTATGGAATCTCAAAAAAAAAAATTAAGTTCATAATGACAGAGAAAACAGATGGGTGGTTGTTAGAGATGGAGTGTGGAAAGGGTGCAAAACGGGTGACGGTAGTCAAAAGTTATAAAATAAGTAAGTCCCAGGGATAGAATGTACAGTATGGTGACTAAAGTTAATAATACTATATTTTCTGCCTGAAAGTTTTAAGAGTTCTCATCCCAAGTGAAAAAAAAATCTGTAACTATATTACAGATGTTAACTCCACTTACTGTCATGACTGTTGCTTAGTATACACAAGTATCAATCCTTGCGTTGTACACTTGAAACTAACATAATGTTGTATGTCAATTACACCTCAGTTTAAAATAAAAATCCCAAAGCAGCAAAAAAAATATCCAAAACAGAATATCACTTGAGGATTGTTACGGACTCTAGAAGGTTATAACCGGAAATGTCTTGAGAAGATTTCAATCAATTCATTCAGCAAACAGTATTTATTGCCCTCCCCAATGTGTCACAAAGCTTACATTAAAGATCAGGCAACTGACGATGACAGCCTGAAAATGCTTTGCCCAAGACTGTATTACTAATCACTGTCAAAGCCAGGACTGAAATCCAAGATTCCTATGTCTTTTTTTTTTGGCCACCATGAAGCATCTGGAGTTCTCGGGGGGCCAGGCATCAGATCCAAGCCGCAGCAAACCTGCGTCCCAGAGACGCTACCGACCCCCTTGTGCTACAGCAGGAACTCCACGATTCCTATCTTCTCGAGAGACTAGATCTTTGTTTACCTAATGCTTTCGAGAGAAAAGGGCAATAACAACAATTTGCCTGACTCCTGAAGATACTGTTAGAGTCACAGCCATACACTTTAGATGTCACGGCTACACTACTTGCTCTGTCTACTTTATCCCTACTGCTTTCCACTTTAGGCATTTCCCCAAAGGATATTTGGTTGTTTTAGCTACTCAAACTACCAAGGTAATGAAGCTAAGACTGCTGGTGCTCAGATTCACAGGGCACTTGCTATTTGTCATCATGCGTACTTAAAGCAAACAGATGATCGCTGTAAATCCACCTTCACCAGAGAATCTTACAACTTAAACACACTTTGGATCGGTGATGCTATCTTAAGTGACAAAACAACATCACTATTCATTTCCATACCCGACATGAGGACTTAATACTAGATCACGAGGTAGTTCCCATTATGGCTCAGTGGAAATGAACCTGACTGGTATCCATGAGGACGTGGGTTCGACCCCTGGCCTCGCTCAGTGGGTTAAGGATCTGGCGTTTGCCATGAGCTGTGGTGTAGGTCACAGATGTGGCTCAGATCCCGCGTTGCTGTGGCTGTGGTGTAGGCCGGCAGCTACAGCTCCAATTCGACCCCTAGCTTGGGAACTTCCGCACTTGTGGGGCTAAAAAAAAAAGGGAGAGCACCAGAGTCCCACAGCCCAACAGGGAAACCTCCCAATTAACCAAAAGCTTGAGCTCTGATCTCTTAATGATCTGAAGTTTCAGGTCAGCAAAACTCAAACATAATTACATCACGCGAGAATTTTCCATTCCCAGGCTCGCTCACCCGCAAATGCTACCAGCCCACATTGACAACCTACTGGACTTTGTTTCCACTTTCGGCAAAGAGTGTCTGACTCAAACTACTGGTCTGGCCCAGTGGGATAAATCCAATGGGAATCTTACTGAAGGTAGCCTGGGGGGGAAAAAAACAAGAGGAAAGTTTTATTGTTATGGTCAGAAGATCAGGTTGAACAGAGAGGCACAGACGTGTCCACCAGGAGAAAGGAACTGGCCCTGGGACCGCCTCCCTAGCCTCCTTCCCATAGCCCTGGACCGGCAATTAGGTAATATTAAGCAAGCAGTTTCTAGAGCAAGGCAATTCATGTAGACCGCATAACTTCAAATCTGGGAAGAAATATTTGAGCCCTGATTAACAGCAATTGGTTGAAAGAAATTTGGTTAAGAAAATGAGGGTGTTGGCTATTAGATAAATCGCAACTGACACAGACTGTGTTACATTGTCACATTGTCTGACAAAGTTGCAAATAAAATTCAGCTAAAAATGCCTAACATTTGTAGAGTGACTAAGGACAGGTCAAAGTGCTTCATAAACTATCTGAAGTATAAACAAGGCGAAGAGAATAGGCGAGGTCAAGCAGCAGAAGAACGGCACGGCAGATGATTTAAGGATATGCCACAAATAAATAGATGCTATAAGGTTCTTAAAGCCTATTTTGAACTCAGTCTACTATTACCAAAGGGACTGGAAAGGATCTTCTTTCTTGTTATTTATAAAATACTGTAAATTATTGTAGAAAAGTAGACAAAATAATCTCGCAAATACGCATGTACCCAAACTTAGATTTAACATATCTTACATTTTGCCTTATTTACTTCAGACGTTTTAAGAAATAAAATGAGGAGTTCCCATCGTGGCTCAGTAGTTAACAAACCCAACTAGTAACCATGAGGTTGCGGGTTTGATCCCTGGCCTTGCTCAGTGGGTTAAGGATCCGGCGTTGCCGTGAGCTGTGGCGTGGGTCGCAGACGTGGCTCAGATCCCACGTTACAATAGCTGTGGTGTAGACTACTGGCTACAACTCTGATTCAGCTCCTAGCCTGGGAACCTCCATATGCCTCAGGTGCGGCCCTAAAAAGGCAAAAGACAAAAAAAAAAGACAGAAAAAAGAAAGAAAAGATGCAGATTCAGCTGAAGTCCCTTCTCATCCTATTTCCCTCTCTCTCTTCCTGCAAGAAACCATTATCCTGAGGTTTCTGATTGCTTTTCATGTACATTATTATCCTCTTACTACATGGACTATGCATCCATTAACAGTATCTTTGTTTTCTGAATTTTAAAGCTTTATAGAGACGCATAGTATACTTTGGCAACCTCTCTGAGTACTTTTTAGATTTACCACGTAGCTATTTGTAAACCTAATTCATTCATTGTAATTGCTGTATGGTTTCCAATATAGGAATACACCACAATTTATTAATGAAGGAATCCTTTGAAGAAAAGATTCTATAGGGACATTTTATATTTTAAACAAATCTTGGAGTTCCCTAGTGGCCTCGCAGTTAAGGACAGGGTGTTGTCACTGCTGTGGCTTGGGTCACTGCTATGGCATGGGTTCAGCACCTGGCCCGGGAACTTCCACATGCCAAGGGCACAGCCCTAAAAAATAAATAACAATAAAAAGTAAAAAAAATAACAACTCTTGGTAAAGGCCATTGGGTACTCTGGATTCCCAAAGCAGAAGTGTCTACCATGGGTTAATAAAAGTATTCTATGACACAGGCAGAAATACCTTATTCTCTAAAATCCCAGGAAGTACAACTTGTGCCCACCTTAAAATATAAAATGGGCAGAAAGGAACAGCAAGAAATACAAAGAGATAAAAAGAACACAAAAGGAAAAGCCAAAAGGCAATTACCATTATTTTAAAGCTCACCTCATCTGCTCTTCGAAGAACTCCAGTAATAACCTAGAAATGTTAAAAAAAATTATTATAAACAACTTGTATTTCCTTTACCATAAAAGAACTGGACTCTGTTTTCATGGACCACAAACTTGTTACAGTTTTCTTCCTGGAATCTACGTCAAAAGAAATACTCTTAAAACAGATATTCTCCAATGAGATCAGTTAAATTAGATTTTATTCATGACCTAGGATCAATAGTACTATAAAGGCTAAGATAAAATAATTATAGAGCCTCCAATTTATATAAGCAAAATTATGTTCTAAGTTCTATAAGGAGGGTATAAGTGTGATGTACACATCAATTATATACTAAAGCTTTTCATTTACTACTGTAAAGTACACATATAGGAAAAAACAACAATTTGCCCCACTCAGAAGGGAGCCTGCTCTCAAGAAATGTTTCCTACTGATGAATATAAAGACAAGGAGGATTATATTATCTCTACAAAAAGACATTTTTAATTTGAATTTTTACATATTTTATTTTTATACTGTAATACACATCTTATAAAAACTGGGACACATACCTGAAGAAAAAAACACTTTCTCATAAACCCACCATGCAAGATTACCATAATTAATCAGTTGTTTATATTTTGCTATATTTCCCTCCAGTTCTCCTTTTTTTTTTTTTAACCAGAGCATATTTTTATGACTAGATTATACCAGATACACAATTCGGTAGCTTTCTTAAAACCGCTGTGTAAAGTCAAGGCTGCTGCCAACCTTCTCCCTTCAACTCCTGCCTCACTGAGTTTCAGGATTAAATGGGGCTGGCATGAGGTCCATTTCATTCTTGGCTGGCACCTTATCCATATTCTTCACACTTCATTAAAAAGTCGTAAAAACAATTACAAGATCATTAGCACAGCCTTTCTAAAAGAAGCTTATGAAGGCTCTCATCGCTGCTAAGTCAAACACATGAAGGTGCCCGGTCTGCTGTTAGCTCCTAATCCCTGAACACTGATGAAACCACAAGCGGAGGCACAAGGCAATCGGAAATGACGTACACGGGAGGCAGCAACTGAGCTGGGGGAGGGGCACCTGCACTGGGCTCTCCAGGGGTTTCCAGTAGAGAGTGAACGTTCTAGTCTATTGCCCTGGAGAAGCGCACTTCCACAGCAACATACTTACTGTCCTTATTGGACCAACGTAAGCACTAAGGAAATGGAACCGCAGAACAAAGGCGGTGCATAGAACCCCTGCTTCTAAAGGTTCCATTAGGAGATAACATTACAGGGGATGGAAATGATGTGAGAACGGACAGATGCATGTTTTAAAAAGGGAATCATTACATTGGTTTATGAGAAACCTTCCCGTAATTGAAACTGTGATTCGGTAACAAACAGGGCTACTTCGTAAGTCTTCAAAATACCAAAAGCCCCTCGTACCCAGCACCGTTTTGTATCTCGTTGTATTCAATTTTACCAAACTTAAAATGGAGAAAACAAAAACCCTTCTACGTGCCGGGTACAGAATTTATACAATGCAAATACCATATGATATCACTTATATCTGGAATCTAATATACTGCACAAATGAACCTTTCTACAGAAAAGAAAATCACAGACTTGGAGAACAGACTTGTTGCCAAGTGGGTTGGGGAGGGAGGAGGCTTGTATGGAGGTCTGGGGTTAATAGTTGTAGACTATTGCCTTTGCGATGGAAAAGCAAGGAGATCCCTGCTGCGTAGCACCGGGAACTATGTCTAATCACTTGTGATGAATCTATATATGTAAGTGTAACTGGGCCACCACGCTGTGCAGTTGGAATATTGACAGAAATTTGTAAACCAGCTTTAATGGAAAAATTTTAAAAAAGAATTTATACAAAGCAATGGAATAAAAGTGCATGAGATAAATGCAATGCTCTACTTGTTTCAGACAGAAACAATCCTAAAAAGAATGGCTTACAAAGAAATAATTTCCTTAAATTATACCCACTTTATACAACTGCTCGAGGACCTAATTTCTATTTTCCTCACCTTCAAAATGGTTTCAAACAGAAAACAGGCCATACCTCTTGCAACGTCCCATCTCCTCCAGCAACAATGATCACATCTGTGTTTTCCAGCAGTTCCAGGAGTTTCTTGGCTTGGCCCTCATAGTCTGTCTGCAACATAAAGGAAGACTTTGGTAAAAGCATCAGTCCTGGAGCCGCAAAACCAAAGGTCTGAAAGCATGGGATAATTTCTTTTAAGTTTTATACACCGAATATTTTCTTAAATTCTACAATAATTGACATACCTGAAAAACTAAATAGCTATCAGAGCAACTTTGCATGGTTTTTAGAGTTTTATATTTTTAGAGCTGGAGGAGACCTTAGAAGCCATCTACCCAGCTCCTTATTTTAAAAATAAAACTCGGAGTTCCCGTCGTGGCACAGTGGTTAACAAATCGGACTAGGAACCATGAGGTTGCGGGTTCGATCCCTGGCCTTGCTCAGTGAGTTAAGGATCCGGCGTTGCCGTGAGCTGTGGTGTAGGTCGCAGACATGGCTCGGATCCTGCGTTGCTGTGGCTGCGGCCTTGGTCAGTGCCTCCAGCTCCTGTTAGACCCCTAGCCTGGGAACCTCCACATGCCGTAGGTGCGGCCCTAAAATGACAAAAGGCAAAAATAAATAAATAAATAAAAATAAAAAAAATAAAAATAAAACTCAAACTCAGTGATTTGTCTCAGTTATGCAATCAGCTAGTCAGAGGACTCATTTCCAGTCCAGTGCAGATTCTATGACATCATTCACCCAGTGACTTTCATCTGAAAGCAGCAAGTCAAGTGTATATGCAAATAAGAAGCCGATGTAATGAAAAGAGTGCAGATTTGAGAGCCCAAGAGACCCAGATTAAACCCCAACTCTGCTACTCTTCAGCTGAGTGGCCTCAAACTCTCAGGATCTTAATTTCCTCATCAAAACTATGTGTCCTGGGGGAGGGGATAAGAGCTTCCTCCTAATACTGTGGGAAATCAGTATGAAAAGCAACCCGCAAGGTAAGCGTTCTTAATTGGTACTGCTCTAAGTAAAAGGCTATCATGGATTCCCTATGACTATACATAAAGAAATACAGGTACGACTCAAAGCAGTCACAAACAGTACTGAAGTCTCACCATTTTTAAAGAGAACACCTTGTTTCAGACGCATACATAGACTTAAATGAACCATCTAAGCCTTACCTCTAAAACCAAACACTGAGTTTTAACAGACGTGAGATAAGTAATGCTAAAATAAGGAAACACTCTCTCTTACTAACACTGTATTAGACACACTAACAGGCAAAAATTAAAGATGTGGATTTCAGATGGGCTGAAGCACACGGACCACTAAGTCACAGTTAACACAGAGGAAAATTTAAGTCCCTAAGCTAAAGTGATCTAATCTTAGGATGAATGGTTCTACTTTTATCCTGAAAAATGAAATGCTTGGCTTGGTAGTTATATGTTTGCAAAATACTTCTTTTTTCACATGTACCAGTTTATTATAAAGGGTTCAGATGAAGAGCCAGATGAAGAGGTACATGGGGCAAGGGACGTGGGAAGGGGCGTGGAGCTTCCAAGCCCTCTCTGTGTATCACCTCTCCCCAAACTGGCACATGTTCACTAACTCCGAAGGTCTCCAAACCCTGTCCTTTTGGGTTTTTAGGTTGGTTTCATTACATATGCAGGGGCTGATTAAATGACTAGCCTCTGGTGATGGAGCTCAATCAATCCAAATATTGAGTTTACTAAGAATGTGGCGTTTCAGACTATCTGCATCATTGACAAGATTACTACATCAGAAGATCTGGGAATCCATGGAGTCCCTTCGTGGCTCAGTGGTTAACGAATCGGACTAGGAACCATGAGGTTGCGGTTCGATCCCTGGCTTCGCTCAGTGGGTTAAGGATCCGGCGTTGCCGTGAGCTGTGGTGTAGGTTGCAGACGCGGCTCAGATTCCATGTGGCTGTGGCTGTGGCGAAGGCCGGTGGCTACAGCTCCTGTTCGACCCCTAGCCTGGGAACCTCCATATGCTGCGGGTGTGGCTCTACATAAAAGGCAAAAAGACAAAAAAAAAAAAAAAGAAGATCTGGGAATCCTGACTTCTTCAACAAGCTATATGACAATATCCTTGGGGACAAGGTCTCCAGAGATAGATGGGAACAACACACTAGAAGACAACTGGGTGATCTGATTACCAGCTGAATGTCTGTGCTCAAAGTGAGAGGCTCAGTGGACTGACACCAAGTTGTAGCTAGATTTCTGCTGACATTTCTATAGGGCTCTCCCTTCAGCCTTTTCCTACACAACACTTTATCCACAATGGAGAGGAAAGGTAATTGAAAGAATATGTAAATGATACAAACCTGACAATCCTGCCCCTTCTGACTTCTCCAGCATCATGCTCTCTTCCTCTCTTCTCTGGTTCCTTCTCCTCCAACCACACTGGCCTCCTAACTCTTCCTCAGACACCCAAGAACACTTCTCCACAGAGCCTCTGAATGTGTAGCATGCTCGGCTTGGATTCTTTCCCTCGTTCATGTGCATGACTCCCTCGCTTCCTCCACATCTTTTCCAAAGGTCACCTTCTCAGCCTGGCCTTCCTTGGCCTCCTGAACTAAGCTAACACCCTCATTACTCTTGGTCTCCTTTCCTGCTTGGATTTTCTTCTTGGCACTCCTCAGCATCTGACAAAGCATGTTTACTTGTGCATGTTTCTTCTCTGCATCCCTTCCTTTCCTACTCTGAATGCAAGCTCTTTGGGGACAGACGGAGGAAAGTTGGTTTTATTCAGTCTGTATCCCCGATACCTAGGACAGAGCTTACCTTGTAGTAGGCACTAGATAAATATTTGCAAGAAAAATTAATAAATACGAATAAGTACATGAATGAAAGAACCAAAATTAACAGACCATAATTTAAGAGATTACATTAAGAGGGGTGATGCATTTGGGGCTCTGATCTCAAGAGGAAAATTCCAAATGCAACAAAGAGGAAGGATAAAGAGTAGCCTAATGATGAAGAAAGACCGAATCTTACACATTTCACAAAAATTAATTCAAAATAGATCAGAGACCTAAATGTCAAATAAAAAAAAACCGTAAAACATCTAAAAAATAACACAGGAGGGGATCTAGGTGATCCTGGGTTTGGGAATGAATTTCTATTAGGCAAATCACCAAAAGAAAGATGAACAAAAGAAAAAATTGCTAAGTTGGACTTTCTTAAAATTAAAAATTTCTCTGTGAAAACACTATTAAGAGAGTGAAAAGACAGCTTTGAAAGATAATATAAGGGAAAACATTTACAAAAAACTTATCTGATAAAGCACCTGTATACACAAAGCACTCTAAAATTCAACACTAAGAAAATAAACAAGAAACAACCCAATTAAAATAGCAAAGAACTGAGCAGACAACTCACATAAAAAGATACACAAATGGAAAATAAGTAAACATAAAAATGCTCTATATGTTACTGGGAACTGCAAATTAAGACAATGAGAGACTAATATATACCTATGAGAATGGCTAAAACCCAAAATAATGTGAACACCAAATGCCAAAGAGGATATGGAACAACAGAAAATCTCCTTCGCTGTTAGTGGGAATACAAAATAGTCCAGCCACTTTTGGAAAGCAGTTTGGCAATTTCTTACAAAGCTAAGCAAACTCTTATCATATAATACAGCCACTGCACTTTGAAAACTTAGGTGTTTACCCAAATGAGTTGAAAAATCATATCTAAACAAAAACTTGCACACAAATGTTTACAGCAGCTTTATAATCACAAAACTGGAAACAATCAAGATGTTCTTCAATAGGTAAATGGATAAACGAACTGTTGTACACACACAATGGAATGTTACTCTGTGACAAACTGAAATAAATAAACTATCAAGCCATGAAAAGACATGCCACTGAGAAGCCCAGGTGAAACCTGCACAAGAACAGTTTTGAACACAGACTGCTGATCAACAGAATCCTAAGCAGAAAAACCATTGTCAAGGCAGTTTGCTATGTAGCAATAGATAACTGGTATAGAAATAAATCTAAACATAACAAGAATTACAATAAATATTAACGGATATAGTCCAAAGACAAAAAAAAAAAAAAAACCCTCAAAAACTGGATCTTTAAAATACCTTTTTATCATGCTTTTACCAATGGTGCATTAACACAAAAGGATACAAAAAGGCTGAAGTAAAGATATGTAAAAATTATACCAGGCAAAAACTAACCAAAGTAAGCTAGTATAGTTGCTAATACTAAGTAAAATAGACTACAGTAAAAGGCATTATTAGCGCTAAAGAGAGTCACTCTGTGACAGGGGTCAGAATGTGAGAAAAATGAAATAATTTGAAATGTGAATGCATCTACTGATATAGTCTCAAAATACAAAAAAGCAAAAGCAGATGAAACTACATAGAGAAACAGGCAAAGCCACACCTTTTTCTGAATCATCAATAGTTAAACCAGAAGAAAAAAATCAGTAAGGACATACAAGATTTAAGCCACATAATTAACAGATTTGACTTAGTGGACATACACAGAACATGGTACCCAATAACTGATACATATTCTTTTTAGGCATATATAAAACATTTATGAAAACAAACTGCATGCTAGGCCATAAAACAAGTCTCAATAAACTTTAAAATAATGGCATTACATAGACTACGTTCTTTGACCATAACACAGTTAAATCAGACATCATTAACAAAAAGATGTGGAAAAACTTTAGATTTGAAAATTTTAATACATGCCTAAATAACTCATAGGTCAAACAGAATTGTGATGAAAACTGGAAAATATTTAGAAATGGCTGATAATGAAAATATTATATATCAAAACTTCTAGAATGCAGCTGAAGTAGTAGAATGAAGTTTATAGCTTTCAAAGAATACACGGAAATATGGGTAAAAATTAATGAAACAAATATCCAAGTTAAAATGTCAGAAAAGAACAGGAAAAAAAAATATCCAGTGAAAGTAGCATGCAGGAAACAATAAAGACAGACTGAAAATTAATGAAGCAAATAAATGAAAGGATCAATAAGCCAAAAAATGGTTCTTGGCAAGGATTAAATTGATGCACTTCTCACAAGTCTGAGGGGAGGGGGGAATATAGCACAGACCAACAATAAAAGAATACTGGGCATGAAAATGAGATATTGCAGATGTTACAGAAACTTAAAAGTTAAAAAGAGGATATTAAGAACTCAATGTCTATTACTTTGAAAACTTAGATAAAATGCACAAATTCCTTTAAAAAATTTACCTCACCAAAATTAATTCAAGAAGTAGAACTTAAGTATTTCTATAGCCACTAAAGAAATCTAATATACAAAAAAAATTTCCCATCAAAGAAAGCTCCAGGCCCAGATGGGTCTCCTTTTGAGTTCAAAAAAACGTTCTAGGAACAAATAATATTGATCTTAAATGATCACTCTAAGATTTCTCCTATGTAGTGTCTGCAATATGCATTACAGATCCTGAAATCAATGTCAGCTTTCTTCCCCTTTCTCCCATCCCTAGAGGCAGACAATTGGAAGACCATGTCTCAGACACTGCATGGTTAAGCTGGACTAAATGACCATTCAATCTCTATGATTTAATGAAAGCGTACAATATTAAAAACAGGTAAATAGTAGACTTATACATATGGTGACGGTGATTTTTGCCAAATATACACACCTATGTACACACCACAGACAGCACTTAAAAGTCAACAAAGCGTAGACCCGAGACGACATCTGAAATAGCACAATCCCTTCTTACTTATTTCCCTCCCCTTTACTTCTGACCCAAATCTCGAAAATGCTAAAGCTTTACCACTTAAAATTCCTCACCGGAGATAACTCCTCACCAGAAAGAAAATGTTCACCTGTCAGTGGAACTACCAAGAGATTAAATTAACTACTCAAACTTTTCGTTTTTTTATAGTTAGGAAGAGAATTCTTACTGGAAGAATTCTGTAAAAACTTTCATCTTCCGAGAGAAAACAGTTCCCCAGCCTATCTCTTTCAGATGAAAGGAACCAAGCCTGTGCCTCCATCTAATACTCTAAAAACGAAAAGATGACAATGCATGGGGGAAACATTATTTTATTTATTTGTTTGTTTGTTTATTTTTGCTTTTTTAGGGCCGCACCCACAGCATAGGGAAGTTCCCAGGCTAGGGGTTGAATCAGAGCTACAGCTGCCGGCCTACACCACAGCCGTGCTGGATCCCCGCCGAGTCTGCAACCTATGCACATTGCTCAAGGCAATGCCGGATCCTTAACCCACTGAGCGAGGCCAGGGATTGAACCCGCAACCTCATGGTTACTAGTTGGATTCGCTCCCGCTGCGCCACAATGGGAACTCCCCAAAAAATTATCATCAGAATGACAAGACAGTATTGATTTCTCTGTTCTTGCCTTCTTAAGTGATAGGTGATTTCTGCTAAGAAGTCAAGAGTGGTAGGTTACAAGGAGGGGCGGCTTAGATAAAATCAAGGTTCTAGAGTAGTTCTCACCTTAACAACAGTCACATCCATGCCGGATAAGTGTAAAATCGGGGCAGCGTTTTTTTCAAATAGAGTCCTGGCTTTGCTGTAGACAGAGGGAAAAATACAAATATTTTAACGCAAGTTCTCCAGAGGAAAAAGAAAAAGCCCAACCATCTTCCCTAAAACAGGCCAAGGATAACGCAGAGAACACGGGATTCCTGTATTTGTTCCAGTGCAGGGAGGCTAACAATGCGTCCTGAGTTCCTCTGGGTAGAAGCCTGGGCTCCTTCACTGGGGGGCCTCGGGGAGTCTGTCCTTTGTCTAGTACACAAGCTGTCCTTCACCGGGGATGCTTACAGTTCACCATCTACTTCCTCTAAAGGAAGACCGTGCTCCAGATACGGCTCCGCTCGGGCAACGAGTTCTGACTCATTCAACAGGCCTTTACTGAGCTTCCACTGTGGGCTAGACAGGTAGAGGAGCTGGGGAAACGACACAAGCCAGACAAAAACACCTGCAACCTAAGTATGATGTAATAAGTCCTCATGGGACCTGTTTATATTCCAGGGGCGAATTGAGAACGTATTTACTCTTAACATTTTCCACGGGGCCGGAGGGAACAGGCCAAACCAAAAGGAATATTGCTTAACTCTAACTCAGTGGGCAAAACCTTTGGAGGAGATATACATCATTTTCAACAATGTCAAATACTAAGGGTATCCCCATTTCTTGAGTTTTAGACCTCTAGTGAAATCCCAAGAGAAAGAGCAAAATTCTTTTCCAAGAAGGCAGAATTTCTGCTGTCAAAGAGAAACGTTCGAAATTACCAGATCTGATAATAGGATAATTGGCTGCTTGTCTGAACCTCCAAATCATGCCTCTCTCTGTGTAGCCCTAGTACTTGATACATCTCCCTTAGGAACTTTTATTTTTTTGTCTTTCTAGGGCCGCACCCACGGCATATGGAGGTTCCCAGGCTAGGGGTCCAATCGGAACTGTAGTCGTTGGCCTACATCACAGCTCACAGCAACGCCGGATCCTTAACCCACAAGCGAGGCCAGGGATTGAACCTGCAACCTCATGGATGCTAGTCAGATTCACTTCTGCTGAGCCACAACAGGAACTCTGGAACTTTCACGTTCTATGATGATTAGTGATTTCCAAGACAGTCCTCAGGCCTAGACCGGAGGACTTGCAAAAACATATACCAAACCTTATTAATCCTGGAGTCCCCTGGCCTCTAGGGTCATAACTGGCACACTTAGAAGGTACTTAGTAAGAACATGATGAATTAATGTACAGATGAATGAATGAATAACCCATCCCAAATGCAGATGTGTAAATTCTGAGGGAAAGGAAGTGAGACGATTGTGATATAATAAAGAAGCGGTAAACTGCTCTTTGAAGAGTTTGTGTGTTTTAAAAGTATCATATACATCACTCTGGTAGTGGCTCTTGCCCAGTTCAGGTCAGGATTCAAAAACACAGCCTAGGGAATCAAAGGATGCAGAAGGGTGCAAAGGCCCCAGAGCATAGTCTCAAAGTTGAATAAATGTTAAAACTACCAATCAGCTGATTTGTCTTTTACTCAAATATTTTCAACTATCACATCGGGGGAAAAAAAAAAAAAAAAAAGGACTTTCAGAACAATCAACACCAAACGTCTAACTTTTCCATCCACATTTGCTCAGTCCTCTTTCAAAAAGATTATTATTTTAATCAGTGATGCATGCTTTGACTTTCTCAAGAATATTTTATATTAGAAAGAGATGCAAATGAGGAGCACGTATAGTTACGCACAGACCAAATTCTACATCCTTTAAGCTGAAAAGAAAAAACTACCCAAAGGCACACGGAACACAAAATGTTTCTTATTATGAATTAAAACAGAAATTAAGAAGCTTGAGCAAATTTCCACAAGAACTGAAAGGATACCTTGAACCCAAGGCCTCTCCCTGAGCACGTGATAAGCAAATTAAACAAATCTCCCGTTTTCTACCTCTCTGAGTGCTTATTAGAGTGAACACGGAAGGCTAACTGGAAATTTCACCTGCCCAGATCACCACTTCTGGGACTTAACCCAACAATAAAAGGCTGAGCTAGTGATGCTGCAAACGTTTCCCCTTGCAAGGCTGCTTTCATTACTAGGTTGATAAGAAAGGATCAGAAGAAGAGTTCCCGCCATGGCACAGTGGGTAAAGAACCTGACTGCAGTGGCTCAGGTTGCTCAGAAGTATGGGTTTGATCCCCAGCCCTACACATGGAGTTAAAAGATCCAGCACTGCCGCAGCTGCAGCATAGGTTGCAGCTGCGGCTCAGATTCAGTCCCTAGCCCTGGAACTTCCATATGCCGAGGGAACAGCCATAAAGATGTTAAAAAAAAAGAAAAAGAAAAGATCAGGTGGAAGCAGAGCAGATCTTCTAGCTCTAAGAAGCAAAACTCCGGGAAGTCTCAATCCACTATATAATCATTTACAACATATCCGTAAGCTCCTCTGAGTTAAAGAAATCAGATATGCAAAACTACAGCGAGGTATCATCCCGCTCCAGTCAGAAGGGCTATCACTGAAAAGTCTACATACAATAAATGCTGGCGAGGGCGTGGAGAAAAGGGAACCCTCCTACACTGTTGGTGGGACCGTAAACTGGTGCAGCCACTGTGAAAAACAGTGTGGAGTTTCCTCAAAAAACTAAAAGTAGAGCTATCATATTATTCAGCAATCCCACTCCTGGGCACATTATCTAGAAAAGATGAGAACTCTAATTCAACAAGAAACATGCACCCCAATGTTCATAGCAGCAGCGTTTACAATACCCAAGACATGGGGGCAAGCCAAACGCCCACTGACACATAAATGGATAAAGAAGTGGTCCATGTATACAATGGAATATTACTTAGCCATAAAAAGGAATGAAATAATGCCATCTGTACCAACATGGATGGACCTGGAGATTATCATACTAAGTGAAAGAAGTCAGACAGAGAAAAACAAATATTCTACAATATCACTTATTTTTAGAATATAAAAAAATAATACAAATTAATTTATTTCAGAAACAGAAACAGATTCACAGACATAGAAAACAAACTAATGGTTACCAAAGGGGGAAGGGACAAAGTAAGAGTAGAGGATTAACAGATACAAATTATTATATATAAAATAGATAAAACAAGGATTTATTGTATAGCACAGAGATCTATATTTAATATCTTATAATAACCTATAATGGAAAAGGACTTGGAAGGATGAAAAACAATATATATATATATATGTGTGTAAAAATATATAACTGAATCACTTTTGCTATATACCTGAAACTAACACAATACTGTAAATCAACTATACTTCAATTTAAGAAAAAAAGATTTGAACATCTGGGTATTTATTCACATCTTTATATGATGCCATAGGCACAGAAAAATCTCTAAAATGGAAGTGATGACATTTGTTCCTTCTAATGTTCCATATAAAAGATTGAAAAACAAGTGTTACCAGTAAGAAATGTATTATTATATAATTAAGGGTGAGATAGCACCAGAGCTAAATAAAGACTTTCTGTACTTACAGCAATTTCCAGGTTCACGCACACACACAAAATAATTACTCCTTAATGTATTATTTATTAACGCTAAACACAGCTCTCTTATTTTCTAAAGCTCTTATGTAGTTTTAAACCAGCACTACATAATGAAATAGCTACATAATAAATTATAAATAAGGTGTCAGGGAGGGCCAAGATGACAAAAATAGTACAATTAAATAGTGAGAGCTTAGAAAAACAAAACAAAAAAAAAAAAGATGCTGGAGAGTTTCAGAATGGCTGCTTCCTAGAAGCACACAGGGATTCACCTTGTAAAAGGGGACCTTGACTTTAGAAAAGAAAAACTTGCCTACCCTCACTTGTAGATAAAGGTAGGTTCTTGTTGAAATGCAAATACATTTACATGTAAAAATGTTTACAGAGCCTGAAACTGCTCTAAAAAAACAGTTTATTCATTTTTTTTTAATGCAAATATCTCCTAGAAATAGGAACTCAAAATGACTGGTTACAGCTTAAATAAATTGCCAGATATTTCATCAGAACTGGCAAGTTACTAACTTAACTAGGTCTCTAAAGGAACAGGACCTAGAACAGTCACATTAAGGTAGGCAGAAGCAGGGGGCAAGGAGGGGTCAAGGATGGGACAGCCAAGTGCAAAAGGTTTTAAACCTAGCCTCCAGGTCAGTGATAAAGACAGGGGCAGTTTACATCTCTTTTACTGAGTGCTAACTATAAAATGGAAAGAATGTGAAACACTTTATAGGCACAATCTCATTTAATTCTAAAGGATTACATGGTAATTTTTATAAGATCTGTGCTATTAGTTTTCCCATTTTACAGATGAGTAAACTGAGGATTTAAGAAGTTAAACCACACCCACAGTATCACAGAGCAAAAAGGAGTACACAGGCCTGGTCCTTCAAACTCTGAAACCCACATCTGGTTTCCTGCTAGCTTCTGCCACAGGCCACCAGTGACTCTCCAGTTATCTTGGGTATTTTGATTGTGTTGGTTTTTTTGTTTGTTTGTTTTGGGGTTTTGTTTGTTTGTTTGTTTGTTTGTTTTGTCTTTTTGGGGCCGCACCCGTGGTATATGGAGGTTCCTAGGCTAGGGGTCATGCAGAGTTACAGCTGCCAGCCACAACAGCGCCAGATCCGAGCCGCATCTGCAACCTACACCACACCACACTGAAACCTGCACCACAGCTCACAGCAATGCCAGATCCTTAACCCACTGAGCGAGGCCAGGGATTGAACCCGTAACTTCATGACACCAAGTCGGATTCGTTTCCGTTGTGCCATGATAGGAACTCCAGTTTTAAATTTTAAGTGATTTCTTCTAAAAGCCATCAAAAGTCTTTTTATTTACCTTTCCAACTGAATGAGAGTTGCACCTAATAGCAGTATAAAAAATTTTTTTTCGCTTATGGTACTTTTTAAAAGTTAATGGACTTTTTCTGGAGCAGTTTTTAGGTTCCCAGTAAAATGAGTGGACAACACAGAGTTATTACATACTCCACTCTTCCACCCCCCCACCCCCACACACACAAACAGTCTCCTCCACTTTCAATATGGGGCATCAATCTGGTACATTTGTTACAATAAATGAATGAATACATGACTAGTGGAGTTCCTGTTGTGGCTCAGCAGAAATGAGCCCAACTAGCATCCATGAGGATGTGGGTTCGATCCCTGGCCTCATTCAGTGGGTTGCTGTGAGCTGTGGTGGAGGTCGCAGATGCGGCTCGGATCCCGCATTGCTGTGGCTGTGGTGTAGGCTGGCAGCTGTAGCTCCGATTTGACCCCTAGCCTGGGAACCTCCATATGCCACAGGTGTGGCCCAAAAAAGCAGTAATAATAGTAAAAATGAATACATGACCATCACCAAGTTCCCAGCTAGTCTTGGCGTCTTAATTCTCACAATTGCCTCACACAACCCCTCCAGGCCAGCCAGATGAGTTTACAGACTGTCACGGGACACAGCAAGGGCCCTCAGGAGGCATCCTGTCTCTAGGCCCCAGCCCTGTGGCCCGTTTCCTCAGTGGTCTTCCTAATTGACCTCCAAGGCCAAGGTCAGCATTCACTACTTGGAAAGAATGTTACTGACCATACAAGGCCACAGTGCTCCTGGCCATCTCTGAGCGACCCGTAACACAGAAGCCCTCATAGTTTGCATCACAGCAGCAGCAGTTGTTCCCAAGGGGGCTACCGCCAAGGAGATAAGCTGATTTGAGAATGTGAATTCTGGAATAATTATTAAACTTTAATTAGACAAGTCTGCTCAGCATCAGGTAGCTTTGCAGCTAAATCTCAGCTGAGATTTCTGTGTTATGACTGAAGCTTATGGCTATGAGAGTCCTGAACCTAGGTCTTCCAATTCCATGCAATCCAACCAGATACCTGCTAGTCTGTGACTCTTCTCCCCTTAGAAAAACTGAATATGTAACAAATCACAAGTACCCTTTGCAAGCCGCAGGATTGAGGAAGACGGTTGCCTTCTTCACTTGTGCATTGGGAGGAATGAGTTGATTGCCAAACACCTACAAGGGAAAAAAAAAAAGGGAAAAATTCAATAAATGTCCTTTCATTCAGTCAGTGAGCACATATATTCTTTCATTGCAAAGGAATTTACTTCCAGAGGATAGGGTGTTTACTCTGGAAAAACAAACATTCTTTCATGGTTTCATACTGACAACACTACCATAAGCAACAATAAAAGTACACAATTATTTAATGAAAATAAGCTGAATTTTATATTGTAATAAAGCACCCTGCTTCATTCAGAGCAAAGGTGAGCAGCTTTGCTCTGTAAGATATGGCTAGGTTTCTTAGAAACAATGAGGCCATAGTCTGTCAAAAGGGAAGTTTAATTTGTCTTTAGCTTTCAGAATATAACCTTTTTTCTCCTTTAACTTATTACTAAAGCTTCTCCATGAAGAATCTTTGGGTTACTGATTAATCTTCATATCTTTATACATATAAAAACCCAAATCTAATGTGCCTCCTCTTCTTTGCAACCTTGGATGATAACTAAAGAGCATTAACTGGTACAGGAAAGGTAATTCATATTTACTAAGCACCTAGTATTTGCCACTTCCATACATATTGTTCTTAGTTTTCAGAATCCAAGGAGGTATTAAATATTCTCATTTTTACAGGTGAAAGAGCCAAGATTCAGACTAAGTCAAAGTCAAAAGAGTTACTAAATTACGAGTCTAGAATTCGTAGCTAGCTAACTCCAAACCCACACTGTGGCTTTATCAGCTCTAAAGAGCAGGCGAAGGACAAGGCAGAGTTAAGATGCACAGAGGCCTAGGTGTGAACTAACGTCAAGGTGGGAACTAACGTCACCTATTGCTTTTCCAACTGTACTGGAGAAGAAGGTTCACCAAAAAAAAAAAGGGACAGGAAAGTCCCAAAGAGGGCAAAGTTTGGAGTGTTAGATGGTAGAAAGCAGGTCTGGGCCAAGAAAGCAGAATTCAAGCACAGAAGTGCAAAGTAAAGATGGCAGAAAAAATGAAAGATACACCAAGACTTTTATTAAGTAACAGACTCCAACTCAAACACCTCCTGACAGCCCACTGGAGATCCTTTCTCACCATTGTCTATTTCCTGCTTTGAAAAAAATTAAACCTCAAATTGGATTAAGATGGTGGAACAGAAGGACTGGAGCTCAACTTCTCTCATAGAAACAACAAAATTAAAACCAAATGCCGAGCAACCTTCAACCAAATGGACTGTAAACTTTCAAAAAGGTATTCTACTCCAGAAAACAAAGAGGAGACCACATCAAGAGGTAGGAGGGGCGATTACGCGATAGAAAAAAACCCCATACCTCCGGGTGGGAAGCCCCACAGGCTGGAAAGTAACTGCATCACAGAGACTCAGCTACAGGACCGAGAGTTCTGAGCCCCACGTCAGATCCCGTGGGGATCGGGCACAAGGAGAAAGAGCCCCTGGAGCATCTGGCATTGAAGGCCAGCAGGGCTTGTATGCAAGGAGCTCCACAGGACTGGGGGAAACAGAGATCCCACTCTTGAAAGGCACACACAGACATTCACATGCACTGGGTTCCAGGGCAAAGCAAAGTCCCCATAGGAATCCGGGTGGAACCTGACTATAATTCTTGGAAGATCTCCTGGGAAAACAGGAGTGATTGTGGCTTGTTGTGGGGGAAGGGCATTGGAGGTAAAGCTCTTGGGAACATTCAACAGCCTGCACTTCTCTAGAGGTGGCTATTTTGGGAAAAGCTGGTCCCTCCCATCAGGACTGAGAAGTCCCAGGCCAAACAATAATCCAGGTGGGATCACAGGCCCACCCATCAGTAAACAGGCTGCCTAAAGACCCCTCAGGCACAGAGCCACCTCTAATCTCACCTAGAGACAAAGCCCCATCCACCAGAGGGATAGGAATCAGCCCCACCTACCAGTGGGCAGGCACCAGTCCCTCCCATCAGGCAGCCTACAGCAAGCCCCACCCCCATACCAACTTCAGCCGCAGGGGAGGCAAACACCAGAACTAAGAGAGGCTACAACTCTATTCTCTGCAAAAAGGACACCACACCAAAAACCTATAAAAATGAAAACACAGAAAACTGTAACTCACATGAGGGAGAAAGAAAAAAGAAAAAACAGAACAGCTCAGTGATGAGGAGATGATCAACCTCCCAAAAAGAGACATTAGATTATTGATGCTGAAGATGATGCAAAACATTGGAAATAAACTGGAGGCAAAGATTGATAATTTACAGGAAACACCGAGCAGAGAAATACAAGATGTAAAAATTAAACAAGAAGAAATGCAAAATACAATAACCAAAATAAAAAATTCATTAGAAGCAGCCAACAGTAGAATACAGGAGGCACAAGAACGAATCAGCGAGGTGGAGGACAGGTTAGTGGAAATCACTAATGCAACCATACGGCAATAAAATAGAAAACCTAGAAGAAATGGACAAATTCTTAGAACACTACAATCTCCCAAGACTAAACCAAGATGAAATAGAAAAGATGAACAGACCAATTACAAGCACTAAATTGAAACTGTGATTTAAAAACTTCCAACAGGAGTTCCCTTCATGGCTCAGTGGTTAACGAATCCGACTAAGAACCATGGTTGCGGGTTCGATCCCTGGCCTTGCTCAGTGGGTTAAGGATCCGGTGTTGCCATGAGCTGTGGTGAAGGTTGCAGACGCGGCTCGGATCCCGCGTGGCTGTGGCGAAGGCCGGCAGCTCCAACTCCTGTTAGACCCCTAGCCTAGGAACCTCCATATGCCGCGGGTGCGGCTCTACATAAAGGAAAAAGACAAAAAAAAAAAAAAAAAAAATTCCAA